>CM030359.1:184383987-184507324 GCA_017893485.1 Hemerocallis citrina | reverse complement strand
TTTTTCTGATAGATGCATGTTGAAATTTTCATGTTCTTATACTGTTAATGAAGCTGATTTCATGCATCTGATTGTCTTCTTGGCATGTTTTTTTGATATAAAATGGGTTCACTGTGAACTGACGATGCACAACAATTGGGTTTTAGATTGGGTTGGGCACAACCATTAGTGGAGCAACATATATGCTCAGATAATGTAAATTTTCATTTCACGAAACTGTTAAAGTTACCTGCAGATTGCCCTCTTTGGCATGATTTTTTAACCAAAACTGGGTTCACTTCCAAACTAAGTATGCTGCTAGAAATTTCATCTTCTTTTATTGTTAAAGAAGCTTATTCCATGCATCTAATAGTCATCTTGGCATGTTTTTTTAACCAAAATGGGTTCACTGTGAACTGAGGATGTTATAGCTACGTATGCCAAAATCCTCCGGAGATGCTAAACAATTGGGTTTTAGATTTAGTTAGGCTAAAGAATTAGTAGAGCAACATATATGCTCAGATAATGAAAATTTTCATTTCAAGATACTGTTAAAGTAACCTGTTTGCCATCTTTGGCATGATTTTTTAACAAAAAATGGGTTCACTTCCTAACTAAGTATGCTGCTAGAATTTTCATCTTCTTTTACTGTTAATGAAGCTTATTTCATGCATCTGATTGCCTTCTTGGCATGTTTTTTTGGTATTAAATGGGTTCACTGTGAACTGAGGATGCTATAGCTGTATGTCAAAATCCTCCAGATATGCACAACAATTGGATTTTAGATTTAGTTGGGCTCAAGAATTAGTAGAGCAACATATAAGATCGGATAATGGAAATTTTCATTTTAAGATACTGTTAAAGTAACCTGATTGCCCTCTTTGGCATGATTTTTTAACCAAATAATGGGTTCACTTCCAAACTAAGTATGCTGCTAGCATAGGCCTCATCTTCTTTCACTGTTAATGAAGCTGATTTCATGCATCTGATTGTCTTCTTGGCATGTGTGTATTTGAATCCTTGACAGGTACAACATGCCGAGGCGTGGAAAGAGGTTAAATATAAATGATGGCAACGACAGCCATGGGGATGAGCAGCCACTAAATAATAGTGGCAGTCACACAGAAGAGGGTGAGGGTAGCACGCCGCCCACTGTCAAAAAACATCGTGGGCGGACGAAGATGACGAATGTTTGGAGGCTTCAGAATGATGAAAGGATCGAGGTGGAGGCGAACGATGTTGGGCAACCGGTTGGCGATAACGCCAACAAATTTTCTTCCTTCATTGGGGTCATAGCAAGGAACCCCCGCATACTTCCTTTGTCATACGAGAGTTGGCCGAAGGTGCCAACCACCACAAAAGCCACTGCTATTACGACCATCAAGGTATTTCTCATCTAAAATACATAATTGGTCGGCGAAAAATTATTATTGAAATATGTATTATTAGTGATGGGTAATGAATTTTGCAGCAATACTTCTCGTTCGCCGACTCCCTTACGCCTTGGGTTGAAAAGTCACTCTCCAAGAAGTGGAGGGACCACAAGAGTGAATTGAAGTCGAAGTTTTATAACAAAGACCTTTCAGAGGAGGAGAATGCAGTGAATGTGCCAGAAAATGTGGAGCCTTCGGATTGGCAATTTCTTGTGCACTACTGGAGTTCGGCGATCGGTCAGGTATTTACATTAAACACACAAAAATCTAATGAGTATGTGGTTGTATGGCGGCTATAATGAATTTTTCTGTTAACTTCATTGTGGCATGTACAGAAAAGGGCGGAGGTGGGAGCTGCCAGTCGGTCAAAGCAGATAGTGCTGCACACTGCTGGTACACAGAGCTTCGCTCTGGTTCGGGAAGAATTGGTAGGCGCAATAGTACTAATGTAAATTTTTTTACTTACAGTTATTTGTTTATAACCATTTCATCTTACTAATATATAGGCAGAAGATTTGGGGGGCCTACGGAGTTTGGGGACATTGACTTTTTTGATGCCACCCACAAATCAAAGGATGGGACGTATGCGAGCCCTGAGGCAGCACGGATTCTGGTAATTTGTGAACTAATATCTAATGAGGAGTCGAAATCTCATCTGCTTTTAACTCTGATTGTTATGTCCTTTTACAGACTAATGCTCGGAAAAGGTATGATGAAATCTCCTCTGCTTCAGATTCGGACCCTACGGCGCCACGCCCAGATTGGCGTACCCGGCAGAGAGTTGCCTTGACCGATGTTAGGGGAAAGGAGAGGCATGGACGTGTCCGTGGTATGGGCCTGGGACCAACCCCCTCGCGGCTATTTGGACGGAGTTCATCTAGTTCAAGTGGCAATCACGACGAGGAGATGACTGCCTTAAAGGCACAAGTTGCACTCCTCCAAGAACAAATGGCCAATTTAATAGGGCAGCAGTCCCAAGTCCCACCCAGGGTAAGTATTTAAATTGGTTTTTTTAAAGAGATTATGGTCTTGAATGCATGAAAGACACGTACTAGTGTTTGTGAGTGTGCATTATGGCTGTCGTCTATAAATATTTCGTATATGTTTCTTAAGTGGGCTGTGATTAGAAAGAAAGGGCTGGAGTGGAGATCTGGAAACCCAAATAGAGACATCTCGTTTATTATAATCTATACTTTTTGTTGGACCAATCCCCTCTTGTTGTTGTTGCTGATGTCTCTATGTGTCCGTGTGTTGAAGGGAAAGAAGGGATGAGGGGAGAGATGAGGAAAATGCCGCTATGTTAGCCTGGTGTATCCAAAGTCTCTACCATCCTTCTTTTTGGCTCCATATATGGCTTATATATTAAATGGGTTTCCTTCCACGATGACAGTCCGTAATACTACACTTGATATGAGCCCTGTTCATAGCTGCACCCTATTGCATACTCACAAACAACTAATACGTGTCGTTCATGCATTGTATTACCAATCCCACTTTGGCAATCATAACCCTATTGCATACTCACATAACATGCTTAGATGACATAGTATGACCTGCTGATAAGGTTTGTTCAGCCGCGCTGTTGTACTGATTTGGAGGACTTTGGTATGCTAGCAGCATACTTAGTTTCACAGTGAACCCATTTTTTGTTACAAAATCATGCCAAAGATGGCAATCTGCAGGTTACTTTAACAGTACCTCAACTTATATGTTGCTCTACTAATTCTTGAGCCCAACTAAATCTAATTTTCTTAAGTGGGCTGTGATTAGAAAGAAAGGGCTGGAGTGGATATCTGAAAACCCAAATAGAGACATCTCTTTTATTATAATCTATACTTTTTGTTGGACCAATCCCCTCTTGTTGTTGTTGCTGATGTCTCTATGTGTCCGTGTGTTGAAGGGAAAGAAGGGATGAGAGAGAGATGAGGAAAATGCCGCTATGTTAGCCTGGTGTATCCTCATTCTCTACCATCCCCTCTTGTTATATATTAAATCGGTTTCCTTCCACGATGACAGTCCATAATATTATACTTGATATGAGCCCTGTTCATCGCTGCACTAAATCTAATACCCAATTGCTGTGCATATCCGGAGGATTTTGGCATACGTACCTATAGCATCCTCAGTTCACAGTGAACCCATTTTGTTACAAAAAACATGCCAAGATGACAATCAGATGCATAAGATAAGCTTCATTAACAGTAAAAGAAGATGAGGATGGCAATCATGCCAAAGAAGGCAATCAGGTTACTTTAAAAGTATCTTAAAATGAAAATTTCCATTATCTGAGCATATATGTTTCTTTAAAAGTGACTGTGACCAATTGTTCTTAATTGGGCTGTGATTAGAAAGACACGAGTTGGAGTGGAGATTTGGAAACCCATATAGAGACATCTCGTTCATAATAATTTATTATTATTGTTGTTCTTGTCATTCGTGCTGTTGTTGCTGATGTCTCTATGTGTCCGTGTGTTGAAGGGAAAGAAGGGATGAGAGAGGGATGAGGAAAATGCCGCTATGTTAGCCTGGTGTATCCTCATTCTCTACCATTCATCTTTCTGGCTTCTATATTTGGTTTCCTTCTACGATGACAATTCCAGTTAAAACTACACTTGCTATGAGCCCTATTCGTCATTTTCGATTTCCCTCCTCCGCTCTCTCTCTCGCTCTCTTCGGTATCATCTCTTGATTTCCCTTATTTTCCAAACTTAGCATATTTTTCAGATAGATGCATCTTGATTTCCTTAACTTGAATGGTTTAGTTGGGATGAAGAATTAATAGAAAAATAAATGCTTAGATACTGGAAATTTTCATGGTCTTTCACTGTTAATGAAACTCATTTCATGCATCTGCTTGTCTTCTTGGCATGTTTTTTTGATACTAAATGGTTTTAGTGTGAACTGAGGATGCTATAGCTACGTACGCCAAAATGGTCTGTGATTTGCACAACAAGTTGGTTTTCGATTTAGTTGGGCACAACAACTACTGGAGCAACATATACTTAAGCTCAGTTAATGTAAATTTTCAATTTAAGGTACCGTTAAGGTATCCTGCAGATTGCCCTATTTTGCATGATTTTTTGATCAAATAATGGGTTCACCACCAGACTGAGTATGCTGTTAGCATCCCCATCCTCTTTCACTGTTAATGAAGCTCATTTCATGCATCTGCTTGTCTTCTTGCAATTTTTTTTTGATAATAAATGGGTTCACTGTGAACTGAGGATGTTATACCTACGTACGCCAAAATGGTCTGTGATTTGGACAACAAGTTGGTTTTAGATTTAGTTGGGCACAACAATTAGTGGAGCAACATATAATTAAGCTCAGTTAATAGAAATTTTCATTTTAACTTACTGTTAAGGTATCCTGCCGATTGCCCTCTTTTGCATGATCTTTTGATCAAATAATGGGTTCACCACCAAACTGCGTATGCTGCTAGCATCCCCATCCTCTTTCACTGTTAATGAAGCTCATTTCATGCATCTGCTTGTCTTCTTGCCATGTTTTTTTGATAATAAATGGGTTTACTGTGAACTGAGGCATTAATGGAAATTTTCATTTCAAGATACTGTTAAAGTAACCTGTTTGCCATCTTTGGCATGATTTTTTAACCAAAAAAGGGTTCACTTCCAAACTGAGTTTGCTGCTAGCATCCCCATCTTCTTTTACTACTACTGAAGCTTATTTCATTAAGATCCAGGATGGCCAATTTGGATTGGGCTGTGATTGGATTGTTCAGTGGCTGTTGTCCATGTTCTTAGTTGGGCTGTGCTTAGAACGAGAGGGCTCGAGTGGAGATCTCGAAACCCCTATAGAGACATCTTCTTCATAATGATTTATTATTATTGTTGTTCTTGTCGCTCTTGTTGTTGTTGCTGATGTCTCTTTGTGTTCGTGTGTTGAAGGGAAAGAAGGGATGAGGGGAGAGATGAGGAAAATGCTGCTATGTTAGCCTGGTGTATCCTCATTCTCTACCATTCCTCTTTCTGGCTTCTATATTTGGTTTCCTTCCACGATGACGATTCCAGTTAAAACTACACTTGCTATGAGCCCTATTCGTATTTTTCTTCTATGAAGAATTGATCTAAGACTACAATCTCCATTCAAAACCCAATTGTTCTATATTTGGTTCCCTCTTGCTGTTGTTGCTGTTGTTGAAGTGAACCCATTTTGTTTTATTGTTAGTGAAGCATATTTTCATGCATCTGATTATCATCTTGGCAATTGAATTTGACCAAATAATGGGTTCACTGTGAACTGAGGATAGTATGTAGGTACGTATGCCAAAAATGGTTTTCTTAACACAAAATGGGTTCATTTCCAAACTAAGTATGGTGCATAGCATCCCCAGTTTCTTTCACTGTTAGTGAAGCTTATTTCACAAACCTGATGGTAATCTAAGGCTATTTTTTTGGTCCTATTTTCACTTAACTGTTAGTGAAGCTCATATCATGCACCTGATTGTCTTCTTGGCATGTTTGTTTTGATACCAAGAATGGGTTCACTTTGAACTGAGGATGGTATATAGGTACGTATGCCACAATCCTCCGGCCGGATATGCACAACACCTGGGTTTTGCGATATAGTTGGAGAGCAACATATAAGCTTAGATAGTGGAGAAATTTTCATTTTCAGATACTGTTAATGTAACCTGATTGCAATCTATGCCAAAAATGGTTTTCTTACCACAAAATGGGTTCATTTCCAAACCAAGTATGCTGCATAGCATCCCCAGTTTCTTTCACTGTTAGTGAAGCTTATTTCACAAACCTGATGGTCTTCTAAGGCTATTTTTTTGGTCCTATTTTCACTTAACTGTTAGTGAAGCTCATATCATGCACCTGATTGTCTTCTTGGCATGTTTGTTTTGATACCAAGAATGGGTTCACTTTGAACTGAGGATGGTATATAGGTACGTATGCCACAATCCTCCGGCCGGATATGCACAACACCTGGGTTTTGCGATATAGTTGGAGAGCAATATATAAGCTCAGATAGTGGAGAAATTTTCATTTTCAGATACTGTTAATGTAACCTGATTGCAATCTATGCCAAAAATGGTTTTCTTACCACAAAATGGGTTCATTTCCAAACCAAGTATGCTGCATAGCATCCCCAGTTTCTTTCACTGTTAGTGAAGCTTATTTCACAAACCTGATGGTCTTCTAAGGCTATTTTTTTGGTCCTATTTTCACTTAACTGTTAGTGAAGCTCATATCATGCACCTGATTGTCTTCTTAGCATGTTTGTTTTGATACCAAGAATGGGTTCACTTTGAACTGAGGATGGTATATAGGTACGTATGCCACAATCCTCCGGCCGGATATGCACAACACCTGGGTTTTGCGATATAGTTGGAGAGCAACATATAAGCTCAGATAGTGGAGAAATTTTCATTTTCAGATACTGTTAATGTAACCTGATTGCAATCTATGCCAAAAATGGTTTTCTTACCACAAAATGGGTTCATTTCCAAACCAAGTATGCTGCATAGCATCCCCAGTTTCTTTCACTGTTAGTGAAGCTTATTTCACAAACCTGATGGTCTTCTAAGGCTATTTTTTTGGTCCTATTTTCACTTAACTGTTAGTGAAGCTCATATCATGCACCTGATTGTCTTCTTGGCATGTTTGTTTTGATACCAAGAATGGGTTCACTTTGAACTGAGGATGGTATATAGGTACGTATGCCACAATCCTCCTGCCGGATATGCACAACACCTGGGTTTTGCGATATAGTTGGAGAGCAACATATAAGCTCAGATAGTGGAGAAATTTTCATTTTCAGATACTGTTAATGTAACCTGATTGCAATCTTCGGCATGGTTTTTTTATCTGGGCTATGATTGGATCACGGATGGCAAATTTTGACTGGGCTATGATTGGATTGTTTAGTGGATGTTGTCTATGTTCTTAATTGGGCTGTGATTAGAAAGAGTGGGCTCGAGTGGAGATCTGGAAACCCATATAGAGACATCTTGTTCATAATAATTTATTATTATTGTCGTTCTTGTCGCTCTTGCTGTTGTTGCTGATGTCTCTATGTGTCCGTGTGTTGAAGGGAAACAAGGGATGAGAGAGAGATGAGGAAAATGCCGCTATGTTAGCCTGGTGTATCCAAAGTCTCTACCTTTCTCCTTTCTGTTTCCATTTCTGGCTTCTATATATATTTGGTTTCCTTCCACGATGACAGTTCCCTAAAAATACACTTGATATGAGCCCTATCTTATTTTTCTTATTTTTCTTATATTTGGTTTCCGTCCACGATGACAGTTTCATGGATTGTCTGGACAATCCATGAAAGAGATGCTTAGATACTGAATTTTTATTTGTTTTACTGTTTTAGGTAGTGGATATTCCCAATCAAGGGAGATAATATAGAGTTTTCAAGTTAGATACTGAATTTTCATTTGTTTTGTTATTTTAGATATATTTAAAAAACAAAATTAAGTACCGGATTTTTAGCATTGCAATGTAATTATTTTACCTCTCTATATATCATCAACAATTCCATTTGCAATTGGCACTTTGATCTTATAATTTAAGATACAGTTAGATTTTTTTGCAAGTTCAAAAAATATGTATATTCTGTATTGTGGTATACTGTTGAACTAAACTATTGTTTTTTTTTGTTCACAAAGCGGTCGCCCAGATGAAGAAAATTCTGATGATCAGAACTGAAGCTCCTCGAGGGTATGAATCCGTGGTCCTCCTTGCTGATCTTGTGTCCTTGCTGTATGATTGTTCTTATGTCCTCCTCGCTGTTATGTCAGACTGTTTTTTTTGGATGAGAGTTATGTTAGACGGTTTAGTTGGGATATTTGTCAGACTTGAGATATTTGGGATGTTGAGATATTTGGGATGTTCGTCGGTCTGTTAATTTGGTTGTGATTATAACTGTTAATTTTGCGGTGGATTTGGTTGTGATTATGACACTGTTAAGAAGATTTGTTGAGATATTTGGATATGACACGTGTTAAACTTTATTATATTTCTTGTGTTTGGTTGTCATTTGCGCATTAATATGAAATGAAATCGGTTGAATTAGTAGTTATGAATTGGTTTACAGGTTTTGTAAAAGAAATTGTGAATTGAAATCGAACGGAAAACGGAGAAAGAAATACAAACGGGCATAGCTAGACCGGATTTTTATAAAACGCCGGTCTATCTATTGAATTAGTTGCAGTGTGCGATAGACCGGCGGTCACACAAACGCCGGTGTATGCCGCTAGACGCCGGTGAATACCATCAGTTGTAACGGCAAAAAGGAACACCGGCGTTTGATAAAACGCCGGTGTAGTTGGGTTTACCGGCGTTTTTTGTCGCGCCGGTGCTTGTGAGTAGGGAAAAGCGGGCAGCCATAAACGCACGTACACCGGCGGCCACAGAACGCCGGTGAACGTTCATTATACACCGGCGTTTCTGTAAACGCCGGTAAATAGATGAACACCGGCGGTTTATAGCCGCCGGTGAATGTATATTGGAAGTAAAAGACGACACTCAGAGGACCCAATACACCGGCGATTTTAGGCCGCCGGTGTAGGTTTCACATTTACCGGCGCCCAGGAAAACCGCCAGTGTAGACCCCTTCCTTACAGCGACGCTCGATTCGGCGGCATTTGGACCGGCGCTATTGTAAACGCCGGTGAATGTTTCACCGGCGTAAAAAAGCGCCGGTAAAGACGTTAAAAAGCGCCAGGAAATCTACTTTCTTTTGTAGTGTAAACTGGACATCTGGGGCTAAATTTCATGTTCAGAAAGTTATTTCAAATTACAACAAAAACATGGTCTAAAATCTGATTCAAAAAGATACAAACGGCAACCCAGAATTTATTTTGATATGAATAGGCAACAATTTAATTATACAATCATACAATTCATGCTAATTAATAGTCAAGGTGCCAACAGATGTTTAACATGCATGATTTCAGTTTTAAGATGCAATTTCACAAGCATGGTAATCAATTCATTAAATCAAATCAATCTAACATGTCTAATTTACCCAAAAATTCTATAACACCTAGATCTAGTTATTTTCATGTAAATGTGCATATGTAAGAAACAATAGGGACTAGGTTTTGATCAAAGAGGTAAGCACGATGTTAAGAGTATATTGAGTTAGCTCGTGTAAACTCTCAATAAACTTAACAGAATTCAAATTGCAGTACGATAAAGAAAAGGACTGGATCTACTTGCAGAGATCAAAGAATTCTTGAATAAAATAAACAACTAGTTCAAGAAGAGACTTGCCTGTTATTTAGCAGATTCGGATATCTAGAATGACGGGATGAGAATCCGGGGCGACGATATGAAACACGGGCGAGTCACGTGCAAAACAGCGAATAGCACGGCAGTAACCAGAAGGCAAAACAGCAACATAGAGATCGAGATCTCCTACACCCAAAATAGCAAACCCACCAACAAACCAATCCCGCTTCATCTCCTTCCTCACTTCGACAGAGAGATAGAGCTGGCGGTGAGAGCGACGACGATTGGCAGTGAAGACACGGCGGTCGGGAAGCGACGCAGATACTAGACAGCGGCGAGGGCGAGCGACTCTGTTTCACTCCGAAAAAAGGGGAGACGAAATGGCGAGGCGTTCAGGCTTGGATGGCGACAACGAGGGGCTAGGGGGTCTACAGTGGTTGGGGGGACAGCGAAGAAGGATTGATGAGGTGGATAGAAGGTCGAGGCAGTGGGTTCTACGGCGAGGTGATGGGTTCGAACGGGATGAAGACGACGGAGGGAGAGATGGCGATGGGGATGCGATGGGGAGAAGGTGAGGGGTCAGAAAAGATGGGAGGAGCAGCGGCTAACAGGCAGTGGCTAGTTGGCTTGCGTTCGGTGGGAAAATAGAGAAGGAGAGAGATTCGGGAGGTAGGAGAGAGGAAAAGCGGCGGAGAGAGAAAGGGATTAAAAAAATAGGGTTTAATGCGTATTTATATAGGAGATCAATGTGTGGGATTTTGGGTCGTGGTTTAATGAGTTTAGGGTACAAGTTTAGGCTCCAAAAAGAGATGAAGAAGCATAAAACAATGGGATGAACATATAGCGGAACAACTCAAACTCAAATCACGAAGCGCAAAATTTACAATGAGCCAAAAATAGGAGAAAAGAGAACAGAATGATTAAAAGAAAATAAATGAACCTAAGAAAAAAAAATAATTACAATAGAAAGAATCCTAATGCAATAATCAAGGAAGAAAGTAAAAATACAGTAAAAATCCAATGTAGGAAAAATAGGGGTTACGCGTTGAGTTGGAGCACTGGATACTGAGCGAACCTAAGAATACCGGAAGTGGATATTTTGATTGTAGGAAATTAGCCTGAGGGGCTAGTGTTCCTAGATTGGCATGTGAAGTCAGGTAGGGTAGAGCTAGTTCTTGGTAGCTCAGGTTGTTATTATTACAAATCTAAGGACAAACACTGGGAGTTGTGGCGGAATTTAGGCAACGTAAGTATGGGCTGTATTTTTAGTCGGGCGGATGTATTCTGAGACTATATTTGTTGTGTCTTTCTAGTATGTTCACGCGTCGAGGGTCAGTAGGCCAATTCGCGGAACGTACAGTATGTTTGTGTATTGTGGGTCGACAGGCCTATTCGCAGGATATACGATAGCGAGTTGATTCTCTAGAGTTAGAGCGATGCTTGCGGAATGTTTGCGTGTTTACACTTGTACCGCTTGGCGGGTTAAGTACTAGGGTTGGGGTCTATTCACAAAGTGTCTAATCTTATCTCTGTCACTGGTGTAGTTGTCATGGCGAGGGATTGAACCATAAAAGGTGGTGAACGCTAAGGGCTCGCCCTCGAACCTATGTAGAATGGGATGCATAGAATCCAAACAAGTGTGCATTAGTGTGCATCATGTGCATTGTGGTATTGGATATTGTTTTATGCATTTTTCCTTTGTTCTCCCGTCACACACTTATTCATTTAGTGTAGTTTCACTTGTTGATTTTATGAGTCTTTTCTCGCTGTTTTATTTTATGTTGTGTGACAAGTTTGTGATTGTGAGCTTTGGAGGGTTACTATTATTATAGTACTGCGTCAGTTGCATTCAACTGACGTGCCCACTTTCTGGTCAGTTTTGCAGGATTTACGAGTAAGAAGCTTGAGCAAGGTTAAAGTTTGGACTTCGAGATATCTGAAGTCAAATGTTGAGATGTGTTGTAATAAATATGTTTAATTTTCCGTTTTGCATTGTAATAACGAACATTTGTAAATAAAGTTGCAATTTTCCCTGTGTTTATACTGTGTTTGGATTACATTGAAGTAAAGATTGAGGAGTTATGTCTCTTATTTCTATTATTGAAATTCGGGGCGCTACAGAAGTTGGTATCAGAGCATGCTTTAATAATTAAAACTAAACATGGTTTAGGGAAACCTAGGTGGACATTAGAGTGTGTGTATCAGTCTTAGACTCATGAATGTGTAGTTGTTGAATTTGCATTTGTGTTACTCTTTTTTTGTACCGATGTTCTTTTTTTTTCTTTTCTGTGGGATGGCGGATAATCACGGTCCTATGGAAAACGTGGAAGAAGATGTTTTTCTCAATGACCCCTTAACGAATTCCCCGGAAGATCCAGAGGAAGATATGGAAGAGGAATCAAAAGAAGAACTAATGCAAGAGGAACCACAGGAGTATCAGGAGATTGCTCCCCCTCCTACGGAATCTTCGGGTGAATCTTGGAATGAATCACCAAGGTTAACCAAGAAGGATCATGTTATCGTGCCACTTCTATGTCATGTGTACCGATATAAATGGCAGGTGACCCACTATGAGGAGCTTCTTGTGAAGGACGCGCAGATTATCGCAGATTTGAGCGTCAGACCGGAGAGGCTAGCAAAGCATCGATGTGGGTCACGGCGGCATTTCACATAGTTGGGCAACTGGGCTCGATGGGGGAAACAAAATCTTAAGAAGCGTTGCAAGTTATTGGAAAGTGGAGTGTTACGCCCCGCTTCGCAAAAAGGAAATATGGAATACGGATAAGTGACTAAGCTCAGCGAATGATTTTCATCATCCATAAGCTATTAGGATCTTTTCAACATTTCACAGGAAAAATCAGAGTATGAAGCAAGAGAAGTCAACCACACATGCATATATGAATAAATATACCAACAAGAATTTTCTTGAAACAAAATTTAATAATCTCAAATAAACCAGATCTGAACAAGTCAATAATCCTGGGTCACATTGCCCAATACAAAATAATCCAAGTAACAGATACATTTATTCAAATAAGCAACAGGAAATAATAATATATAAACTCCAACATCTAGAATCTCATATCACCTACACCATATGGCAGTTGATCTCCAAAATCTGCAATTTAATAAATTGCAGGAAGAGGAAAAAGAAAACAAACTCCTGTCAATGCAAGTTACGGGCCGCTTGTAGTGCAGGCACAAGTACATGGGAAAGATAAACAAATAGCATAGAATAGACATGATAACAAAATATAGCAACTAGCATGAATCATGAAACAAAATCAAGTAATATAATGTGCTAACATGGTACGGGTAACATGTATCAGGTGTCAAGTATCATACAAGCAGGTAAACAGGTAACAGGTGTTAAGTAGCATATACAGGTAATCATGTAACAGGTAAGCATGTAACAGGTATCATGTAACAAATAAACATGTAACAGGTATCATGTAATAGGTAAACATGTAACATGTGTCAAATCTTGTATTAATACTATCTAGGTAGCACTTCATGTGTCCCAAACTTTTACCACATGGTTTCTACATACATACAAATTTTGTTTAGGCCTAATGGTGGGTTTCTATAGGGTCGTGTACTCAGGCGTCAAGTAACAGATAACAGGCACGAATCACGTAATCGTGAAATCACGGCAATAGGAACAGGCATGAATCATGTAGTCATGAAATATGGCAATATATAGTAACAGGCATGAATTATGTAATCATGAAGCATGACAACATATAGTAACAGGCATGAATCATCACGAATCATGGCAACATATAATCAGATAGTAATAACAGGCATGAATTATGTAATCATGAAACATGGCAACATATAATGACAGGCATGAATCATGTAATCATGAAACATGGCAACAGGTAATGGAAAACATGGGCCTCCTTCTAAGTACACATACATATATTGTCCATTACTAAGGTCTTTCCCTTAACACCGGCTTGATTACTTGTTATTATTATTAAACAGGCATTTACGTATCAGAAAACAGAGCAAGAATAACGTAGCATGAACAAGTAACAGGTTCAGGTTGGAAGATAAACATGTACAGGTGATGCACAACTCATAAAAGGATACAACAACGAAAAAATCTAGTTCAAGATAGTAAGATAGTACTGCACTAAATCTAAAATTTCCGTTGCTACAAATGTGCAAACCTGGATCCGTCAGAGAATCTGAAAAATAGACTCCCGGCCGAATCCAGCAAATATATACAAGTCATATGGTACTTCACAAAAATATAGCTCAAAACAGATTTGTATCCCGAAAACATGTTCATCCAGAAATTAGAAGTTTGTATAAGTAAACAGAAAAACGACATAAAAACTCACTGATTAAATCCACGTAAAATCTGGGGTATTCCCTAGTATATTTAGTAAAAAAAATAAAGTTTCATAATTTCCAACAAAGATAGAATAGTCAAGTAAAATCAGAAAGTAGCAAGATACGGTAGTTTTGTAAATCTGGAATCATAAACACAGCAATACTAAAATAGCAATATCTCAGAAAATATATATCGAAATCCAGATCCGTCAAAAGGGTGATAAAATAGATACAGTAGGATATAATTCATATTCACAAAGTTTTTATAAACAGCAAATGGAATCAGGTCAAAATTAAGTATTTTTACTGAACAACATGAAAATTCTACATGTATAGTAGTTGTTCACAAGCCCAAAATGGTTTATAAAAGTTATCAATTAAATCCATAAAAATTATGGGTTAATCCCAATCAAGTCTAGTGTAACCAGAATAATATTGGATCAAAATATTATCTTTAACATCAGTAGAAAAATAATTTACCACACATAATTCATATAAAACTGGATCTGGAATTTTAAACCCATCTGTAGTAAAATAGTCATAACTCACAACTCATAAATCGAAACTGAGATATGTCAGAAAATCTGGAAAGTAGACATAATTCTCTATAATTCATATTTATAAATAATTTTCATATACTGACCTTAATAGGGTCTAAAATACTGATAAAAAATGGGGAACCGGCAAAACAGAAAATATCCTTCATGCACAAAATCAACTAGTTCATATAAAACTCATTCAAAACATAACCAAATGTGAAATAAGGTATACTAGATGTCCAAGCAACATGATACATGGTATTTTACAAGTCTATTACGAGTAATACTACAACTAACACAACCAAGCATACGATATCATACGAACTACATGTAGGTATGCAACAAGAAGTGGTCATCCCTAAGTTATTTCATGTCATGGGTGTAATGAGGCAACTACAAGCACGTCAAAACAATAGAGACAAGATTTGACATGGGTTTTGCACAAGAATTGTCTTCAGAACACTACATTACAGGCAGTATTTAGTACTTTTATTACACAAAAAAAAGAATACAAGTTACTTTCCTTAGAGATGACGATGGGTACGGTGAAAAGCAAGAATAACGGCAACGGATCTCGGGCACGAACTCAACGAACACAATGAACGGATCACGAGCCACACACGAACACAAGGAACGAGCAACTACGAACACAAAAAACGAGTTCACACACCTGCACACCAAGAGAGGGAGAGAGAGAAAGAGTCAGTGTTGTGGTAAGAGGTTGGCGCTCGAGAGGAGAAGGACGAGGAAGGCTGCCGAGGTGGGGGGTTCGCGGCAAGATGTCTCGATGCCGGAGGGTGGCGCCATACACAAAGGTCGTGATAGGACGGGACGTCGGAGCAGGGGTTGCCGCAGTGTAGGAGGGGCTGCGGCTGCCGGCTGCGTTGCAATGCTGTAGTGGCTGCTAACTGCAAGAAAGGAGCAGGGGAAGAGAAAGGAGGAGGAGCACCGGAAAGGGGATCGGGGAGAGCTGAGGTTGCCGCTGCTTCGGGAGGAGGCAGTGCTGGAGGGGGTTGCGGGCTGACGGGCTGAGAGGGAGGTCGGGAGAGGCTGCACAGCGGGGGAGATGGGTTAGAAGGAAACGGCTGAATAGGGTTTTTGGTGTTGGGATGAATAGGTATATATATATATATATATATATATATATATATATATATATGGTGTGTAGATATTAGGTGTCACGCCCCGCTTCCCCAAAAACACGAAATACGAGCGCGTGACAAAGCCTAGTGAATGATTTTCGTCATTCATGAGTTGTAGGATGGACTCAGTATCATAACAAGAATATAACAAAATATACACAACCACGCATGCATGAATAATTTATTAATCAACAGAAAACAATTGAAACTAAATAAAAATATCCCAAATATTTTTCAAATCTGGATCAAAAGATAAAACTCAGGACTATAAGCCCGTTAAAAGATTCAAGTACAAAAAGAAATAAATAACTCAAAAACAAAATATTCAAAGCAAGTCTTTTCTCCCAGCGAAGCCTAGAACATCTGCTCATCAATTCCAACAGGCAATTCGTCTCCAAAATCTGTATATATATATATATATATATATATATATATATATAATGGGAAAAAAAGAGAAAACAAGACAGACGCCCTTAGTGCAAGTTAGGGCTGCAAATAGTACAAGCAAGGGTATGAAAACAAGTATAAGAAATATGGAATAAGATTTGGAATCAAGAATGTATAACATAATATATTAGGGATGCAACAAGTAGTGGGATTCAAGAAACTAGCTAGTAAGCAAGACAACTCAGGTGACAAGAATGGGTAACAAATACTAGTAGTAGAACAAGTGACAAGTGAACATGTAAGGATTCAAGCATCAAGTAACAAGTATCACGTACAAGTATTATGTAACAAGTAACAAGTCTCAAGTAACAAGTCTCAAGTAACAAGTCTCAAGTAGGGTATCAAGTGTGTACAAGTGACAAGTTAATCTTAAGTGTAATGTTTAATTCTATCTAGGTAGCACTTCATGGATCCATATTTTTACGACATGGTTGTTACATACAATCCGTTACGTTTAGGCCTAGTGGTGGATTTTATAGAGCGGTGTACTCAGGTATCAAGTATCAAGAAAGCAAGGTTCATGAATACGAACATAATGTGACAAGTTCACGAACCAAGTGCAGTTCGTGAATACACTAACAAGTTCAAGAACCACACACTGGGTTCATGAATACAACAAGTTCATGAGCCAAGTAATGGCTTCATGAATACATCAAGATACAATAATTTCATGAACCAGGTACTAGAAAACACGGGCCCCCTTCCGAGTACACTTACCTATATTGTCCACTACTGTGGTCTTTCCCGTATACCCCGACTTGTTATTTATTATTATTATTAACCAAGTATGAAAGTGTGCGAAATAGGTCAAGTAAACATGATCAAGAATATGAAACAAGTTTAAGATAATTAGAAGGCATATTCGAGGGTTAACACAATTTAAAATTATCAAAAACTACGAGAATACCAATTCTGGATAGCATGACGTTGATGCAGCAAAACTGCGATTCCCGTCTCTACAAGATGGAAAATGTGGATCCTTCAGAAGTTCTAGAAACTAGACTCCTGTCCGGTTCCAACGCATATAAATAAGATATATAAAAGTTGTAGCAATTGATGTCAAAACAGCAAACTATACACCATTTGTGTTCAGCCAGAATTTGTAAAACTGAGTTTATACATATGAAACAGGTTTGAAACTTCATTTGTTAATTCTAAGAAATTTAGGGAATGTTCTCTAGGGTATTTAGTATCAGTATGCAAAATTTCAAGTCATTTACTTACTGGTAGCATAGTTAAAATAATTGTAAACCAAGGTGGTGCAGCAGTTTTTGTTAATCTGTGATTACAGACACAGCGGCAGTAAAACTGTGATATCTCCTAAACTGTAACTCGGAATTCAAAAATTCTGAATATTATTGGCAACTAGACACTTGGGGCTACATTTCATATTCAGGATTCAAGTTCAGATTCTGGTTTTATCGGGGTCGAAACAGCAAGCCAAGACAGGACAGAAACCAAATAAGACACTTTTTGCATGAAATGTATCAAAATTATACTAGTTGTGAACAAGTGTATCAACGAAGGGTTGTCTCTTAGATCATGTAATAGATAAGGCAAAACATGAGATCATCAACGATGAACAAAGAGGAGTCACATTTACAACCTACTTGTATTATTTTCAAGGAAAAGCTTGTACTAGAAAACGAAATGTACAAGAAGATACTTGCCTTGGGGTGTAGATGATGAATTCGACGAAGGAATAATGGGAACGGATCCCGAAACGGATCTTGATGATAATCAAGATCGAAGAAGAATCGATAGTTGAGATCAGATCTGGCTGATGCTGATGGCGATGATCTGATCAGATTAGGTCACGATCTTGATGAGATCGTGTGGCCCAGATTCAATTGATCCCTTCTTCTTCACAGTAACAGAGAGAGGGGGGTGTGACTGCGGAGACTGAGGGCAATTACGGCGGCGATCGGTAGCAGCGTTGAGGGGAGCTCAATGCAGGGAGGCGACAACGGTGACAGGGTGGCACGGTGGAGTCTGGTGGCAGCGTCGAGTGGTGACTGCTCTTGGGGAAAATCAGAGTAATGGCGGGGGGCTCTGTTCTTTCGTAGCGGCAGGCGACGGGAGGTCGCGACGGCAAGGCAACGAAGGCGAGGTAAGGGATGACGATGGGTTTCGGCAGTGGAGCAAGGTGGCGAAGAGGAGATGGGTTCGGTAGCGGTGTGGTGAGGCGGTGAGGCGGTGATGGGTAATGGGCGAAGGGAGAAGCGATGGGTTTCGGTGGAGCGAAGATGACGAAGGCGATGGTTGACGGCGGAGGGAGATGATGGAAGTCAGAGAGTCGGCAAGATGGGTTAACAGGGAGAGAGAGGGAGAGTCGGGGGTTGGGGAAATGAACAGGGAGAGAGAAAGGTTTATGCGGCAGGTAGATTAGGTTAGCACAGTATAGGTTTAGGGTTAGGGTTAATTAGGTTAAGGTTTTATAGTTGGGTTGCGGGTTGTGGGTTATTGGATAGCGGGTTTGAGTAGGTTCCAACATGAGATTGAGTCAAAATTCACTCAAATTAGAGAAAATGAAATAAATGAAATGGAATAGTCAAATCTTCATGAAGAACGACAAATCAGAGCAGATAAGAACAATGCAACTGAAATAAATATTGGTACGAAATTGAGTCGAAATAATGAAATGATTTTTATTAGGACTGGGACAAAAATACAGATATTGGATTGATAAAAGAGTACGGGAAAATGAAATACAGTAAAAAATACAAATACAGGAAACAAGGGTTACAAATCCTATCCAACTTACAACAAAATTTCGTCCTCGAAATTTGCTTAGGAGGTACATAGGACAGGGCAATGGCAAATTCAGGGATAACAAAACAAGGAATTAGGGGGAAAGCAGCACCCGAATAAGAAGGAAGAAGTGGGAAACAATGATGTCAAATGTAACGCATGAAGAAAAAAATAAAAATAAAATAAAAAAAATTAAACAGTTTCAAAAGGAAGGAAACAACTCAAGATAACAAAGCAAGATAAGGAGGAGGTTGAACTGGAACCAGAGAGAGAAAGGACAGGGAAGAATCAAACCATTCAAGGAATCAACGGAAGAAGATGAATACAAGGAATAGAGGGAAGCAACAATGCAGGGAAGAAGAAACAAGAGAATCCTGGGACCTGTGGGTTATGAGCCTACTAGGCTTCCGCTGCGCTACTCCGATGGTGATGTCCCAAGCAGCATACGTGTCGTTGTAGGCCACATGACACCTGATATGGTTAAAAATAGGGTTAAATCGGAACCGTCCAAATTGGACATGAATCTTAAAGCTCGGGGGTAAAATGGTAATTTCACCTACAAACGGATCTGAAATGGGAACTGGGCCTTTTTCCAAAAGCCCAATAACCCATGAATGGGTCCATCTTACTGGGCGTGGATTCTAACCCGTAAGAAGCCCAGTCTAGCTGGATAGGAGAATTAGGGTTTATGATTGATTTTAATCAACGGTCCTGATCACTTCTATCCATTCACTGGGAAGTAGGGATTTGATCTTATCTCGAAACTGGTTCCTAAGGTGGCTATAAATACCCCACATCCCCCACTGTTACCAGGTAATCAATCTTTTACCAATCAAAGCTTTTTCATAATCTTTCTGATTACTGACAAGAGCGTCTGAGGGTGCGTCGCCGGAATCAACCCCGGTGTTTCGCACTTTTTGCAGGTCAACGGCCGGAGAATCTCGGTCAAACCCCGGTGAAGGTGTTCAGGTTTGACTATTCAACTTCCCTCGAATCCACAAATCTATCTGTTTGGCCCCACACCGATTTCAGCAGCAACAACACCAAACGACGAACGAGTAGGAAGACAAGACTGAGACACCAGGATCAAGGAGAGTATGGGCTCAAGATAGATATAAATAAATAATGCAAAATGAATATAAAGTTTGGCTTCAATTTAAATAATTAAAAGATATGCTATAGATCAAAACTAATGGGCTTTACCAAAGATAATAATAACAACAAATATTAATAATAAAAATGATAATATCAATAATAATAGAATAGTAATAACAATAATAAAATAATAATAACAATAATATAAAAATAGTAATAGCAACAATAATAACAGTAATAAAAATCATCGTAATCATACTGGTAATAATAATAATAATAAAATTAAAAATGTTAACAATACCGATAATAATGATAATATCTTTTAACACATTCATGAAAATAATGCAATAATAATAATAATAATAATAATAATAATAATAATAATAATAATAATAATAATAATAATAATAACAATAATAATAGTAACAATAAAAATATATATATTAACAATACTGGTAAGAATAATAATGCAAGACAGAATATAATTTGGGTTCAACATTTTTTTTGTATGAAGGTAATTCAATATTAAGAACAATAATAAAATAATGAAAACAACAATAATAATAGCAATGGTAATATCAATAATAATAATGATACCAATAATAATAACGGAAAAAATAGCAATAATAATAACATTATAAAACAAAATAAGAATTTGGCTTATCAATTCTATAACTAGATCAAATAGGAATATATATAGTCGATCAATTATAAATGGAAAGTGAAGTCAAAATACACCATTAATCCTCAATCGTAAGAAAACAGGGAGACTATTCACATAGAATAAGGAGTCAAAAGTGAAGAGATAAAACCCAAATATAAAAAGGTTGATAACCATACAAACAATAAAGGAACAAAAACTTTAAGGGTGACATAAAAAATAATAGAATAGTAATAACAATAATAAAATAATAATAACAATAATATAAAAATAGTAATAGCAACAATAATAACAGTAATAAAAATCATCGTAATCATACTGGTAATAATAATAATAATAAAATTAAAAATGTTAACAATACCGATAATAATGATAATATCTTTTAACACATTCATGAAAATAATGCAATAATAATAATAATAATAATAATAATAATAATAATAATAATAATAATAATAATAATAATAATAATAATAATAATAATAATAATAATAATGATAACAATAATAATAATAACAATAATAATAGTAACAGTAAAAAAATATATATTAACAATACTGGTAAGAATAATAATGCAAGACAAAATATAATTTGGGTTCAACATTTTTTTTGTATGAAGGTAATTCAATATTAACAACAATAATAAAATAATGAAAACAACAATAATAATAGCAATGCTAATATCAATAATAATAATGATACCAATAATAATAATGAAAAAAATAGCAATAATAATAACATTATAAAACAAAATAAGAATTTGGCTTATCAATTCTATAAATAGATCAAACAGGAATATATATAGTCGATCAATTATAAATGGAAAGTGAAGTCAAAATACACCATTAATCCTCAATCGTAAGAAAACAGGGAGACTATTCACATAGAATAAGGAGTCAAAAGTGAAGAGATAAAACCCAAATATAAAAAGGTTGATAACCATACAAACAATAAAGGAACAAAAACTTTAAAGGTGACATAAAAAATAGTTTTGGGAAAATAACCAGTCAAGATACATAGAAATACGAACAAATTTAGCTAAGTGAAAAAAGTATTAATAATAATCATTGTAAAAGACATATAATAATTAGTGATTGTTGACATTATAATCAATACTCGAAAAACACATTAAACGGTAACGAGCAAAATAGACCAAAATATATATATGCAAGAAGATTAAAAGAAGTTCATTAAATATTACAAAAGTAACCGTCAAATCATTAATTAGGATGTGAAAACAAAAGTAAGTGAGAAATCTAAAATGTTAAAAAATTGAAAAACGGTGGCAATAAATAGTAATTCACAAAAGAACGAAAACTTAGACCATGGTTGATGTACTCAATCTTAACATAAATGAAAAAAAATTGTAAACACAAAATAGAGTAAAATCAACTATACTAGTTCAAATTGTATGAAAATATAAAGTATAATTGTATAAACAAAATGTCATAAAGAAAATATTTCTTTTGTAGAACCCCGTATTTTCAAATATTATTTTAATTATTTGAAAATGAATTTAAATGATTTTTGAGGATTTAATTGATATTTTCTAAAAGATTTATCTTTGGTACACGTGCAAAACACGTGCAAATGACTTTTGAAATGTTTGAAAAATTAAGTTTTCCTTATGAAAAATCATTATTTATTATTTTGGAATTATGTAGTATTTTTCCAGATTTTTCTGAAATTAATTTGATCTATTTGCAATTTTTGGATAAAAGAAGGACCTTTTCGCAAAATTGACATTCTTAAGGGCTAAAATGCAAAATTGGCATTCTGAATGTTTTAAACAGTATTGGTTAATATTTAGAAGTATATTTTCTTTTAAATCCTAATTTTAATAAATTTTAGATGAATTTCCAAGAGAAGATATATATATATATATATAATTGTATTTTGGAGGGATGGTTTTGCAAATGTATTCCTAAACCCTAAAAATGATATTTCCGGCCTATATAAGGAAGTTTGCAGCCGTCATTCGCTGCACAACTCAGATCTCATACTATTATTTTTCTTGGTGATAAAAGAGGATTTTGGACCTCGCAAGAAGGAGATTGGAGCTAGCAAAGGAAGGCTTTTGTGGATCTTCTTGCTTCTAAAGGTGAGTGATATGAACTTAGTTATGTTAGTGTGTATGATGGTGTGCTGTTTTGTTTGATGTATCCGTATCTGGTATGTGATCGATGCAATAGTCGTTATTCGTATTATGCATGAGAAATCCACGAATGTTTAGTAGATCTTGTTTAACAAATTCTTTATTGATCGAAAACATGTTAAGATTCAAGTATGGTTCGATCGGATGTATGAACATCTGGATCTTGTGTTTATAATCAGATCTTGGTTATTATTGGTGGAAGAATTAAGTATTAAGGAAACCCTAATGTAAGATTTAGGAATTTGAGAACAAGAGAATTGAGTTTTGAGTTATTGAATGATTGAATAATGGATCGGCAATGAAGAAGTAATCGAGATTGTCATTTTACATGATTAAGAATTATTTTCATGAACAAGAACCTTTAGAAAACTCCAGTTTTGATCTTTGTATTCAGACCTAACTTATGCAAACTGTAGGCCGACAGTCGACTGGTCTACTATTCAGTCGACTGGTACGATCCCAGCTGCTGTATCTTTAGTTTTTCTCGAAAATCCGTTCTAGACAGTCGACTTAGACCCTTCTCAGTCGACTGGTACGCTTAGAATTTATTTTTCAAAGTTATCGTAGAATTTCTCTCGGGTAAGTCGACTTATGTTTTTATAAGTCGACTTATGTTCTTATAAGTCGACTTATGTCCCCTTTTAAGTCGACTTATGTTTTGATAAGTCTACTTATGATCTTTATAAGTCATCTTATGTTTTGATAAGTCACTTATGATCTTTATAAGTCATCTTATGTTTTGATAAGTCTACTTATGATCTTTATAAGTCATCTTATACTTTTGATAAGTCTACTTATGATCTTTATAAGTCATCTTATACTTTTGATAAGTCTACTTATGATTTTTATAAGTCATCTTATGTTTTGATAAGTCTACTTATGATCTTTATAAGTCATCTTATATTGTTGATAAGTCAACTTATGTTTTTATAAGTCATCTTATACTGTTAGCACTTGGAACGTTTCTTGAGAATTGATGATAATTGTCTCGGGTAAGTCGACTGATGGTTTTCTTGAGTCGACTTACTGCACTTGTTATAATCTTGGATATTGGTTCTCGGGGCAGTCGACTTACTATCGCATAAGTCGACTGGTTCTGATGAGTTTTCATAATCTTGAGTGTTCCTTCAGTCTTTAGTTTGTTTGTAGATGAATATATTCGTCGGTGTAAGAGTCACTATTAGTGATTGCATACCGGGTATGTATTCGATCTATACTATCTTTAGTTTGTTTGTAGATGAATATGTTCGTCGGTGTAAGAGTCACTATTAGTGATTGCATACCGGGTATGTATTCGATCTATACTATCTTTAGTTTGTTTGTAGATGAATATATTCGTCGGTGTAAGAGTCACTATTAGTGATTGCATACCGGGTATGTATTCGATCTATACTATCTTTAGTTTGTTTGTAGATGAATATATTCGTCGGTGTAAGAGTCACTATTAGTGATTGCATACCGGGTATGTATTCGATCTACACTATCTTTAGTTTGTTTGTAGATGAATATGTTCGTCGGTGTAAGAGTCACTATTAGTGATTGCATACTGGGTATGTATTCGATCTATACTATCTTTAGTTTGTTTGTAGATGAATATATTCGTCGGTGTAAGAGTCACTATTAGTGATTGCATACCGGGTATGTATTCGATCTATACTATCTTTAGTTTGTTTGTAGATGAATATGTTCGTCGGTGTAAGATTCACTATTAGTGATTGCATACCGGGTATGTATTCGATCTATATTATCTTTAGTTTTTGTAGATTGATATATGGGTATCCTATCTATGGCATTATTGGTGATCGATTGATTGGACATACATCGTGGTATTGAGATTTATTGATAGTTGGACACATTCTGAAATGTGAGAATTACTGTTAGTTCAGAACAGTCGACTGGTTCGTTAAACAGTCGACTGTACAGTGCAGTTAAACTGTACTATTTTTTTGAGAATGATTGATTGATGGATACTTGATCGTCGGTATTGTTTCTCGACTTGGTTCACGCATGTACTGGCCTATCGTTTCTTGTTTCATATTACATGTTCAGTTTATGTATTTTTGTTCAGTACATGTTGCTTGAGAATTTATGCTATTGTTCATTTATGTTTGTTGTTTATATCACTCACACCATTTATGGCTGACCCCGTTAGTTTGGGGGTTAGGGTTCAACTCTAGCCTCATGTGTTACAGGTAGCTGCTTAGAGTTGGAAGCTTGGATGCTTGGGTTAGCTTTGGATTTCATGAGTGATATAATAGAGCCTTGGGTAATTTTGTAAAGAGAAAGGGTTGTAATAGTTAAATGTGTTTTAAGGTGTTTTGTATTTCCGCTGCATTTGTAAAAGATTATTGTAATAAAGATTTGGAATAAAATGACTTGAGTTTTTGGTCTATGTATATTGTTACATTGAAGTGGATCGCTGGGAGAGTGCCACGTATTTTCTAAGTTTAATATTTAGAAATTCGGGGCGCTACAGTTTGGTATCAGAGCATGCTTCAATGATAATAATAGACATAGTATGAAAACCAACCTAGGTGTGGACACTAGAGAGTGAGTACCTAGGTGTGGACATCAGAGTGTGAGTATCACATAGAGTTAAAATATGATGTCTGGTTTGGGGTATGGTTATGGTTTTGCCATAGGACTTTGATGTGAGTTTGAATTGCGTGTGTGATGCTCTAACTTTTCCCTCGTTTTGCAGTATTCACAATGGTTGCACCCAGGGACAGGAATGGAGGCAACAATGAGGATGGGTCTGGTAGTTCCCGAGGAAATGGGATCGACCAGGAAGCTGAGTTTGCCAAAGTATATCAGACGTTGAATACGCTGATGGCACTCAATGTGGCGCAGCAGCAGAATCCGCAGCCAAATCATGGAGCCGGACATGGATTGGTGAACGCTGATCCGATTAAGCAGATTGAATCCTTTAAGAGGATGAGGCCGCCAGTCTTTGAGGGGCAAGCTGATCCAACTGCGGCAGATGACTGGATTAGGAAGATGCAGACGATCTTTGAAGTGTCAGAGACTCCGGCAGCTAGCAAGGTGAAGTTAGCTTCGATGCAGCTAGAGAAGGACGCAGGTGTCTGGTGGGAGTCACTGAAGAGGACTCTAGGAGATCAGCAGTTGACTTGGAAAGCTTTTTTGGAGGAGTTCAGAGATCGCTTCTTTCCTCTTGATGTACAGGAGAAGAAGGCGACTGAGTTCTTGAACCTTCAGCAGGGTAGCATGACCGTGCGGGAGTATGAGACTAAATTTGCTCAGCTTTCGCGGTATGCGCCAGAGTTAGTTGTCGACGAGGCAAAGAAGGCCAAAAAGTTTGAGCAGGGCTTGAGGCCAAACTTGAGGTCAAGGATGGTTCCATTGGGCATCAGAAGATTCGACAAGCTGGTCAGGAGAGCAGCTATGACCGAGGAAGATATGGATCAGTCCCGGGTAAAGCAAGAGACCTGGAACAAGAAGAAGAGGCCAGCAGATGATCAGGATGAGAAGGAATTTCCCGTGAAGAAGAGCAAGCCTAGTGATCCAGTGCAGAAGGCACCGACAACTAAGGAAGTGACTTGTTTTTACTGCAAGCAGGCAGGACATTACAGGTCAGAATGTCCGAAGTTGGCAAAGCAGACTTGTTTTCAATGTGGTCAAGTAGGGCACATTCGAAAACAATGTCCACAGCTGAAGAAAGAGAATGCAGGGAAAGACAAGGATCCGAAGCAGGGGCGAGTGTTCGCATTGACTGAAGAGGATGCGGGCAATCCAGGAGTATGATCTGTGTGTGCAGGAATTTATTATTTTGTATTAAGTAATACTTTATTTTGGAAATAATTGAAGATTGAGTATTTTCTTCATGTAACAAGTTTATTTGGAGTTAATGGAATAAAGACAGTTTTATTTGATACTATTTTCTTGCATACATTGTGTCGCCCATTGATTACTAGTCTTAGTGTGGATCTTAAGGTGATTCCAGGCAGGTCTTGAGGTGGCTATCCTTAGTCATGTCCTTTTCTAAGGAGGGAGTGGCCACTGATTCTTGGAAGGATGAGCAGAAGGTCAGAGTGGGATGCAGGAGTTCAGTAGTTGTTGCAGTTGACTTCCGATGGCAAGTTATCAGAGTTGCACAGCGGAAGATTGATTTTCTGAATTCTTTGCATGATTTGCTTCCTATGTATGATGTGTTTGTTTTGTTGGAATGCATTCTTTGATGTGACTGTATTTCCTAAGATTTATGTTTCTACCCATGAGTTTTCAATCATTGTTAGTGGGTTGTTGGTCCCCATTAGCAGTAGTTCTGAGGACAGAACTCTTCTAAGGAGGGAGTGATGTAGAACCCCGTATTTTCAAATATTATTTTAATTATTTGAAAATGAATTTAAATGATTTTTGAGGATTTAATTGATATTTTCTAAAAGATTTATCTTTGGTACACGTGCAAAACACGTGCAAATGACTTTTGAGATGTTTGAAAAATTAAGTTTTCCTTATGAAAAATCATTATTTATTATTTTGGAATTATGTAGTATTTTTCCAGATTTTTCTGAAATTAATTTGATCTATTTGCAATTTTTGGATAAAAGAAGGACCTTTTCGCAAAATTGACATTCTTAAGGGCTAAAATGCAAAATTGGCATTCTGGATGTTTTAAACAGTATTGATTAATATTTAGAAGTATATTTTCTTTTAAATCCTAATTTTAATAAATTTTAGATGAATTTCCAAGAGAAGATATATATATATATATATATATATATATATATAATTGTATTTTGGAGGGATGGTTTTGCAAATGTATTCCTAAACCCTAAAAATGATATTTCCGGCCTATATAAGGAAGTTTGCAGCCGTCATTCGCTGCACAACTCAGATCTCATACTATTATTTTTCTTGGTGATAAAAGAGGATTTTGGACCTCGCAAGAAGGAGATTGGATCTAGCAAAGGAAGGCTTTTGTGGATCTTCTTGCTTCTAAAGGTGAGTGATATGAACTTAGTTATGTTAGTGTGTATGATGGTGTGCTGTTTTGTTTGATGTATCCGTATCTGGTATGTGATCGATGCAATAGTCGTTATTCGTATTATGCATGAGAAATTCACGAATGTTTAGTAGATCTTGTTTAACAAATTCTTTATTGATCGAAAACATGTTAAGATTCAAGTATGGTTCGATCGGATGTATGAACATCTGGATCTTGTGTTTATAATCAGATCTTGGTTATTATTGGTGGAAGAATTAAGTATTAAGGAAACCCTAATGTAAGATTTAGGAATTTGAGGACAAGAGAATTGAGTTTTGAGTTATTGAATGATTGAATAATGGATCGGCAATGAAGAAGTAATCGAGATTGTCATTTTACATGATTAAGAATTATTTTCATGAACAAGAACCTTTAGAAAACTCCAGTTTTGATCTTTGTATTCAGACCTAACTTATGCAAACTGTAGGCCGACAGTTGACTGGTCTACTATTCAGTCGACTGGTACGACCCCAGCTGCTGTATCTTTAGTTTTTTTCGAAAATCCGTTCTGGACAGTCGACTTAGACCCTTCTCAGTCGACTGGTACGCTTAGAATTTATTTTTCAAAGTTATCGTAGAATTTCTCTCGGGTAAGTCGACTTATGTTTTTATAAGTCGACTTATGTTCTTATAAGTCGACTTATGTCCCCTTTTAAGTCGACTTATGTTTTGATAAGTCTACTTATGATCTTTATAAGTCATCTTATGTTTTGATAAGTCTACTTATGATCTTTATAAGTCATCTTATGTTTTGATAAGTCTACTTATGATCTTTATAAGTCATCTTATACTTTTGATAAGTCTACTTATGATCTTTATAAGTCATCTTATACTTTTGATAAGTCTACTTATGATTTTTATAAGTCATCTTATGTTTTGATAAGTCTACTTATGATCTTTATAAGTCATCTTATATTGTTGATAAGTCAACTTATGTTTTTATAAGTCATCTTATACTGTTAGCACTTGGAACGTTTCTTGAGAATTGTTGATAATTGTCTCGGGTAAGTCGACTGATGGTTTTCTTGAGTCGACTTACTACACTTGTTATAATCTTGGATATTGGTTCTCGGGGCAGTCGACTTACTATCGCATAAGTCGACTGGTTCTGATGAGTTTTCATAATCTTGAGTGTTCCTTCAGTCTTTAGTTTGTTTGTAGATGAATATATTCGTCGGTGTAAGAGTCACTATTAGTGATTGCATACCGGGTATGTATTCGATCTATACTATCTTTAGTTTGTTTGTAGATGAATATGTTCGTCGGTGTAAGAGTCACTATTAGTGATTGCATACCGGGTATGTATTCGATCTATACTATCTTTAGTTTGTTTGTAGATGAATATATTCGTCGGTGTAAGAGTCACTATTAGTGATTGCATACCGGGTATGTATTCGATCTATACTATCTTTAGTTTGTTTGTAGATGGATATATGGGTATCCGATCTATGGCATTATTGGTGATCGATTGATTGGACATACATCGTGGTATTGAGATTTATTGATAGTTGGACACATTCTGAAATGTGAGAATTACTGTTAGTTCAGAACAGTCGACTGGTTCGTTAAACAGTCGACTGTACAGTGCAGTTAAACTGTACTATTTTTTTGAGAATGATTGATTGATGGATACTTGATCGTCGGTATTGTTTCTCGACTTGGTTCACGCATGTACTGGCCTATCGTTTCTTGTTTCATATTACATGTTCAGTTTATGTATTTTTGTTCAGTACATGTTGCTTGAGAATTTATGCTATTGTTCATTTATGTTTGTTGTTTATATCACTCACACCATTTATGGCTGACCCCGTTAGTTTGGGGGTTAGGGTTCAACTCTAGCCTCATGTGTTACAGGTAGCTGCTTAGAGTTGGAAGCTTGGATGCTTGGGTTAGCTTTGGATTTCATGAGTGATATAATAGAGCCTTGGGTAATTTTGTAAAGAGAAAGGGTTGTAATAGTTAAATGTGTTTTAAGGTGTTTTGTATTTCCGCTGCATTTGTAAAAGATTATTGTAATAAAGATTTGGAATAAAATGACTTGAGTTTTTGGTCTATGTATATTGTTACATTGAAGTGGATCGCTGGGAGAGTGCCACGTATTTTCTAAGTTTAATATTTAGAAATTCGGGGCGCTACATCTTTACCATTTGTTTCATTATATAGGTAAAAAGTCTTGAAATATCAATTAGCAAATAGGTAGAAAACCTTGCCTCCTTAACATCAAATTGCATATTTGCCTTCACGACATCAGGTTGCAAGTTGCCATCTGGATATTCGGTTGCACATTTTGCCTCCCCGACATCCAGTTGCATATTTGCCATCTCGACATTTGGTTGCACCGAATTTGTGAAATGGAAGATGCATATACACAGGAATATGGGACATTTAATTTAAGTATGATGTTCTGTTTTGAAATTCGTGATATAAAAATAGTAGAAAAGTAAGAAGTAGAGTTGAAAGTCACACAATGGAATATCAAAATAGACGTATAGATTATAAATATCAAATACAATAGTACAAAATAGTAGTAGTGAAAATGATTTATAAAAGTAGGGAGAAAACCAGAATGAAATACATGCATAAGCAAAATACAAATGTGAATGAGAAAATAAATATGCAGTGTAGCAAATTTACACAATAAATATATCATAAAAATATATAGTAACATAGGAATTAAACAAGCTTCTAACATGTCGTTGAAGATCCACCGATGCCGATCGACGAGTCCAACAGGAAGAAAAGAATGGATAGCACTGGAATTTAAGGAGAACAAGATAGGGAATAAAAAACTTGTATGATACACCTTATGAATCAATAAATGAGGATGAATGCAAGGCATGGAAAGCAATGAACGACACACGAGCTGAAACAAGAAGGGGTCAACGAGGCAAGCAGAAATAAGAGATTGCTTGCACCAAAATCAAAATAACATGGATACGGAAAGAATAAATTTATACATAATATGGAATCAACAAATCAGGACGACTGTAAGAGATGGAAGGAAGCAAGAAATCAAAGAATTGGATATGAAGGGATCAAAATGAATGGGATAAGACTAGTGTCCAGATCAAGTTGATTACCAAATTGTTCATGTGATTGCATGGTCTGTTTAATGTTGAGTCAATCCTGATTGAGTCAAGCCTGTCTAATGTATTAGTCAAATTAACACAATAGTCGAACCTGAGCTCTGATACCACTAAAAACCTTATCACGCCCCGCTTCCCAAAAATATGGAATACGAGCACATGACAAAGCCCACCAAATGATTTTCATCATTCATGAGTTGTAGGATCGACTCAACATCATTACAAGAATATAACAAAATTTACACAACCACACATGCATGAATAATTTATTAATCAATAGAAAACAATTGAAACAAAATAATAATATCCCAAATAAATTTCAAATCTGGATCAAAGATTCAAGTAGCAAAAGAAATAAATAACTCAAAAACAAAATATTTAAAGCAAGTCTTTTCTCCCAGCGAAGCCTAGAACATCTGCTCATCAATTCCAACAGGCAATTCGTCTCCAAAATCTGTATATATATATATATATATATATATGAGGGAAAAAAAAGAAAACGAGACAGACGCCCTTAGTGCAAGTTAGGGCCGCAAATAGTACAAGCAAGGATATGAAAATAAGTACAAGAAATATGAAATAAGATTTAGAATCAAGAATGTATAACATAATATAATAGGGATGCAACAAGTAGTGGGATTCAAGAAACTAGTTAGCAAGAAAGACAACTCAAGTAACAAGATTGAGTAATAAATACTAGTAGTAGAACAAGTGGAAAGTGAACATGTAAGGGTATCAAGCATCAAGTAACAAGTATCACGTACAGGTATCAAGTAACAAGTAACAAGTCTCAAGTAACAAGTCTCAAGTAATAAGTCTTAAGTAGGGTATCAAGTGTGTACAAGTGACAAGTTAATCTTAAGTCTAATGTTTAATTCTATCTAGGTAGCACTTCATGCATCCATACTTTTACGACATGGTTGCTACATACAATCCGTTACGTTTAGGCCTAGTGGTGGATTTTATAGAATGGCGTACTCATGTATCAAGTATCAAGAAAGCAAGGTTCATGAATACGAACATAATGTGACAAGTTCACGGACCAAGTACAAGTTCGTGAATACACTAACAAGTTCAAGAACCACACAGTGGGTTCATGAATACAACAAATTCATGAGCCAAGTAATGGCTTCATGAATACATCAAGATACAACAAGTTCATAAACCAAGTACTGGGAAGCACGACCCCCTTTCAGAGTACACTTACCTATATTGTCCACTACTGTAGTCTTTTCCTTAAACTCTGGCTTGTTATTTATTATTATTATTAACCACTCATGAAAGAGTGCGAAACAAGTCAAGTAAACATGATAAATAACATGGAACAAGTTTAAGATAATTAGAAAGCATATTCGAGGGTTAACACAATTTAAAATTATCAAGAACTACGAGAATACCAATTCTGAACAGCAAGACGTTGTTGCACCAAAACTGCGATTCCCAATGCTACAAGAAAGCAAATGTGAATCCGTCAGAAGGTCTAGAAACTAGACTCCTGCCCGGTTCCAATGCATATAAATAAGACATATAAAAGTTGTAGCAATTGATGTCAAAACAACAAACTATACAGCATTTGTGTTCAGCCAGAATTTGTAAAACTGAGTTTATACATATGAAACAGGCTTGAAACTTAATTAATTAATTCTAAGAAAATTATTAAATGTTCTCTAGGCTGTCCAGTATCAGTAAAAAAAATTTCAAGTCATTTACTTACTGTTAGCATTGTTAAAATATTTGTAAACCAAGGTGGTGCGGCAGTTTTATGAATCTGCAATTACAGACACAGCGGCAGTAAAACTACAATATCTCCTAAGTAATTCGGAATTCTTAAATTTTGAATGTTATTGGCAACTAGACACTTGGGGTTACATTTCATATTCAGGACTCAAGTTCAGATTCTGGTTTTATCGGGGTTGAAACAGCAAGCCAAGAAAGGACAGAAACCAAATAAGACACTTTTTGCATGAAATGTATCAAAATTATACTAGTTCTGAACAAGTGTATTAACGAAGGGTTGTGACTCTTAGATCATGTAATAGATATGGTGAAACATGAGATCATCAATGATAAATAAAGAGGAGTCACATTTACAACCTACTTGCAGTATTTTCAAGGAAAAACTTGTACTAGAAAATGAAATATACAAGAAGCTACTTGCCTTGGGGTGTAGGCGATGAATCCGACAGAGAAATAACGGAAACGGATCCCGACACGGATCTTGATGAAGATCAAGATCGAAGAAGAATCAACGGTTGAGATCAAATCTGGCTGATGCTGATGGTGATGCTCTGATCAGATCAGGTCACAATCTTGATGAGATCGTGTGGCCCAGATTCAATTGATCCCTTCTTCTTCCCTCCTTTTTCTTCACAGTAACAAAGAGAGGGGGATATGACTGTGGCGACTGTGGGCGATTGCGGAGATGACCAGTAGCAGCGTCGCAGGGAGCTCGACGCATGGAGGTGATAGCGGTGACGGGGCGGCGCGGTGGAGTCTGGTGGCAGCGTCGAGCAGTGACTGTTCTTGGGGAAAAACAGAGCAATTGCACACCTTGGAGGCCGAATTGTGCTTAAGGAGATGGGAGAGTGGGTGTATGTGTGCATGGGTGGTTACTTGTTTATGGGTGGTTGCTACAACTTTCTCTCCTATCCTAGCCATCCATCTCTAACCATCTAATAAAATCCTAGCCCTCCAATCCATCCTAGAACTAGTATAAATACCCCCTACCTTCATGCATACTACACAAAAATTAATTGAAAGGAAGAAATTATATAGGAGAGAAATATATTAAGGAGTATTAAGTTTGAGTGTTCATTGGTGTGTCCCAAGCAAGGAGGCCGGCCCCATCCATCCACAAGTGAAGCATCGGTTTTTGCACAAGGAACAAGAAGGAGAGCTTTTGCAACACAATCTATGAGGAGAAGGCTACTCTCTTGCGTTCTAGGAGACTCTAGGAGCTTTTATTTCGTTTTTCTCCAAAGATGTGAGTGTTTCTCATGCTTCTAAATTAGAGATCATGGCAGGAGTGAATTGAGAAATTATTAAAGAGCAACTAGTTGAAATTAATGTTTGCCTAATTAGAGAGAAATTGATAATCTGGTAGATGTGTGGTAATTTGGTTGCTAGATTGATTAATTATGAATGAAAGTGGATGTTTCTCGTAAACATCATGCTAGGTATGTTTTAATGAAATTATATGATTTAACTAATGAGAAATGGGAAACATGCTTGTTTAATTAAAGTAGAGTGATAATTTAGAGATTAATTGATGGATTGATTGCTAATGAATAATTGTTAATTTTTGTGTTAGAATTCTCCATTTTGTATGTGCTACATGAATGTTATAATAAATAAAAAGAATTGTAATTGCAAATAGTTGATTGAATGCATCATGTAATTAGTTGACAAAAATAGAATTTTTATTTTTTTTTTGAAAAGATGAATTTTGTGTTCTAAAAATGTGATAGGATGTCAATAAGAAAGAAAACGAAAAAACGTAGAGATTTGGTGGAAACCTAACTCTAATTATGAAGAGATGTGCTATTGTTCTCAATGTCGAAATTATGGATATGGAACACAAACTAGGACTAAAATGCATGTTTTATAGAGCTATTAATGCTTATAAAAACACTGGTTTGCTGTAGATTTATGTGTGTTTAATTCTGAAAAAATTTGCTTTCAAAAGAGAAGGAAAGAAACAATTTGTTGTGAGAATTCATGAATTGTAGATATGAACAGAGAACCAACTCAAAACCCAATTAAATTACTTTCAAATCGATATGGACACTTAGACCAATTGGTCAGTAGAGTCTTCAGTCGCTACAGTAAGGGGGGCTGAGTCATGGGTCTTGGGTTCGATACTGAGAATGGAACTTTCCGTTTTGTGTTTTTTTTTCTTAAAATCCGAAATACCGGAGTTGATACATAGGGATAAGAACCCCTATTCATATCGCCTTGGTGACTTGGCGCAGTTGTCTTGTGCGCTGTCCTTTGGACCGCTGGTTATGGGTTCGAATCCGGTTGGGGGTTTGGATTAAAAAAAATATTTTTTTGGGAATTTAATATTATTTTGAATTTTAAAAATAGATTAAAATTTAGGGAAAATATGGAATAAATTACTGAAAATTATTTGGAATTTAAGAGAAAAATTTGTATAACTTTTGATAAAGCATAATTGAGAAATTGAGGCTTTTTGCAAGAACGGACTTCTTTCTTAAATTAAATTGTCTTTTAAACAATGGAAAAATAAATGAGATTTTTAGAGTTATAAAGATGAGAATTAGTAAGGAGGAATTTTGAAAGTCGTGATTCGTGTAATTAATTGGGCGTATAAATTGTGCTTTTAGTATGAATTGAAATGAGAATAATAGATTCGTGAAATAAATGAACTATGGAATACTACTAGTTGAAACTTATTATTCTTACGCATAAATTGTACATGACATTGAATTATTGATTGTGATGAGTTATGAAAGATGTGGATACATGAATACTATGCTTATGAAATGTGAATTGTGATTAATCATGAAAAAAAACCTTATGAGCATGAAAAGCTCGATGTTGTAATTATGAGTGGAAATTGAGAACTAGGGTATAGCCAATCCTTATACCGGCAAATGATATTTGAGATGAAAAGACAAAGGTTTGGGTCATGCGAAACAAATGAATAAGACCGGTATAGTGGGAGTGCTAAATCCTAAGGAATTGATTTTATTCATGATTCAATTAAACTAAGGATTCTATACATAGTGAAGATGTGATGAAAGTAAGAGAAAAACATTGAGTATGAGGGCCATTGAATTGGCGGTGTGAGAGTATTCACAGGATGTCCCATGATGCGTCATGATAGGGTGTGGATACTGTTCCAGAGTACCGTCCCGGTGGCGATGCTCGTGGGGTGTTTGATGACTACGGGTGGTGTCATGTCTATGGTAGGAACTGAATTACCACAGGATGCCTGCATGATGAGTCATGTGTCAGTGCGTTGGGATTCCCACTTACCTGCATGATGAGTTATGTGTCAGGTGCCTTGACATGAGTTCTTAGGTCAAAAAGCATCTAGGATACTTACCGTAGTTATAGTAGTAGATTAAGTCATGGCGAGGGATTGAACCCTACAAGATGAAGAACGGTTAAGGGTTTGCCCTCAGACCTATGTAGTATGGGCTGCATAGACTCTTAACAAGTGCGCATTAGTGTCATGTAATATAAATAATTGCATTAAGGACTTAGTGCACTTTCAAAACACATCAATAGGATAGTACCTTTAGCTTTGTTTATGAATAAGTGTGTGGTTTGCTAAGTATTTAGAATCGTTATACTGTTTCTGGCATAGAGAGGATGGTCGTGTATAATGTTTCGTCAGTTGAATGAACTGACACGCCCACAGTTTTACATGCAGGGTAAAGATCCTTGACCAATTGAAGTATACATGCTGTTTAAGGATTGATTCAATTGTTATTTTATGTAATTACTGCATATTTTCTTCCGCTGTAATAATATAAAGGTGTAATGTAACTTTGATGTAAGAAATATTTTTATTTCCTTATAAAATTGTACGAAAAAAGTGTAAAGATCCTATGGAACTTCGAATTCAGTTGTATTTTGGAATTCGGGATGTTACAGAGTGGTATCAGAGCTACGCTTCTAAATAGTACAAGTTTATAAGGAACGACACCCTAGAAGTGGACATTAGAGTGTGTGTTGAGTCTAGAGATTTAAATGTAAGTCACTTACATTTGTGTTGCTCTATAATTTATGCTTCTTCTTCTCTATCTTTAAGATGGCGGACCACTTCGACCCAGCTGGAGATGACTATTGGCACATCATTGAGAAAGATTACTACTCCGGGCAAGCTGATTCAGATGAGGAAGATCCCGAAAAAGTGGAAGAGGAATGGCCTGAGTCCCGAGAGATCACTCCACCTCCGGATTCATCTGATGATTCTTCTGACGAGGAAGAACCAGTTCCGAGTAATCTCATTGTGTCTCTTCAGAGGCAGGTAGAGACTCTACGGGAGAGAGTTGGGCTACTAGAGACTCAGTTGGCGAAGCGCAAGGATGATATTGCAGTTCTCAGTCATCGTGTTTGGGAACTCGAGAGGAAAAACATGACCGATGTACTGAAGGAGGAAGTGGAGGAACTACGGGGAGAGCTTCGTGAAGCCAAGAGGAACCTTAGGAGTTAGACTATTGTATCTTCTACTGCTTTCATTCGATGTCAGAAATATTTTAAATTCGAATGTATAAAGTTTGAAATTTAATGAAATGAAAAGTTGATTTAAAATCCATGTTTATACTTCGAATTTAATGGATCTTTAGCATCAGTATATGGCTGGAAGACGAGCTCAAAATGGTGAAGGTCTGGACTTGGAAACAGAGCTAGCGAGGGTCTATCAGACACTCAATGCCGTTGCCATGAATCAGAATCAAGGAAGGGTGCCTGCGAATCCAGTACCCGAAGCAATCAAACTCGTGGAATAATTTAAATGGATGAAACCACCGGTGTTTGAGGGGTAGTTAGACCCTGACACAGCTTACAATTGGATCCGATAGGTAGAGATTATCTTAGAAGTCTTGGAGACTCCAGAGGGCAGCAAGGTGAAGTTGGTGACACTGCAGTTCGAGAAGGATGCGGCTGTATGGTGGCAGTCGATGAAGCGGACAATGAGAGACTTGGTTCTTGGCTGGAAGGAATTCCACAGTCATTATTTTTCCTCAGACGTCCAGGAGAAGAAGGCCATGGAGTTTCTGGTGCTGCAGCAGGACAGCATGTCAGTTAGGAAGTATGAGACCAGATTCACTCAGCTCTCAAGATATGCACCCGAATTGGTGATGGATGAGGCAAAGAAGGCTCGAAAGTTTGAGCATGGTTTGAGGCCAAATCTGAGATCCAGGATGATAGCCCTCGGTATCAGGAGGTTTGACAAGCTGGTCAAACGAGCGGCAGCCACAGAGGCGGATATGGAGCAGTTCCACGCTGTTCAGAATTGGAGGAACAACTGGAATGCAGGGAAGAGGCCTGCAGTTGCTGGCAATGTCAGGGGACAGCCACCGGCTCAAAGGTTCAAGCCTACGTGTGCGAACGCTGTTCAAGTGGCAGGAGACCGGGGAATACTTGGGTGAAACCTCTAATGACTTGTTTCAATTGTGGAGAAACAGGCCACTACAAGTCTCATTGCCCAAAGCTGCAGGATGTCGTCCGTAATGGGCCAACTCAGCAGACCGGGAAGAAGCCATACCAGCAGGGACAGGTATTTGCCTTGACTGAAGCTGACGCTGATGAGGTGGATCACATCATCACTGGTACGAGTGAGGATGTTTAGGAGTATTTTCTGTTGTCTCTTTTCCCATTAATTAGTACCATGTTATGTAACGAGTGTGTGTTATGTAACAGGAGATCTTTATTTGAATGGAAAGAAAGCTGTTGTTTTGTTCGATACTGGGTCCTCTCACACTTTTGTATCACCTAAATTTGCTAAAGTTCTGGGAGTTGAACCGAAGATATTTCCAGGCAAGGTTTTAGCATTAGCTACTCCGTCAGGGGAGACTCTAACCACTGGCCAGTACTATGCTGACTGCGAAATCGTGATTAGAGATAGAATTTTCGGGATCGATCTGATCGAGCTAAATGTTTTGGGAGACGATGCTATCATTGGCATTGATTGGATGTGGGTGTACAGTGTGAGCATTGAGTGTAAGACCAAGACAGTAACAGTGAAGGCTCCAGGTGGACCTGAAGTCACTTTCCAAGGGAAGAGGAGATGTTCTGGTCTGGTGGCAGCTATCTGCAAGAAGGATGTTCCTGTAGAGGTGCAGCAAATTCCTGTGGTTCAGGATTATCCGACCGTGTTCTTGAAAGATTTTCCTGGGTTACCCTCACATCGTAATGTAGAGTTCAGCATCACTATTCAGCCAGGGAGTGCATCTATTTCAAAGCACCATATATGATGGTGCCTGTGGAGCAGGATGAGATCAAATGGCAGATTGAGGAACTATTGGAGAAAGGCTTTATTCAACCGAGTGCGTCACCTTGGAGAGCGCCGGTGCTTTTCGTAAAGAAGAAGGATGGTTCGATGAGAATGTGCATCGATTACCGAGAGCTGGATAAGGTCACTATTCAGAATAAATATCCGATTCCATGAATTGATGACTTATTCGATCGTCTACAAGGAGCAGCTGTTTTTCCAAAATAGATCTTCGATAAGGATATCATCAAGTTCGAGGGAAAGCTAAAGACGTGCATAAGACTGCGTTCAGAACTCGACACAGGCATTACGAATTCTCAGTTATGCCGGTTGGAGTGACGAATGCGCCTGCAATCTTCATGGACATGATGAACAGAGTTCTGAGGCCGTTCAATGATTCTTTCTTCGTGGTATTAATCGACGATATTCTTGTGTACTCCAAGTCAGAGGAGGAGCACATGGAGCATTTGGCAGTAGTTTTGAGGAAGCTCCAGGAGCAGGAGTTGTATGCCAAGTTGTTCAAGTGCGATTTCTGAAAATCTGAAGTGGCATTCCTAGGTCACATCCTTTCTAAAGAGGCAGTGGCAACTGATCCTTAGAAGATAGAGGCAGTAAGAGATTGGGCAAGGCGTACTACAGTGAAGGAAATCAGAAGTTTCCTTGGATTGATGGGATACTACACGAGATTCATCCAGGGCTAAGCTCAGATAGCCGTGCCGCTCACTGGTCTGACAAAGAAGAATATGAATTTCAAGTGGACCGAACAGTACGAGGTAAGCTTTCAGGAATTGAAAGAAAGGCTGACTACTGCACCCATTTTGGCTTTGCCTAGAGCAAGTGTTGAGTATGATGTTTACAGCGATGCTTCACATCGTGGGCTTGGTTGTGTCCTTATGCAAGAAGGGAAAGTAATCGCTTATGGGTCTAGGCAACTAAGACCGCATGAGAAGAATTATCCGACTCATGATCTAGAGTTGGCTGTGATTATCTTCGCCTTAAAACAATAGAGACATTATGTGTATGGTGAGAAGCTAAACTTGTACACAACCATAAAACCTTGAAGTACATCTATCAGCAGAAGGATCTGATGTAGTACCCTGTATTTTTAAATATAATTTTAAAGGTTAATAAATGAATTAAAATGAATTTTTGGAGATTTAATAAACATTTTCAGAAGAATTATCTTTTTACACGTGCAAAACACGTGCAAATATTTTCATGAGAAGTTCAAAAGACAAAATTTCTTCATGAAAAATCATCATTTATTATTTGAGATTATTTGTAATTTTTCTAGATTTTTCTGATATTTATTAAACTTATTTGCAAATATTACGAAAAGAAGGATCTTTTTGCAAAATCATTATTTTGAGGGATGAAAGTACAAAATTATTTTCTGGACTTTTCATACAGTGCCGGATGGAAATAAAGTGTTTATTTTTCTTTTAAATATCAATTTAATTGGTTTTAGCAAGTTGCCAAGTATAGGGATCTATTTGAAGGATTTCGGGGCACAAACGCAGCAAAAAAAAACAGTTGTAAAACCATAAAATCTGAAACCCTAACCCTAGGATCCGTGTACAAGACATGGCTGATTATGGAGAAACAAAATTTTTACCTTTTAAGAGCTTTACGAAGGCAGAAAGATGGAGGTCCTGTTATACAATCACCACGCAACCCTTGTAGCAAGATCCGCATCTCTAAAGCAGTCCACACGAATGTCCGATCGTCCAACGATCAAGGGAGCCGGTACTAGCCGATGATGCTTGCCTCTATCTCTCTCTCTCTCTTGCCTCTCAACAGTTGGAGCGGCTAGGGTTTTTGTGGAAAACGAATTTGCCAAAAGATGATCCCTAAACCAATACATCTCTATGTATTTATAAGAGAGAATGAGGTGGGCGTAACCGTAATCGGTTTGGGCTTCTACTAAACCAAACTGATTCGGTTTAAAGATTTAAATTCGAATTACACTTTAATTAATCAAGTCCAACTCAATTAATTAAATAACTAATTTCGAATTTATAATCATTTAATTTAAATTCCGAATTTAAATTAAAACTCCTTTTAAACGTTCTAAGTGTGTGACCCTTTAGGTTATTATTACGTTGGCAATAATTTTATTATCTAATAATAAAATTATAAACAATGAGCGGCATCTAGTAATACATCATTGCTACCCAAGTAATAATAATAATTGGTGATTCAATTAAACCTTTCATGACTAATGTCTCCGTGTAATATAATCCTTTTAACCTTGATATTATAGATTAAACTAGAGGCATGGTTCGTGTCATCCTCTTAATAATTTAATCTTTATTTTCTTGATCGATGAGTAGACTATTCAAATAAATCAATATTTGAGCATGGCCATGCATTTCATAGTCTCACTCAAACAAGAGGCCGATAATATCGCTCCTAAAATTAGGAGGGTTAAATTCCATCTAGATCATTCACATTTCTCACACGGTTCATAATGAACCCAATACTGTCTTTATCATTACCCGATTAAAGATAACTTTTGATAGAATCAAAGTACATTAATTCTCGTGTAGAAATATAATGATTTCAGGTCAGATGACCATTACACCATTATCACAGTGAGATTACTTATGACACTTATTTATTTATTCTATGGTTGAATCTCACAGTGGGTCTGTCCAGTACAATGTACTCTTACATTTACCTATGTATTGATTTTAGTATCTCTATACTAATGACCCATGAGAGGTGGTCATCAATCAATCAACATACTAGTCTCAATGTATTATTACTGTCCTAATAATAATAATACTCGACTAGGGACATTTAAGATTATTATACTATATATAATCTCATGTTCATATAGTTCGTATTAATAATCTAAGGACATTTATCATGCTAACATTTATAACGCAGTAAATATGAAGCATAATAAATTATTAATATAATCAAATAGAACATAATGTCAATAATACTGATTACATAATATCATTGTATTGCCTCTAGGGCACCTACACTAACACTATTTATGTAAAGTTATATTTTCAAGGGGTTATTTTGCAAATGTGTTTGAAAACCCTAAATCTTCTATTCCGGACTATTTAAAAGAAGAACAACAATCTTTCACTGCACAACACAAAGGATTTATTATTTTTTGGAGGATTAAGAAGAGGATCTTGGATTTCGCAAAAGAAATGCTTCCTATCAAGATTTCTTCATTTGAGGTGAGTGACTTGTTTGTTTTGCTTTGTGTATTTTGCATGTAAGTGATGTAAATTGTTTGTTGTTTTATTTTGATTGAATGTTGTATTGTATGTGAGTGATTTGTTTGTCTCCTTTCATTTTGTGAATGTTGTACGATGGATCTTGGATGTTGAATTCTATTTGCTAGAAAGCATGTTTAGGGTTTGAATATGAATATGCACATTATGAATTGGATGGATGGATGAAAATTGGATCTTATGAAACCCTAGTTGTTTGTAAATAAAATTTGTATGTGGGTAGTCCATCTCTTTTGGATCAATGTTGGATTGATTGGATATGGTAGATTTTATACATAAACCTAATAAAGATGTGATTTTTATTACTTTGGAGTACTGGTTGAATGAAACTGGATATGGCAATGTTATAAACTGATTATGTGTATGAGTTATAATGGTGATTGAGATTGAGGAAATGTTGAGAAGGACTGATGAATTAGGAGATCATGTCTTGAGATTTGGATTTGAGATAAATTGGATTGAGTTTGATGAATATACCCAAATTGGGGTTTTTCTTGAGATTTTGGTAATGATACGATTTGGATCTGAATACGAAGCAATGTCAATGAGTAATTGATTTTAAGAAACTTTATTTTGACTATATGCACAATCCATGTTTTAATCGAAAGAAATCTACAAAATCTCTATTTTTATAGATTCAAGTAGTTTTGATTCAGTTTATGGATTATTATAAATCCCACAAGTTGTATTTGATCATACAAGAAATAAGCTTTTCGTAGAAATTATTTTCATAAAGTAAAACTACGTATCGGTTGAAATGTGCACAACCAAAAGTATGCAGTTTGTAGGTCGACAGTCGACTGGCATGACTTCTCAGTCGACCGACACGACCCGGCTGCTATGTTCTCTAGATTTTCTTGAAAATTCGTTCTGGACAGTCGACTTAGGACTTTTACAGTCGGCTGGTACCACGTAGAATTATTTTCTCGAAGTTACTGTATTTTCACTCTGGACAGTCAACCTAGACCCTTTTACAGTCGACTGCTACACTTAGGATTTATTTTCTTAAAAATTATTGAATTTTCTCTCTGAACAGTCGACCGATGGTTTTTAATAGTCGACTTATAACACTTAGATTATTTTTCTTTAAACCATGAAATTCTCTTTCTGGACAGTCGACTTATGCTTGTTATTAGTCGACTAATACTGATGTATCTTTATATTTTTGAATGTTCTTTCAACTGAGTTATTCTCTAAATGACTTAATCTATAACTTACTATTCTATACTTTATCTTCTACTGAACATATATTTTCAAGTAGTTTTGACAGAGCAATTTATATTGGAAGATTGGTTTGGATATTTGAGTGTGAGTCTCTAGAGGATGTGTGTGATCCTAGTTTACCGGTAGTTGAGATATTTATATTTGGGCCTGTTGAGGTATTTTAGTTGATCAATTGTTGAGTTAAGTCCGGTAGGGTACACCGACTCTAGGAGATTCGTAAAGTAATTAAATAACCTAAAAAAATGATAAGGACAGGCACTAGTGGTGATATAATGAACGAGAACATGGGTTATGGACCTCAGTATGGCTTGCGGTGTGAGACAATCCCCGGAATTATCCAGGTGTGAGTGAAATAGTCTCCGGAATCACCTGTAGTATGGGATTGATCTCCGGAATTATTGGGGTCGAGGCAACGCACATGTGGTATCCGTGTGATGAGGTGCCATTGATTGTGGTGTGGGATTGATCTCCGGAATTATCGGGGTCGAGGCAACGCACATGTGGTATTCATGTGATGAGGTGCCATTGCTTACGGTGTGGAGTATTCTCGAAGATTCCCAGGTGTGAGTGAAATAGTCTCCGGAATTATCTGTGGATAGAGATTGACTTCTGGAATTATCGGGACATGAGCTAATACTCACAGTTTATTTTTATCTCGTAGTAGTCATCGTGTTAGGATTAGTTGCATAGCGGGGGATTAAACCCTATAAAGTGGAGACATTAAGGGCTTGCACCGGACCTATGTAGAGTGGGATGCATAGACTCCGACAAGTATGTATTAGAGAGTCAGTATATAGACTTGTGTTTTCTTGACTTGGTTTTATGCATGTGGTTTTCTGTTTTCTACACTTGACACTTAGTCTAGTTTCACTAGATGTTTTCATGTTTCCTTGCTACGTCACATTTTATGTATTCTTGTTTATTACATGTTGTCTATGAATCTATGCTTAACTTATGTTGCTTGTTTTATGTCACTCACACCTTTATGGCTGACCCCTTTAGTTTTGGGGGTTAGGGTTATCTCTAGCCTCATATTTTACAGGTGCTTTCTTAAGCCTCGGAGTTGGATGCTTGAGTTCAATTGATATAGGGACTTATGTAATTTTTAAAGTGTTGTAAATAAAAGAGAATTTGTGATTCAAGGTGATTTGTATTCCGCTGTGCTATGTAAATGATTATTGAAAGGAAAGTTGAAAAATTTTATTGGTATTTGGCTGTGTTTAATATTACATTTGAAGTTGATGCTGGGAATTGTGCCACGTATTTTCTAAGACATCATATTAGAAATTCGGGGCACTACATCTGAATCTGAGGCAAAGGAGATGGCTGGAGGTACTTAAGGACATTCGTCTGGAGATCAAGTATCACCCTGGGAAGGCTGATGTCGTTGCTGATGCACTTAGCCGCAAGAGCAGTCTGGCGAGTTTGATTACGACTCAGAGGCAGCTGGCTGAGGAGTTGGATCGGGCTGGTATTGAAGTAGTTCTGCAAGGCTTGGGATCATCTTTAGCTCAGTTGAGGCTTCAACCGACACTGAACGAAAGGATTATTGCAAATCAGAAGGAAGATGCAGAGATTCAGAAGATGAAGGAGCAGGTTGGTGCTGGTAAGTTGCCCGAATTTCAAATCAGGGATGAAGTGCTGTGGTTTGGAGCGAGGCTGTGTGTTCCGGATCAGTTGGACTTGAAAGAAAGTATTCTTCAAGAGGCACATGCTACTCTTTTTTCTGTACATCCCGGGAGTACCAAGATATATAAGGACATTAAACAGCATTTCTGGTGGTCAGGTTTGAAGCGGGATGTGGCTGAATTTGTGTCGAGGTGTGAGATTTGTCAGTAAGTCAAAGCCGAGAATTAGAAATCCGGAGGTCTATTGCAACCGTTACCTATTCCGGAATGAAAGTGGGATAACATCAGTATGGATTTCATCACGGGTTTGCCTAAGAGTCCTAAAGGCAATGATGCGATTTGGGTCATAGTCGATCGACTAACCAAGTCCGCTCACTTCTTGGCGATGAAACTCACTGCTTCGATGGACAAGTTGGCTGAGATGTATGTTGGTGAGATCGTCAGGCTTCATGGTGTTCCGCTAACCATTGTGTCTGATCGAGATGCAAAGTTTACTTCGCATTTCTGGAGGAGTCTTCAGACACCTTTGGGTACCAAGACGGATTTCAGCACTGTTTTTCATACCTAGACCGATAGGCAGATCGAGAGAGTCAATCGTATTCTTAAGGACATGCTTCGGTGCTGTGTACCAGACTCTGGAGGCAGTTGAGAAAGGCATTTTGGTTTGGTGGAGTTTGCCTACAACAACATTTTTAAGACTAGCATTGGGATGGCATCGTACGAAGCTCTGTATGGCAGGAAGTGCAGGATGCTTGTCTGTTGGTTCGAAGTTGGGGAGCATCAGATGTTTGGGCCTGAGATTGTGCAACAGACCTCTGAAAAGATTGATCTGATCAGGAAGAGGTTAGTGGATGATCAGAGTAGGCGGAAGAGCTATGCAGACAACCGGAGGAGGGACCTTGAGTTTGAGGTTGGTGACTTTGTCTTTCTGAAGGTATCGCCCAGCAAAGGCGTGATCCGATTTGGCAAGGGTGGAAAGTTAGCTCCGAGGTTCATAGGCCCGTATAAGATATTGAATAGGATCGAGAAAACTGCTTACCGGCTTGAGTTACCAGAAGAGTTGTCTAGGTGCACAATATCTTTCATGTGTCTATGCTGAGAGGTTACATTCCAGATCCAAGTCATCATTTGCCCGAAGTGCCAGAGGGTTTGCAGTTGGATCTGAGTTACATTGAGCTTCCAATTGAGATTGTTGATCGTTGGGAGAAAGTCTTGAGGAATAAGACGATACCGATGGTCAAGGTAGTCTGGAGAAACCAGTTGGTTGAAGAGGCTACTTGGGAATCTGAGGAGAGGATGATGAAGGATCATCCTGAACTCTTTGTTTGATTGTATTTTCTTATTGTGTTTTGTTTTCTCACTTTTTAATTGTAGTTCCGGGGACAGAACTATTCTAAGGAGGGAGTGTTGTAATGCCCTAAACTTTATTTTTAATAAAAATGTTGATTTTCACGTGTTATTATTTATTTTATAAAATTTCCTTTTGTTGTATGAACAATTATCTCTTTCTTTTCCTTTATTTTTCTAAAAAAACCTATTTTATAAAGTCTAAACATTATTTTCATTATTTGAGCCCACTTTAATAATTAATTATTTTATTATTTGTCCCATAAGCCTATACCCACTATTTGTGAAGCCCACAAACTTAATTAATCCTTTAAATTGTCACAACTTGTCATGTAGGCACAAATGGTGAACAATTGATTAATTAAATTTGTACAAATTTCAAATAGGGGGGTACTAGAGGGCATGTGCATGCACGTAGTGTGCATTGCACACCTTGGAGGCCGGATTGTGTTTAAGGAGATGGGAGAGTGGGGGTGTGTGTGTGCATGGGTGGTTGCTACAACTTCCCCTCCTATTCTAGCCATCCATCTCAAACCAACTAGTAAAATCCTAGCCCTCTAATCCATCCTAGAACTACTATAAATACCCCTTACCTTCATGCATACTACACAAAAATTAATTGAAAGGAAGAAATTATATAGGAGAGAAATACATTAGGGAGTATTAAGTTTGAGTGTTCATTGGTGTGTCCCAAGCAAGGAGGCCGGACCCATCCATCCAAAAGTGAAGCATCGGTTTTTGCACAAGGAACAAGAAGCAGAGCTTTTGCAACACAATCTAGGAGGAGAAGCCTACTCTCTTGCATTCTAGGAGACTCTAGGAGCTTTTATTTCGTTTTCTCCAAAGAGGTGGGTGTTTCTCATGCTTCTAAATTAGAGATCATGGTAGGAGTGAATTAAGTAATTATTAAAGAGCAACTAGTTGAAATTAATGTTTGCCTAATTAGAGAGAAATTGATAATCTAGTAGATGTGTGTTAATTTGGTTGCTAGATTGATTAATTATGAATGAAAGTGGATGTTTCTCGTAAACATCATGCTAGGTATGTTTTAATGAAATTATATGAATCAACTAATGAGAAATTAGAAACATGCTTGTTTAATTAAAGTAGAGTGATAATTTAGAGATTAATTGATGGATTGATTGCTAATGAATAATTGTTAATTTATGTGTTAGAATTCTCCATTTTGTATGTGCTACATGAATGTTATAATAAATAAAAAGAATTGTAATTGCAAATAGTTGATTGAATGCATCATGTGTAATTAGTTGACAAAAACAGAATTTTTAATTTTTTTTTTAAAGATGAATTTTGTGTTCTAAAAATGTGATAGGATGTCAATAAGAAAGAAAACGAAAGAACGTACTGATTTGGTGGAAACCTAACTCTAATTATGAAGAGATGTGCTATTGTTCTCAATGTCGAAATTATGGACATGGAACACAAACTAGGACTAAAATACATGTTTTATAGAGCTATTAATGCTTATAAAAATGCTGATTTGTTGTAGATTTATGTGTGTTTAATTATGGAAAAATTTGCTTTCAAAAGAGAAGGAAAGAAACAATTTGTTGTGAGAATTCATGAATTGTAGATATGAACAGAGAACCAACTCAAAACCCAATTAAATTGCTTTCAAACCGATATGGCCACTTAGACCAATTGGTTGGTAGAGTCTCGGGTTCGATACTGAGAATGGAACTTTCCATTTTGTGTTTTATTTTTTTTTTAAATCTGAAATACCGAGAGTTGATACATAGGGATAATAACCCCTATTCATATCGCCTTGGTGACTTGGCGCAGTGGTCTTATGCACTGTCCTTTGGGTCGCTGGTTGTGGGTTCGAATCTGGTTGGGGGTTTGGATTAAAAAATATATTTTTTTTGGAAATTTAATATTATTTTGAATTTTAAAAATAGATTAAAATTTAGGAAAAATATGGAATAAATTACTAAAAATTATTTGGATTTATGAGAAATTTTTTTGTAACTTTTGATAAAGCGTAATTGAGAAATTAAGGCTTTTTGCAAGAAATGACTTCTTTTTTAAATTAAATTGTCTTTTAAACAAAGAAAAAATAAATGAGATTTTTAGAGTAATAAAGATGAGAATTAGTAAGGAGGAATTTTGAAAGTCGTGATTCGTGTAATTAATTGGACGTATAAAGTGTACTTTTAGTATGAATTGAAATGAGAATAATAGATTCGTAGAATAAATGAACTATGGAATACTACTAGTTGAAACTTATTATTCTTATGCATAAATTGTACATGAAATTGAATTATTGATTGTGATGAGTTATGAAAGACGTGGATACATGAATACTGTGCATATGAAATGTGAATTGTGATTAATCATGAAAAAAAAAACCTTATGAGCATGAAAAGCTCGATGTTGTAATTATGAGTGGAAATTGAGAATTAGGGTATAGCCAAGCCTTATACCGGCAATAAAAAAAATGTGGAAATGATATTTGAGATGAAAAGACCAAGGTTTGGGTCATGAAAAATAAATGAATAAGACCGGTATAGTGGGAGTGCTAAACCCTAAGGGATTGATTTTATTCATGATTCAATTAAACTAAGGATTAGATACATAGTGAAGATGTGATGAAAGTATGAGAAAAACATTGATTATGAGGGCCGTTGGATTGGCGGCGTAAGAGTATTCACAGGATGTCCCATGATGCGTCATGATAGGGCGTGGATACTGCTCCAGAGTACCATCCCGGTGGCGACACTCATGGGGTGTTTGATGACTACGGGTGGTGTCATGTCTTTGGTAGGAGCCGAATTACTACAGGATGTATGCATGATGAGTCATGTGTCAGTGCGTTGGGATTCCCTCCAGGGCACCTAGACATGAGTTCGTAGGTCAGAAAGCATCTAGGATACTTACCGTAGTTACAGTAGTAGATTAAGTCATGGCGAGGGATTGAAACCTACAAGACGAAGAACGGTTAAGGGCTTGCCCTCCGACCTATATAGTATGGGCTGCATAGACTCTGAACAGGTGCGCATTAGTGTCATGTAATACAAATAATTGCATTAAGGACTAAGTGCACTTTCACAACACATTAATAGGATAGTCCCTTTAGCTTTGTTTGTGAACAAGTGTGTGGTTTGCTAAGTATTGAGAATCGTTATACTATTTCCGGTAAAGAGAGGATCGCCGTGTATAATATTTCGTCAGTTGAATGAACTGACGCACCTACAGTTTTACATGTAGGGTAAAGCTGCTTGACAAATTTAAGTATACATGCTGCTCAAGGATTGATTCAATTGTTGTTTTATGTAATTACTGTATATTTGCTTCCGCTGTAATAATGTAAAGGTGTAATGTAACTCTGATGTAAGAAATGTTTTTATTTTCATGTAAAATTGTACGAAAGAAGTGTAAAGATCCTGTGGAACTTCGAATTCAGTTGTATTTTGGAATTCAAGGTGTTACACGGGGGTAGGTGAAATGAACAGGGAGAGAGAAAGGTTTAGGCGGCTGGTAGATTAGGTTAGCACAGTATAGGTTTGGGGTTAGGGTTAATTAGGGTTGTGGGTTATTGGATAGCGGGTTTGAGTAGGATCCAACAGGAGATTGAGTCAAAATTCACTCTAATTAGAGAAAATGAAATTGATGAAATGGAACAATCAAATCTTCATGAAGAACGACAAATCAGAGCAAATAAGAACAATGCAATTGAAATAAATATTGGCACAAAATTGAGTCGAAACAATGAAATAATTTTTATTAGGACTGAGACAAAAATACAGATCTTGGATTGATAAAAGAGTATAGGAAAATGAAATACAGTAGAAAAATACAAATACAGGAAACATGGGTTACATTAGGGTTAGGTTTTAGGGTGACAGCTGGCGGTTTAGGTAATTAATAACGGGTATGGATATAGGTAAATGGGTATAGTTTTTAATAGGGTTATTGGTTCAGTAGATGGGTTTTGAATAGGATTAGTTTAGGAGATCCACAAGGAGTAATGGGTGATCCAAAAAAATTGAGATAGCCACAAAAATGAAAATATAAAATAGGCACGAACAAATATAATGGACGTAAAAAATAATGGCTCGATCAAACAGAGACAAAACAATGGCAGACAATGGAATCATGAACATCAAATAAAAGACGAAAAATCAAATAGATAAATATATTGAAAAAGAATATCCAATATACGGTCCAAAAAGAGATACAAGCTGAATAAATACCCAAAAAGAAAAATACACCAAAAAATATAGAAAATGGAAAACAAGGGTTACATGGAGTCAATGCATTGCAAGAAGAGATTCAAGAGATCAAGAGGAGCCGCAAAGATTGATTATTACCTTGATTGTATTATTTGATTTCTCTGAAATTTAAATAAAGCTGCTTAGTTTTTTTTCAACAGATGTATGAACTACTTTGGTGAATAAATTTATTTATTTTGATATTTAAATTTTTGGACAATGTTTTATGTTTTGAACGTGATATGAGTTCTTTTGATTTTATTCTTCTAACCAAATAGTGTGTTTTGTAGACTCAGAACGATGGCAGTTCCTCGCACTAGAAGTGTAACATCCCAGAAAAAATAATTTTAATGTTTTCGCACGTGCATTGCACGTAAACTTTTATGTACACTTCGATTCCTAAAATTTTCTAGAATCATAAACATTTTTTTTCTTCTCATTTTTGTTGTCACAATTGTATGATTTATTTTTTAAATCCAATAGGCCTAAATATATTTTGAAGCCCACTAAAAAAATTAATTACAAATTAAGGCCCATGATTAATTCTACATTTAAAATGAACATTTAAAATCTAGTACACTTGTGATGTGTAACATACACCAAGCCTAATAATAAACTAATGAAAAAAACTAATTTATATGAGAAGAGTGTGCACATATGATGTCGTGCACATGCTTCTGCACATGGGAGAGTTGGCCGGCCATAGATGGGAGTGAGAGAGAGTGGGGGAGAGTTGTGTGTGAGTGGGAAGTTATTTTGGGTAGTGGGAGTTATCTCAACCACTCATTATTTCTATAAATAGCCCCCTCCTTTAACATGAACAACACACAAACTCAAAATCAAAATTAAAAGAGAAAAGAAGAGGGGGATTTCGGTGGTCACTGCTAGAGGAGGAGAAGGCCAATTTGGGGGAGCTTTGGAGCATTTTTCTGGGAGTTCTACTTACTAATTGCATCAAGAAAAGAGGTGGGTGTTTCTTTTACTTTCTAATTGTTTGTAGAATGCATGCTTAGATAAATTGTTTTTGAAATGGAAAATTTGGCATGAGTTCTTTAGTTCCTAAACTTATTATGATGCATGTTGTGTTGACATCTAGAGTTTTAGTAGTAGATGAGTTTGAGAAATTAATGCTTACTAGTTGAAAATTACAATATAGGATTTGTCATGTGGTCAAACTATAATTCTTAGAGTGTTTTGTAGTGATGTCATGTGTATTGTAGTATACCATGATTAGATTATGTATATAAAGTGTACGTGTACAAAAAGTTAACTTATGCCTAAGAATTGTGGAAATTTTGGGTTGGATTATAATTTAATAGGGAGATGAGAATTCTCCATAAACTCAGAAAATTTGCTAAAAGGAAATATATTCATGTTAATTGTTATAAAAAGTAGTCTTGTTGACTAATAAAAAGCATATGTGCATAAAAGTTCTTAAAAATTACTATTTAAATTAATTATGTATAACTTCACTCTAATATAGATAAAATCAATGAGAAATCATTTCTAGAAATCCAGGAGTGTCTTTTATGAACAATTAATTTGAGAGAAAAGAATAGAAATATAAAAATAATTGAAGGAGTTAAAAAAATGATTAGAAACAGAGAGTGGGGTTAAAAAGTTTGGAACACGTATATTACTGGAATGATGCTTGGGCATAGTGGTTAGCGCGTGCGCTTGGGGGGTTTCTTGTTCGCAGGTTCCAGCCTGGGAGGCTCTGTCTCCTTTATTTATTTATTTATTTGGAAATTAATGAGTTAACGTTTCGGAAGTACAAAAGTAACACAGTGGGCTCTTTATCAGAAAAGTGGGTTGGCTCACTGGTTGGGCTTGCGGTTGGCTGGATGTTGACCTTGGGTTCGATCTCGGCTTGCACAAAAATGTGCTTTTTATTTTTTTTTTTGAGATTTTCAGTTTGTAAAATTGGGAAATTTTATAAAAAGATTTTAAAATGTTATTAGAACACTTGGATATAATTTCTCACTTTTCTAAAATATATTTTGGGAATTAAAGATTATACTCATAACCATTAATGTGTTGGATGAGTCTTTGAATCCAAATTCAAAGGGAATTGTGCATGATTAAGAAATATTTAAGAGTTGATTGTAGAATACAAATCTAGAACTCTCTTTTTATGAAAATTTCATGAATTAGTAACATATTGAATTAAGGAAATGATTGAGGTGGTAATAATAATATCAAAACATAGTACCAGATTAAGATCAGGAGTTTCTAGTAATTCATCGTAAAGAGGTTTTGTATTAAGGAATAGTGATTTAATCTTAAAGAACATTTGTATTGAGAAATATACTTAAAGTATAGACAAACATGAAGAAGGTTATATAAATCAAATGAACAATCAACATTATTAGAGTGAATAGTTTGGTTGGTTAACTAAGAAATGGTCTACAAGAATTTGATTTGACAGATTGTTATTGAATGTTGCTATAAGAAGTTGAGTACTTCATAAACATAAGAAATGTGAATAAATAGGGTATGAATAACCCATGATGTCGAACATGAAAGATGTTGAATCTAGAGATTAAGTGAGACCCAGGTACCGGCAAAGTGATGAAAGGAAATTTTTGGTATTTAAGAAGTGGCCAATATAAGCAATCATTCTCGGTATATTATTTAAGAGCGGTAGGAGGGTAAACTAGCTCTAGTGGTTTTATTATTCATGTTTGAACCTAAGAATAGGCACTAGAAGAAGATATGATAGAAACAACGATGAACATGTCCAGTAAAGAATGTGCAGCTCTTAGGGGTTCGAGATCGAGGAATACTCCCAGTGAATCCATGTATATGGGCTAGGGGTATGTCCGTTTATCATCAAAAAGACCGGTAAAGAGACTGCAGTTCCAAGGAATGTTCGGGACGGACAGGATATGCCCCGTAAATCCACTGAGGTGGGCTAGGGGTAGGCCGGTAAGGTCTAATATCTTGGGGGTAGGACTCCTTGGTGACTATGCATTAGAGTATATTCATTGGGTTATGTTGCATGGCATGGGATGTAAACCCTATAATGAGGAGTACGTTAAGAGCTTGCCCTCGGACCTATGTAGTATGGGATGCACAAAATCCGAACAAGTATGCATTAGTATCATCGTAGTGTAATGTCTGCATTAAGCATTAAGTCATATCATACACTAATATGTTTAGGATGGTCACTTTTTCACTTTGTTGTGCATTCATGTTTGTGTTTGCTAAAGTAGAAGAATCACTGTATTATAGCATTGCATAGTTGTATGCAACTGACATGCTCACAGTTTCCTTATTGCAGGATTGGACCTGGCATGGACTTGAAGTCACTATAATGAGTTGATACTGGTGATTACTTCCCAGTTAAAGTTGTTGAATGATAAAGTTGTATATTCTTTTATAACTTTCGCTGTGTATTTGAAAAGAATATGTTGTATATAAATAAAAAATTTAAATTCTTTGTAAATTTGTACAAAGTTGAAGTAAATGATCCTGTATTTCCTACGAATTACCTATGTTTGGAATTCGGGGCGCTACAAATGGTATCAGAGCTTGGTTAGACAAGAAGGCAATGTCGAAAGCATGATCAGGGGTTCTCACAGTGTGATTGATGGCAGCGCATTGGCTTTTACCCTGACATGCCCATGTCGGCTAGCCACCGATGCGATTACTACAGTTGAGAGGCTATTGGCATAAAACAAGCTCTGAGGTTACCTTTGTAGCCATTACTGTCCTGGGTGGCAGGCGGCAGTCTACACAGAATGGTATCTGAGCCAACTTCATTGAGTAGTACAAAATTGCAAGGACGACAGATTAGGGTGGACATTAGAAGTGTGAGTTTAGTTTATAGAGATTTAAATGTAAGTTAATTTACATTTGTGTTGCCCTAAACACTAATGTCTTCTCCTCCCTTTCCCTATAAGATGGCTGATAACCAAGACCTAGTGGATGAAGTAGAATGGTTCTTTGAAGACCCTGAAGAAGACGAAGAACTCGAAGAAGAAGTTTCCTGAGGAAGTCAAGAAGAATCCTGTAGTGCGGAAATTTTCTATAGTATTCTTGGAGGATCTACCTGGACTACTACCTTATTAGGATGTGGAATTCAGCATTTCCATTCAGCCAGGGAGTGCACCAATATTCAAGGCACCTTACAGAATGGCTCCAGTGGAATGGGATGAGATCAAGAAGCAGATTGAAGAGCTTTTGCACAAGGGTTTTATCAAACCTATTGCATCGCCTTGGGGAGCCCAAATTTTATTGGAGAAGAAGAATGGATCGATGAGGATGTGCTTCAATTACAGGGCTGAACAAGGTGACCATCTAGAATAAGTATCCTATTCCGTGAATCGATGATTTGTTTGACCTACTACAAGGAGCAGCAGTTTTCTCCAAGATAGATCTTCAGTTGGGTTATCACCAAGTTCTTGTTAAGGAAAAGGATGTGCATAAGACTGTGTTCCGAACTCGAGATGGGCATTACGAATTCTTAGTTATGCCATTTGGAGTGACAAATGCACCGGCTATATTCATGGACATGATGAACAGGATCCTGCGACCATTCATCGACTCTTTCATCGTGGTGTTTATCGACGATATTCTGGTATACTCCAAGTCAGAGGAAGAGCATGATGAGCATTTAACAGATGTATTGAAGAAGCTACAGGAATAGAAATTGTATGCCAAGTTATCCAAGTGTGACTTCTGGAAGTCCGAAGTCGCGTGCCTGGGCCATATACTTTCTAAGGAGGGAGTGGCCACCGATCCTGCAGAAGATAGAGACAGTGAAGGATTGGTCGAGACCCACATCAGTGAAGGAGATCAAAAGTTTCTTGGGCTTGACTAGTTACTACCGGAGGTTTATTCAGGGCTATGCTCAGATAGTCGTGCCACTCACAGGACTTACTAGGAAGAATGTAGGTTTTAAGTGGACGGGGCAGTGCGAAGCAAGTTTCTAAGAGTGTCATGCCCCACTTCCCAAAAATACGAAACACAAGCGCGTGACATTGGCCCAGCGAATGACTTGCGTCATTCATAAGCTATTATTGTTCAACTTAACAATATAATAAGATAGATACAACCACGCATGCAATAAGAATAATCACATGAATAACAATACTTGGAATAAAACATGAAATAACCAAATACAATAATCCAACGTCTAGAAATAAATAACAATCTCCGGGTCATAATACAATGTTAATAAAACTCAATACAAGAGTACAATAAAATAACGATCAATCTAGAAAGCAGCAAATCCTCAGAAAGTCTGTTCTCCTAGTCCTGCAGGTAAATCTCCATGATCACCTGTGAATACCTCATCTAAAAAGAGGAGAAAAATTGCCCTTAGAGCAAGTCATGGACAGCAAGTAGAGAAAGCAATGAACAATAAAAATACGGTATAACAATGAATTAAATAAAACAATAGGTATAACAATAGACGATAGCAATAATCAATATCATTGGTAACAATGTGATGGGTATAACAGTAAACGATATTTCAATACTTGATATCAATACTCAATGGCCGATGTCAGTATCAATAAACAATGTCCGATATCAATAGCAATGACGATTTTCAATATGCAATGTCAATATTGTGTCAATTCTAAAGTCTATTAGTTTTTAGCCTAACTAATGCACGTACTACTGCATCCCATACCACAGGTTCGATGGATACAATCAATATCGTTTAGACTTTAGTGGTAGACTTTATAATTCATGTACTCGGCACGATAACAATAAACAATAACGATAGAAACTCCATTGCACGATAAACAATAAACACTAGTCGGAACGATAAAAAAACACGATGAATTGGGATACTGTGGTCAGTAATCCAACAATCAATCGATAAACAATAGCCGACACAATATTTTTGGGAAACACGGGTCCCATCCCCCGAGTACAGTCTCTATATTGTCCACTACTTAAGTCAACTCTTAAACTCCAGCTTGTTAAACATTTTATCGATGCAATCAATACATTATGCAATTTAGAGAAATTTGATAATGATGGTATCAATAGAATTAACAATAGGACGATCAATTAGAATGGGACAATTAGAATGATGATAATAGTATATTAGGATCATGCAATACAATTTATACACTTCAATCCATTCAATATAACGATGTATATAGAATTATATTAAGAAAATATGTAAACACAATTTTGGACAGCAATAGGTTACTGTACCAAAATCAAGATTTCTGCTGCTACAGAAATCCAAAACTGGATTCGTCAGAAGTTCTAGAAAGTAGGCTCCTTCCCAGTTCCATCACATTTTAAAATACGAAATCTAATAACAATAGATAGGTTAATTACATCGTTCTTCACTGATTATAAGTTCTGACTGAAAATTGACATCAAGTTGTTATATTTGTAAAATCAGTAAAAACTCAATTTTAGATTCATCAAAAATATTTGTCAAGCCCCTAATCATGTTGACTAACAATCTAGAAATTATCAGGGCAATATTCTAACATTAATTTGGCTTTTTAATAACATAAACATGAAGAAATACATGAATCAGGATTTTTATAAGTAAAAAGCCAACAGTAGTAAAAACACCATAACTCTTGCAATAAAACTTGGAATTCAAATATTTTAGATGTTCTAGAAACTAGAAATACAAGGCTACAATTTTGTTTAGAAAGCTATAATTTTTTATGTCAAACACTAGGTCAAAAAGGTCTCACAAATTCAAAGCAGACAGTGGAAATCAGGGTTCAGCATATTTCATGAAATATAAGCGATCTAAACATGATGAACTTCAACTCAATAGTTAACAGATCTTACATTCAGCGTAGTAAGCACAATAACATGGTAAGCACAATGAAGTACACATCCATACACTAGTTTAACATCAACGAGGGTTCAATCAATCATTCAAGTACAACAACCTAATAATCGATTCTACAATAGTTTATTTGTGCGTTGTTATGCATGAATAACTTTTATTATCAATACTACATGAATTCATGCATGAAAGAATCGATATTTTAGAGTCAATAATGGCACGAAGTCAAGAATATCTTGGGTTAGCTCGTGTAAACCCTCACTATACTTAACGGAAGATAAACAATATAAAAATACGATAAATAGTTCATGATCTACTTCCGGAGTTTCAGTAAAACCTTGAATTCGACACAATATGCAATTCAAGAGGGAAGTGACTTGCCTTATCGATGGTTAATCCGACTATGAAGAGAATAACTGGATTAGGATCCCGACGGTAATGGCGATGATCGTGAACAAAGCGAATCTTGATGTGATGATCACGATCTAGATCAAGGGCCAAGAACGAAGGGTCCAAAGAACAAGGGCCAAGATCTTTATGATCAGGAACTGCAGATCTTGTGATGGGAATGCAGCTGATGAAGGAGACCCGGGCTTCGGTGGGGCTTGTTGAAGGAGGAAGGCGAGGTTCAGGCAGTGAGGAGGAAGAGGATGGTGGTTGTGGTGCTGGTCGGGGGACAGGCGGTTGTGCGGCTGCATGCACAGGGGAGTAGTAGGGCTAGCGGGACGACTAGTGGTGGCCGATGATGAGGTACAGGCGATGGCGCAAGGAGGTGCGCGAGATGCAGGGGGTTGGAGGTGTTCTGCAGTCGCGAAGATCGACACTGGATGTGGAGGTTGCAGGGATCGGGAGTCTATGAGGCGGTCGATGAGGATGATCAGAGCGCAACGGAGGGGAGGTTGTGGATGAACAGGGACCAGGGTTGGTTGTGACGGCAGCAACGGAGGGAGATGGCGATGGTTTCGGAGAGATGATGATGACGAGGGCGGTAGCGCCTGGCTCTGGCGATGGTAGGAGGAGGGTGAGTCGAACGGGGATGGGTTCGGTGCAAAACCAGAGGAAGAAGATGATCGGGATAGGGGTTTAGGCAGTCAACAATGGTGGTTCGGTGGTCGTGGTCAGGAAGTGACGGCAACAGTCGCGAGGTTGAGCGATGAGGTTGACGATGGGGCGGTCGATGAGGCTGATGACAATGATGGGGGTTGGGTCTTGGAAGAAACATAGGAGGGGAGAGAGAAGGTCGGGGATTGCACAGGAGACAAAGGGTTGGGTTTGAACAGTAGGGGAGATGAAGAGTTGGGGGTTTTGCTATGTATTAAGGAGAGAGGGAAAGAAAGAGATGTGGGAAGTTGGAGATACAGGGGATCGTAGGGAGCAAAATCTGGGATTTAATGTTAGTGGGGATTAGGGTATTGGGCTAGCGGGTTTGTGGGTCAAGATCCAGAAGGAGTGGGTTATAGGGCTTGGGTGTATATCCAATAGGGAAAAGAATAAATAATTAAAACAGGATTTAGATTAAAATTGAACAAATAAATCAATAGTAATATAATATAACAATTAAATCAAATAATGTGCATTACATTAATACTCAACTATTAATAGACACAATCGAATGTATGGATTCACAAATAAATAAGATTGCATCTGATTTGTCTAAAATATAATAAATAGCAATATAGTAGTACATATTAAGTAATTAAATCAAGTAGTATACATAAAATTCATACTCCAATGATAATAAAATATCAATTATGACTTATAGGCTTTCACATATTAATAAATAATGAAAGATGAATTCTTAAAAAATGAAGAATCAAAAGTAATCATAATAATAATAATAATAATAATAATAATAATAATAATAATAATAAGGTCAAATACAAAATAGGATTATATTAAATATAAAAATTATTTGAAAATAACTATAACTACGTGTAATGAATAGAAATGGATTTTTAATAAATAATCAAGAAATAATGATAGTAATAATAAGATTACATAATAAATAAGATTTGGTTTTAACAAATTTATTAAAATAATTCAAATAGTAATAATACATTTGAATTGGGCTCAAATATAAATAATCGATCAATAAAAAATAAAATTAAAATACACCATTATTCGAAATAAATATAATTTTCGATTAGAAAAGATTTTAATAGAAGATCCAAAATGAATTTGAAACAAAATGAATTATAAATATTCAAAACACAGGAAATACTCAGAAATACGTACTTGCGGGAATGGGGGTTACAAAGAGTTAAATGAGAGGTTGAGTACTGCTCCAATACTGGCTTTGCCGAGAGCAGGGATTGATTATGATGTCTGCAGTGATGCTTCACATCGAGGGTTGGGCTGTGTTTTGATGTAAGAGGAAAAGGTAGTAGCCTATGGGTCTAGATAATTGAGACCGCATGAGAATAATTACCCAACCCATGATTTGGAGTTAGCAGCGATTATATTTGCCTTGAAGCAATGGAAGCACTATGTGTATGGAGAGAATGTCAATATGTACACAAACACAAAAGCCTGAAATACATCTATCAGCAAAGAGATCTGAACTTAAGGCAGAGAATGTGGTTGGAAGTGCTAGAAGATATCCATCCAGAAATAAAGTACCACCCGGGCAAAGCAAATGTGGTAGCATATGCGCTCAGTCGAAAGAGCAGCTTGTCCAGTTTGATTACGACTCAGCAGAAACTAGCAGAAGAGCTCAATCGAGCTAGAATCAAAGTTGTGTTGCAAGGACTGGGAGCGTCTTTAGTACAGGTGAGACTTCAGCCACACTGAGAAAGCAGATTGTCGACAGTTAGAAATCTAATCCAGAAATTTAGAAGATGAAAGAGCAGGTTGGTGCAGGAAAATTGTCAGAATTCCAAGTGAAGGACGAAGTGTTGTGGTTTGGTGAAAGATTGTGTGTACATGATCAGGCAGAATTGAAGGAAAGAATTCTATAGGAGGCGCACACTACTTGTCAACAAATAAATTAAGCAAGATGTACAAAGATATTAAGCAGCATTTCTGGTGGTCGGGAATGAAAAGAGATGTGGTGGAGTTTGTAGCAAGGTGTGTAACTTGTCAACAAATCAAGGCAGAAAATCAAAGACCCAGAGGATTTTTGCAGCCATGACCCATTCCGGAGTGGAAATGGAAGAACATCAGTATGGATTTCATCCAAGGGCTACCTAGAAGTCCCAAAGGGATTGATACGATTTGGGTAATAGTGGATCGATTAACCAAGTCTGCTCATTTCTAGGCGATGAGGTCACTTGGTCAATGGAGAAGTTGGCGGAATTGTACATCAAGGAGATTGTAAGACTACATGGAATTTTCGTATGGATTGTGTCAGATTGAGATGCACGGTTCACGTCGCACTTTTGGAGAAGTCTTCAGGCAGCTTTGGGAACCAGGAATGACTTCAGTATTTGCCTTTCATCCTCAAACTGATGGTTAGACTGAGAGAGTCAATCGTGTGTTGGAGGATATGTTGAGGTGTTGTGTGATGGATTTCGGTGGCATCTGGGAGAGGCACTTAGCTATGGTGGAATTTGCCTACAACAACAGCTTTCAGACTAGCATCGGTTTGGCACCATATGAGGCCATGTATGGGAGGAAGTGTAGAACACCGGTGTGTTGGTATGAAGTGGGGAAAAGTTAGATGTACGAGCCGGAGATAGTGCTACAAACTTCAGAGAAAATTGAGTTGATCAGGAAGAGGCTGGTGGACGAACAATGCAGATAGAAGAGTTATGCTGACAATCGGAGAAAGGATCTGGAGTTCGAAGAGGGTGACTATGTTTTCCTGAAAGTATCTCCAACTAAGGGTGTGATTCGATTTTGGAAAGGAGTAAAGTTAGCCCTAAGGTACATGGTCCATACAAGATATTGAAGAGAATTAGGAAGAAAGCTTGTCGGTTGGAATTGCCGGAAGAGCTAGCCCAAGTACACAATGTCTTTCACATGTCTATGCTGCGAGGCCACATTCCTGATCCGAGTCATCACTTACCAGAAGTGCCAAAAGGTCTATAGTTAGACCTGAGCTACAAGGAGCGTCCAATGAAAATTGTGGATTGACGAGAAAAAGTTTTCAGGAACAAAACTATACCCATGGTCAAGGTTATGTGTAGGAATCAACTGGTTGAGGAAGCCACCTAGGAATCAGATGAGAGGATGATGATGGACCATCTCGAACTTTTTGCCTAAGCCATGTAATTTTACTTCTTTTGTTTTTCTCAATCTTTAAGCGTAGTTCTGAGGACGGAACTATTCTAAGAAGAGAGTGTTGTAACATCCCAGAGAATTTAATTTTAATATTATGCACGTGCATTGCATGTAAAAAAAATTGTGCATTTTGATTCCAAAATTTTTTTAGAGTCATGAACAACTTTTTTCTTCTCATTTTTTGGGTCACAACTGTATGATTCAATTTTTAAATCCAATAGTCCTAAATCTATTTTGAAGCCCACTAAAAAATTAATTACAAATTAAGGCCCATGATTAATTCTACATTTAATATGAACATTTAAAATTTAGTACACTTGTCATGTGTAACATACACCTAGCCTAATAATAAACTAATTTAAAAAATTAATTTATATTAACGCCCCGAATCCCCGTTACAGGACATCCATGACATCACCAGAATCTTTTCCGTCAAATGCAACTCAACACAGTAAAGAACATGGAAATTTAAAAACTTTTATTACCAAATAGAATCATTACATCAATAATTACAACCCTTATCTTCTTCTTGAACAAGGAATACAAATTACATAAACTTATTGCAACTGATTACAAAAATATTCAGACTCCTCCTGTGAAGCCATCGACTGTATTCCATATCGGCATTCGATTGGTCACTGCCGAAATTCTGCTGAATGGACTATCTGCCTCCCTGGGAATTGCCTCTCAGCTTGAAACTTTTGTTGCGTGACCCTAATATTTCTGCACCCGCTCGAATGGTAGACATGTACACTGCCACTCAACTTGGACGCCCTACTGGTTTTGGCTCTCCTACCCTCTCGACACGGTATCCAGTACCTAATTAAGTGGGCACGTCAGTAATTCTACTGACGCAATGCTTATAAGAAAACAACGATCTCCAACTATCACACCCACAATTCATCTTTGAATGGAAAAGAAACGTGCATCTTGTCTTCCTATTATTCGTGTATGTCATGCCCTAAGGTCTAATGCATAAAACATAATATAGAACAGATGCACTTAATCTAATGTCAGCAAGACTCTGGACACACATGCATCCCACGCTATATATGCCCCAGATCAAGCCGTTTCTCCAGTTTTAGGGATTCGAACCCTCGCCACGCAATGTATTCTACTATTGAACGCTTCCTGTTCCTGATAGTACAACATGATTGAGGAGGTATATAAAAAGAAATAATTCGGGGAGCTATCCCGTTATCACTAATAATTATTGCATCAGACCATCCTCAAAAGCCATGACGAACTTATAGATATGCAGCTGTAACACCCTGAATTCCAAAACATACTGAATTCGAAGTTCCACAGGATCTTTACACTTCTCTTCGTACAATTTTACAAGGAATTAAAAACTTTTGTTACATCAGAGTTACATTTACTTTACACTTATACAGCGGAAGCAATTTACAACAATTACATTAATAAAAATATACAACACTTGAATCATTCTTTAAGTAGCACGCAATCTTTAATCTTGCCAATCACTTTATCCTGCATAGAAACTGTGGGCACGTCAGTTGCTTACAACCGACGAAATATTATACACGGCCATCCTCGCTATGCTGAATAGTATTACGATTTTCAATACTTAAACAAACCACAAACTTGATCACAGACAAAGCTACAAAGGGACTATCATATTGATGTCGTGTTGTGTTGTGCACTTAGTCCTTAATGTAGTTGTTTATATTATATGACACTAATGTGCACTTATTCAGAGTCTATGCAGCCCATACTACATAGGTCCGAGGGCAAGCCTTTAATCGTTCTTCATCTTGTAGGGTTCAATCCCTCGCCATGACCTAGTCTACTACGGTAACTACGGTAAGTATCCTAGGTGTTCTATGAGTTACGAGCCCACGTCCAGGCGCCGTGGAGAGAATCCCACGCACTGACACATGACTCATCATGCAGGCATCATGTGGTCAATTCAACTCCTACCATAGACATGGAACCAACCCTAGTCACTAGACCACCCCATAAGCGTTGTCACCGGGACGGTACTTTGGAGTTGTATCCATGCCCTAATCATGACGCATCATGAGGACATCCTGTGAACACTCTCATGCCGCCAATCCAATGGCCCTCATACTCATATTTTTCTCTTACGTTCATCACATCTCCACTATGTATCTAATTCTTATATATAAATAAAGATCACAATTCTAGAATCTAGCATTATCCCTACATCGGTCTTTCCAATATCAATTATTCTCAACGACCCAAACTTGGTCAAAATATCATAATTCTCTTTTCAATGCTTTCATTCTCATGTTCATAGAAGATAACATGCTAGTTCACAAAATTTTACATTTCATCATGTTCTCTTTTTCAACACATTTCCATGCACAACTTGCATATTCTTTAACTAATTTCTCATTTAATTCTACTCAATATTTTATGAGTGAAAAATCTCAAGTTAATCTCTTTTCAATTTTCCCTACATTCAAAAATTAATTTGTTTTGAAATTACAAAAGAATCAAGTCCAAGGTTTTTATGAATTTTTTATTCTCAATTTTTACTCCTATTTCTCATTTAAAAGTCCAAATATTTAGGAAATAATTTTTGTGAATTCTATGTATTTTCATAAAATTTTTCCAATATTTTCTTCATTTTTTTATCACATTTAAAACCTTAAAAAAAATCAAATGCATTTAAAAAATTTGGATTCTCTAAAAAAAAAGTGGCCTCAGCCGGTTACGAACCCACACCCAAAGCCCAACAGATGAACAATAACCGCACAAACCCCCACGCACTAACTAGAAGGGACACAGTGCTCAACTATCTAAAGGAGGGACTATAATATGGTTAAGTTCTGTTCTCAGGTTTAGAGGGAAAATCAAATTTTGAAAAATAAAAGCCTCTGCCGAGACTCGAACCCAGGCATACACAGTGCCACCGAGCTACAGTAGAGCTCTAATGGCGCCCCCTCTAACCAGTATGACCTTAGTGGTTAACTGATATGAGAGTGGATTAAATTGGGTTTGATTCGAATCTCTGTTTATCAAAATTACTTCGTTTTTCAAAAGCTCTCAACTTTGTTTCTCTTCCATATAAATTCATAAAATTTTCCAAAATACTGAGTTTATGTATAATTAATAAATTGGTGTTTTAAATACATTTTTTTGACATTAAAACATAAATTTCTCATTCTAATTTGTGTTCTATGCCTACAATTGCAATATTTCAATTTAGCAAACTCTCTACCAAATTTTGCATTACAACTACATTAAAAGAATATTAATTCTTGCTTTTTTTCTTTTATCTCCACAATACCCTATGTCATGGTCTCATTCATTAAACTAGTCTCACAATAGTTTCATGAGCACAAATTCAATATTTTCAACTACTAATCATTCACAAGCATATTCTACAATTAGCATGGTTCCAATTTCACATTTCGATAGCAATAAAACAATTCTACTACAATAAACCTGATTTATAGCAAATAGTATGCAATTCATCAAGCATTCATTTAATCATCTACTAAGTCCTATTTAGAGCCAACACATGGTTATCTTATTAGTTTCTTTAGCAATCTCATTAATCAAACCCCTAGCATGGTGTTTAAATTAGAAGTAGAGAAAACCACCCACCTATTTTAAGAAAAATAATTGCAAAGCTCCTAGAATCTCCTTGAACACACGAGCGGTCCTTCTCCTCCTAGTTTGTGCCACCACGAAAGCCTTCTCCTCCTTGCACTAGAGAAACCAAGCTCCCCTCTACTCCTTGATGAATGGCTGGCATCCAAGAAATGGAACACACACAACTAGAACTCCTTTCAATCTTTTTATTCACTTTTGTGTTTTCTTTCTTTCTTTTCTTTACAAAACTTTTAGTGTACTACATGAATAGAATTGGGGGGGGGGGGTATTTACACTAATTTTTGAGTGAAATGGAGGGCTAGGATTGATCTAGATGGTTGAAGATAAATGGCTAGGATGCATTGGGAAGTTGTAGCAACCACCCATGAACAAGTAACCACCTATCCCCTAAGCCAACTCACCCCATCCCTCTCTCCCATTTCCGACCTACACTTGAATGGCTTAAGACACGTGCTAGTGTAATGCACGTGTCAAATGTAGCACCCCTACTTACTAGTTGTACATGATTAATTAATTAATTGTCTGCAAAGTTGATCTACACTACAAGTCAAGCTAATTAAATGAGAAATAAACTAGTGGGCTCTCAAATTAGTGGGCTTAGAACTCCATGGGCTAATTAAAATAATTAAATAATTAGGGTGGGCTTAAAATAAATAATTAGGCTTTAAAAATAAAAAGAGAGATAGAAAAATATTTGTTCATGTTACAAAATAAATAATTTTCTAGAAAAATGCACATGAATTAGTACGTGAAAAACACGTAAAAATGCATAAACCCTTCATTTAATCATAAATAAAGAATCAGAATGTTACAGCAGCAGCATATCCATTGCGCAGAAGATCCATTATGATCCGTTCGTGTCCACTAACATAAAACATGACGGCCTCAAAGGTCTAAAACCCCTATCCGCTAGGAAATCGACATCCCATTCTTACCATGGTACTTCTGGAATCAACAGTACAAGATGCGCACAGTAGCACATATCCCTAATGACAGGAAGAGACAACCCCATAGTTATCATCACCTAGTGCCAACTCTCAGAAAGAGTCGGATTATAGGGAATCACCCCTAACACCAATCTGGTCTTTAAACGAAACAATAAAGGAAACCTAATCAATGCAGTTTACTGAAAACATGTTGTTACCCAAATCACACTCGGTGTCGATCAACGATGTCGAGCCTGACTGGTCCGTCAAAACAACAATCATCACGAGAATCACATCCGCTGATTCTCAATACCTTCACAGGTCATCGACCAAATAACCCCGGCCCGTGACTCTCAGCGAGTAGTCCAACGACGCCCAAAAGATGCAATGTAATTAAATGAAGGTAAGCACACACATAACCACCAATTTCTGACTATTGACAGACTCAGGCATCGAGACACCAAACACAAATTAACCGTGGCTATCTCCCAACTCACTCATGTCCACCATGACTACTAAGCACAGGAACTTATCTAAGTTCCAGAAGAAATGCTAAAAACATCCTTTGAAACTTAATAGCTCATGATCACCACAATGCGGTATGCAGAGAATTCCTCATTAGTCATCCAATAAAAGTAGTTCAAGAAATAACAGTAGCTATGCCCCAAGATACACTCATCGAAATCTAATTAAATCATTTCTAGAAGGGTAGGAGACTCTATCGCAATCCCCTAGTTGACATCTCCCTCAAATTCTTTAAAGAACTCAAGTCCCCGAGTTAACTTAAGCTTGAAGTTGATCTAAACAACAGGTTGCTAACCTTGCAACATCCATAACTTCCAACATACAACTTGGAATCACTTGATATTACCCAATCTGGAAAGCTAAGACTCTAGTCTACAACTCTCCAGTTAACCATTTCCTCAAATTCAATCATCTTGATGCCACATAAACCTCATACAATCTCAGCTCCACGTTCCTTCATGCACTCGCCGCACCTTTTCGATATCATAAAAATTTGCTCACTAATCAAAATTACTCGATTCCAGATTCTATAAAAAGGTGGGAGTGTCTAATACGACTTCCTAGTTGAACACATCCTCAGTTTCAATCATTAAATTCCTCGAAAACACCAAGTTTCTTCAGGTGCATAAACAGGGAAAATTTGATTCTTCAATAAACAGGGCCTCGACTAGAGTGGATCTGTTCTAATCATTGGAAAATAAAAACATTTAACCTACAAACTGGAATTACAAAATTTTAGATGGGTTAGAAATCTATGACTCCCTACTACAAATTTCTAGTTGGTCAATCTTCCAAATTTTTAACACATGAATCCAGATTTACACATCTTCACAGACCAGTCAATTTGTACACAACTAAATCGTGTCTACTTTGAAATTCGATAACAATTCAACCTTAAGTTCAAAGCTCATGAAATTTTAGATTCTTAACCCACACATATACCATTTCATTGAGTCCAAAAATTGCACTTAGATTCATCCTACACAAAGAGTTATGACTCCTCAAACCTAGCATAAAATTTCAGCTGCTCTTCCAACAGGGTCTTTACGACTCCTCACTATTATTTTTGAAACCTCGTCAAATGACATTTAAAAATTCTAAAATTTGAGAACCATCAAATATACTCATACCAAAAGCTACTCCAAAAATTTCATAGTAGTGATATAAACACACAAGGAGTTATGGCCATGTGAATTTCATTCTAAACACAGTCAGCTTCAGCTCCATTATCCAGACCAGTCGTATTCTACAAATTCTTTGAGGTGTCAAACGACCTCATAAAAATATAAAATTTAAGACTATAGTTTTAGACACAAACGAAAGTGTCCACAAAAATTTCCAGCTCAAAATACCTAGTCCACACTGAGTTAAAAATGGGAAAACACTTAACAAATTTTCACAGCCAGCAGCATTTTCAGCTGCTCACTGTCCTGAGTTTGACACGGTGTTTGGGCTACTAAATTGCTTCCAAATATTATGAAAAAATTCATGAACGTTATAGATACATAAAAGAACAAGTTCCCAAAATTTGAGCCCAAAATCTGAACCATTTGAGAGCAAGAAATTCCCAAACTCACCCTCACAAACATGCTTCTTAACAAAAGCTCAAGAAAAAGTTGTTCTTACCATACAACCATGTTTTTCTTAGCAAGCCACTATTTTATAAAAGATAATCAAAATTTCTCTAACTATTTCCACATGTTAAAATTCACATACACATCAAAAACTAAATTTGTAGAGTTAAGAGAAATCACCCACTTGTAGTTTGTAAGAAAACTCCTCCTTATAGCTTTGCTTGCTCTTCTCCTTGGCTCACTTGATCCTTTTGTAGAATGTTTGGCCAACTCCTACTCCTTCTCTACTACTCTTCTCCTCTACCACTACTCAAAGACTCCTCCTTTCTCCTTTCCTTCTCTCTGTTTTTTTTTTTGAAAAATAAGAACAAGTGAAAAATGAAAGAATGAGAGAGTGAGGGGAAATGAGGATTTTATAGAAAGATGGGAGCTAGGGTTTTTGGAGGATGGGCCGGCCAAATGCAAGGTGGGGATGGGGTGGAGTGGAGTGGATGGTGAGATGAGGTGCCAACACATCTTCTAGAAGCTCTTGAGAAGTTTCTTGGAAACTTCTTGAAAATCTCTTGGAAACTCCTCATTCTCATAAGTCAATCATACACATGGTGAATTGTTTCCACCATTGGATCCTCATCAAGATCCAAGCCATGATCATAATGATGCTAGGGTTCCTAACCCTAGGTTAGGCCAAGGAACCCTTGGTCACCATACCCTAACCCTAGAGCATAATAGAATCCACATTCAATTCAAGAACTAGCTTAATTGAAATTGACCAATATATATAATTTAAAATCCATAAAATATTTGGTTTATAGAAATTATAATTATCTTCCGAAAATTATCTAGTCAAAACAATCGGGACAAATCCACCGTTAAATTGAGAAGTATCCCGAGTCTGTCTCATCGGATTTAGAACAGCTCATATGTCTAAAATTTCTCAATTAAAACTGATAATTATTAGAAAATGTGTAATCATGTGCAATACGCAGACGTGCACGGATTACTATGCAAAAATAGCTATATGCTATTTTGTAGGGTATTCTATTATATGAGAAGAGTGTGCACATTGGATGCACGTGCATGTGCTTGTGCACGCGGAAGAGTTGGCTAGCCATAGATGGGAGTGAGGGAGAGTAGGGAAGAGTTGTGTGTGAGTGGGGAATTATTTTGGGTAGTGGAAGTCCTCTAAACCTCTCATTATTCCTATAAATAGGCCCCTCCTTTAACATGAACAACACACAAACTCAAAATCAAAATTAAAAGAGAAGAAAAGAGGGGGGATTTTGGTGGTCATTGCTAGAGGAGGAGAAGGCCATTTTGGGGAAGCTTTGGAGCATTTTTCTAGGAGTTCTACTTACTAAGTGTTTCTTTTACTTTCTAGTTGTTTGTAGAATGCATGTTTAGATAAATTATGTTTGAAATTGAAAATTTGGCATGAGTTCTTTAGTTTCTAAACTTGTTATGATGCATGTTGTGTTGACATCTAGAATTTTAGATGTAGATGAATATGAGAAATTAATGCTTACTAGTTGAAAATTACAATATAGGATTTGTCATGTGGTCAAACTATAATTCTTATTAGAGTGTTTTGTAATGATGTCATGTGTATTGTAGTATACCATGATTAGGTTATGTATATTGTAACCCCCATTCCCGTAAATACGTATTTCCTGAATATTCTCGATAATTTGATTATTTATAAATTTATTTTGCGCAAAATTGGTTTCGGATCTTTTACTAAGTATTTTATAATCGACAATTATATTCACTTTGAATAACGATGTATTTTCTATTTATAATTAATCGACTATTTATATGTTATATTAGTACTGTTTGGATTTTAATAGACTTGTTAATCTCAAATCCTATTCTGATACATATCATTATTATTTTTATTATTATTGTTGTTGTTATCACTATTAGTATTGTTATTATCGTTTTCATGATTATTATTATTATTATTATTGAATTATTTTCGTGAAAGTGTTGAATCCAAATTATATTCTGTTATTATTATTATCAGTATTGTTATTATTATTATTATTCTTATCATTATTATTTTTATTATTATTGTAAAGCCCATTGATTTTAATAAATATTGTATTATTATTTAGTAACATGAAGCTCATCATCTAAAGCCCAAATTTTATATTCCTTTTTGCATATTTATTTATATATAACCTAAGCCTAAAGTGTGGCCCATTTCCTATTTGATTTTAACCCAAACCCAAACCCAAACCCATATTTATTGGATCCTAAACACAAATCATAGTCTACCCTAAACCCATTAACCCAAATAATCACCAACATCCAAATCCCCACATTCTCCCATATTCACTGCCTAATAACTACCCCATTATCTCTTTGACCCTAATAATCAACCTATTGATTCCCCTATCATCTCATTAAGTGATCTCGTAACCCCCACATCCCACTAACTCCTCCTTTTATTATAATTTTATAATACATTTTATTTAAATAACAACTCCCCACTCTCTCTCTCCTCGTTACTCTATTTCTCACTCTCCCTCAGTCTCTCTCCTATCTGTTTTCCCCAACAGAACAGAGCACCTCTTCACCTTCCCCGGCCACTCATCTCCCTCCCGTCGCGATGCCCCTCGACCGAAGCAAACCACTCCCGTCGCCATTATCATCCTCATTATTTTCCTCATCAACACCAACTGTCGTCTCCATCTTCCACCGTCACCACCTCGAGTTCGTCCATTTCTCCGTCAACCCCTCGACTGGAACCTCCACCTCCAACCATCTCGTCGTCATCCTCCTGCCTATCTCTCCACTGTCGAACCCTTCGACCCCGCCCCCTCGTCGACTGCAGACCCCCAATCGCCATTGCCCCGATCCTCCTTCTTCCTCCTCGACCCTGCCATTGCCACCTGCACTCGGCGACCACCTCACAGCCTCTAAACCCATCCCGCTATCCTTGTTGCATGTCTTATGCTCACCTCCTTCGTCCCTGCGTCTTCAGCCTCTACGTCCACCCCCTTCATCTTCCCCAGTCGACTGCTTCTGTTCCTCGACGCTGCCTCCTCACCACTGCAAGCACCTCTCGCTCGAGCCACCTGAGCCCCTTGCTCCATCTTTTCCCCATTGTAGCCTGCATCTCCTTGTCTTTGCCTCCCTGCCATCGAGCCCTCATCTCGATCACCACCAATGCCAGCCTTCGACCGTCAGTGCCTCCTTGCCGACTTCCCCACTGCCGATCACCGAGCACACAAACTCCTCTGTACTTAGGTTCAACCAACAGTGCTTGATCAAGATTAGCCATCCGATCATCACAATCATGATCATCATGAACCCTAGATTTTGATCTTGGTCGTCTGATCTGCATTGATCATCATCATTATCATCATCATCATCATCATCATCATCAAGATCTTAGAATCTAGACCGTCTAATCCCGAGCATCTTGATCTTGATCTTCGATCTCAGCCATCCGATCATCTGATCTTGAACCTCATTAAGATCCGTGCTGATCCGTCCGATCGTTGTTGATCATCAACATCGAGATCCGTGCCCGATCGTGAACATCTCATCAAGATTCGCTTGGTTCACGATCATCGCCATTGTCGCCGGGATTCCGATCCCGATATTTTTTGCATATTCGGATTTATCATCATCAAAGGCAAGTCTGCTTGAACTCGTTTATTACTCTAGTTCAAGATTATTGATCTTCGCAAGTAGTTCCCTTTCATTTATCATATTGTTACATTGTATACTTTCCATTGAGTATATCGAGAGTTTACACGAGCTAACCCGAAGTATCCTCAACTTCGTGCCAATATCTGTTGATTTAAACCCAAGCGTGCATGCACACACGACATGAATAAATTGACTAGATACTTGTATATAGAAATATATAGTGATTGAATACATGTTAATTGATTGAGATCTCGTGAATTGAATCATGACATGATAACTTGGCTTTGCACACCATAAAAATCCATCCTAATTGTTGTACATTAATGTTAATGCATTCCATGATTCAAGAACATATAGATTATCCGCTTTGATGAATATATGTGATGACTTTTTATTATTTCTTGCTGCTTATTCTGTTTTGCATTGAGGTTTCGACCCTATTACAATAAGAATCAAACAAAACTAAATGAAAAGGAATTGTATCCTAATGAATCTAATTTCTAGAAAATATTACGGATCTAAATTCCGATCTATGAACTGTGAGATATTACAGTATTTCCAGAATTGCAGTTTAGTGAAACGCCGACACAACTTTCAGTTGAAACACCATAGTAACAGTAGTGTAATGACATGAACCTCTCCAGAAACTTAGTAGACATACTTAGGATTCATTTTCTAATTTTTGTAGATTTTTATATTGATTTCGCATCTTGATTTCATACATAGAGTTTTGACTAAAAGCTGCTGCCAGAACCCTTAAGCTGTAAAGATTACGGTAATCGACCTAGTTATATTCAGAATCAATTGAAACTTATTGAACATTAATTATAGCCCCATATGTCTAGTTTACAGCCCTTTTGACGGAATCGAATTCCAAATTGTATTTTGGGAGTTATTGTTGTTTTAATACTACTGTGTATACTCTTTTCATATTCACAATTACATGTATATTATCATGCATCGCATTATTTTGTTGCATCCTTATCATCGCCTTGATACTCTTATACACACTTGCATGACCATGAATGACATAATAAAATATTAAACAAACTGGGATAATGAGTGTTGACTTAGTAGTGGATAATCTCAGAAACTGTAATCGGTAGGGCCACTCTTGTATACTTGGACTATTGACATGGAAGGTGGAGAAATACTTGTGACCTTGTTATCATGTTATCACGTTATCTTGTGACCTTGTAATCTTGTTACACCGAGTACACGCTCTGTAGATCCCACCACTATGTTTAAAACGTACAGTGTTTTCCATACACCGAACCTGTGGTATGGAACACAGTAGTACGTGCATTATATAGGGTAACAAAATGCTCATAAACCTAAGTTGAAACTTGTAAACTTGATCATGGGAATTGTTATCGACATTGGTATTGCTTTGATTTTGTTCTTGCTTCCTTTTTCTTGATATACCATGTTCTTTTACTCTTTGTTTTCAATACTTGCTGTCTGTACTTGCTCTAATGGACATTTTTCCCCCAACTCTAATTGATCCAACCACATGTGCATAAGGAGAATTGTCAGAAGGTATTGGTGAGCAATTCTTCTAGGATTGGAGTAGGAGCTGCTTTGAAATAAATTATTTTCTTCCATGTTATTTTTATATTCGTATTGTTACCTTTGTTGAACCTCGTATCCCGGGCTTTGTTGATCCGTATTTGTTGTTTATTTCTAGTTGTTGGTTATTATGTTGGACTACTGCATGTTTTATCTCAGTATTTATTTATGTGATTATGTATTTTCCTGCGTGGTTGTGATTATGTATTTTCCTGCGTGGTTGTGATTATTCTTTCATATTGTTAAGTTAAGACTGGTACAGCTTATGGATGATGTTAATATCAGTCGCTAGGCCTTCGTCATGGACTCATATTCCCGTATATTGGGAAGCGGGGCGTGACATATATAAAGTGTATGTGCACAAAAATTTGTTAACATATGCCTAAGAATTATGGAAATTTTATGTTGGATTATAATTTAATAAGGAGATGAGAATTCTCTATAAACTCAGAAAAATTGCTAAAAAGAAATATATTCATGTTAGTTGTCATATACAATAGTCTTGATGATTAGTAAAAAGCATATGTGTATAAAAGTTCTTAAAAATTACTATTTAAATTAATTGTGTATAACTTCACTCTAATATAGATAAAAACAGTGAGAAATTATTTCTGAAAATTTAGGAGTGTATTTCATGAATAATTAATTTAAGAGAATAATAGAAATCAAAAATAATTGAAGGAGTTAAAAAAAATGATTAGAAACAGAGAGTAAGGTTAAAAAATTTGCAACACGTACGTTATCAGAATGGCGCTTGGGCATAGTGATTAGAACACATGCTTGGGGGTTTTCTTGGTCGCAGGTTCGAGCCTAGGAGGCTCTGCCTCTTTTTTAAAAAAATGGAAATTAATGAGTTAACATTTCGGGAGTACAAAAGTAAGTCAGTGGGCTCTTTATCACAAAAATGAGTTGGCTCACTGGTTGGGCTTGCGGTCGGCTTGCTGTTGACCCTGGGTTCGATCCCGACCTTGCACAAAAATGTGCTTTTTATTTTTTTTAAAGATTTTTAGTTTGTAAAATTGGGAAACTTTATAGAAATATTTTAAAATGTTATTAGAACACTTGGAGATAATTTCACACTTTTCTAAAATATATTTTAGGAATTAAAGATTACATTCATATTCATTAATGTGTTGGATGAGTTTTTGAATCCAAATTCAAAGGGAATTGTACATGAATAAGAAATATTTAAGAGTTGATTGTATAATACAAATCTAGAACTCTCTTTTTGTGAAAATTTCATGAATACTAACCCATTGAATTAAGGAAATGATTGAGGTACTTAATAATAAAATCAAAGCATAGTATGAGATTAAGATAAGGAGTTTCTAGCGATTAATCTTAAAGAGGTTTTGTATTAAGAAATAGTAATTTAATCTTAAAGAACTTTTGTATTGAGAAATATAATTGAAGTATAGACAAACATGAAGAAGGTTATATTAATCAAAAGAACAATGAATATTAGTAGAGTGAATAGTTTGGTTGGTTAACCAAGAAATGGTCTACAAGATTTTGATTGGACAGATTGTTATCGAATGTTGCAATAAGAAGTTGAGTACTTCATAAACATAAGAAATGTGAATAAATAGGGTATGAATAACCCATGATGTCGAACATGAAATATGTTGATTCTAAAGATTAAGTGAGACCCATGTAGCGGCAAAGTGATGAAAGGAAATTTTTGATATTTGAGAAGTGGCCAATATGGGCTATCATTCTCGGTATATTGTTTAAGAGCGGTAGTAGGGTAAACTAGCTCTAGTGGTTTTATTATTCATGTCTGAACCTAAGAATAGGCACTAGAAGAAGATATGATAGAAAAAACGACAAACATGTCCGGTAAAGAATGTGCAGCTCCTAGGGATTCGAGATCGAGAAATATGCCCGGTAAATCCATGTATATGGACTAGGGGTATGTCCGTCTATCATCGAAAAGGCCGGTAAAGAGACTGCAGTTCCTAGGAATGTTCGGAACGAACATGATACGTCGGTAAATCTACTGAGGTGGGCTAGGGGTAGGCCCGGTTCGTAGTTGCGGGAGATCGACTTGCTAGGGTTCGTGGCTGAGGATACGCCCTGTAAATCCACTAAGGTGGGCTAGGGGTAGGCCGGTAAGGTCCATTAACCTGGGGGTGCAACTCCTCGGTGACTATGCGTTGGAGTATATTCGTTGGGTTAGGTTGTATGGTGTAGAATGTAAACCCTATAATGAGGAGTACGTTAAGGGCTTGCCCTCGGACCTATGTAGTATGGGTTGCATAGAATCCGAACAAGTTTGCATTAGTGTCATTGTAGTGTAATGTCTGCATTAGGCATTAAGTCATATCATACACTGACATGTTTAGGATAGTCACTTTTTCCACTTTGTTGTGCATTCAAGTTTGTGTTTGCTAAAGTAGAAGAATCGCTATATTATAGCATTGCGTCATTCGTATACAACTGACGTGCCCACAATTTTCTAGTTACAGGATTGGACCTGGCATGGACTTGAAGTCACTATGAAGAGCTAATACTGATAATTACTTCCCAGTTAAATTTGTTGAATAATAAAGTCATATATTCTTTTGTAACTTCCGTTGTGTATTTGTAAAAGAACATGTTGTAAATAAAAAGTTTTAAATTCCTTGTAAATTTGTACGAAGTTGAAGTAAAAGATCATGTATTTGCTACGAATTACCCGTGTTTGGAATTTAGGCCGCTACAAGAAGCAGTGGTGATGAAGTAGAAAACTCCAGTAGGGGTCGACATGACTTGGAACATGAAATTGTGAGAGTTTATCAGACTCTCACTGCTTTCATTAATGTTGGGATGGATCGAAACCCTAGACCGGGACTAGCAAACCCAAATGCGGATCCCGTCAGATAGGTGGGGTCGTTCAAGAGAATAAAGCCGCCTGTGTTTGAAGGGCAGGCTGACCCTAATGAGGCCAACGAATGGATTAGATAGCAAGGTTGTAAACGGCGTCAGGCGGTGGCGGTTCGGCCAAGGACCGCCTACCGCCTAGGACGCCTAGGCGGCGCCTAGGCGTTTTGTTTTTATTTTTTAAATATTAATATATTAACCTTTTAAAAGTTACATTTCTCTATTTTTGCTTGTAGTCTAAATCTTTTTGTGAAGTTGGAACTTTGGTGCTTGTAGTTTAAATGATTTTGTTAACTCTTTAATCTTTATCCTAATATGATTGAATGATTCTTAATCTTGACAATGCCAGTTGCAGGGATGAAACAAACCATTTATTGGAGTTATTGCGATCAAGGACAACTAATCTTCCTGAAGAAAATGGTCAGGCCATGGGATTAAATGCATCACAATTCACAAGTGATGCTAGGCCAGAATGATTTTAGAAGTTCAACAACGATTATGGTGTAAACTTTAGATTCATAATGACATAAACAATAATCAGTCATATAAAATTTCAAATATAACGTGAACTAGTAACACCTTAATGTAAAGATGAAGAGGCTTTTTACTGTTGAAGATGAAGAGGCTTTTTACTGTTGAAGATGAAGAGACTTTTTTCTGTTGAAGATGAAAAGACTATTTTAAAGAATTTGAAAAAAAATTACAAAAAAAATCTGTCAGCCGCCTGGTCCGCCTCGGCTGCCTAGGCGCCGCCAAATCGACGCCTTGTATGCCTAACTGCCATCCCAACGCCTAGAGTACCGCCTATTGCATATGCGGTTCGTTCTCCTCTTTTTGAGCGCCTAGGCGCCGCCTAGGCGTCCGAGGCGGACGCCATTTAGAACACTGTTAGATAGATGGAGACTGTCTAAGTGTTGGAGACTCCCGTGGCATGCAAGCTGAAGTTAGCCACGTTGCTGTTGGAGAAGGATGTCGGTTCTAGTGCAGTCTATAAAGAGAACTTTCGGCGAGGAACTAGTAACATGGGATGCATTCCTAGAGGTGTTTAGGAACCTTTACTTCCCTGTCACTACAAAAGAAAGTCGATTTCCCGGCGTTTTTTTACGTCTTTACCGGCATTTTTTTACGCCGGTGAAACTTTCACCGACGTTTATAATAGCGCCGGTCCAAATGCCGCCGAAGCGAGCGTCGCGGAAAGGAAGGGGTCTACACCGGCAGTTTTAGTGGACGCCGGTAAATGTGATACCTACACCGGCGGCTAGAAAACGCCGGTGTATGGGGGCCTCTGAGTGCCGTTCTTTTACCCCCAATATACATTCACCGGCGGCTATAAACCGCCGGTGTTCATCAATTCACCGACGTTTATAGAAACGCCAGTGTAGAGTGAACGTATACCGGCGGTCTGTGACCGCCGGTGTATGTGCGTTTATGAGTGTCCGGTTTTCCCTACTTACAGGCACCGGTGTAATCAAAAACGCCGGTGAACCCAACTACACCGGCATTTTATAAAATGCCGGTGTTTCTTTTTACCGTTACAGCTGACGGCATACACCTGCGTCTAGCGGCATACACCGGCGTTTGTGTGAACGCCGGTATATTGCACACTGCAACTAATTCAATGGATAGACCGGTGTTTTATAAAACGCCGGTCTAGCTATGCCCGTTTGTATTCCTTTCTCCAGTTTTCCGTTCGATTTCAATTCACAGTTTCTTTTACAAAACCTGTAAACTAATTCACAACTGATTCAACAAATTTCGTTGCATATTAATGCGCAAATCACAACCAAACACAAGAATAATAAAGTTTAACACGTGTCATATCCCAAATATCTCAACAAACTAATTAACAGTGTCATAATCACAACCAAATTCACCGCAAAATTAACAGTCATAATTAACAAATTAATATACCGACGAACATCCCAAATATCTTAGGTCTGACAAATATCCCAAATTAACAGTCTGACATAACTCTCATAAAAAAAAATAGTCTGACATAACAGCAAGGAGGACATAAGAACAATCATACAGCAAGGACACAAGAACAGCAAGGAGGACCATGGATTCATACCCCTCGAGGAGCTTCAGTTCTGATCATCAGAATTTTCTTCATCTGGGCGACCGCTCTGTGAAAAAAAAAACAATAGTTTAATTCAACAGTAGACCACAATACAGAATATACATATTTTTTGAACTTGCAAAAAAATTTAACTGTATCTTAAATTATAAGATCAAAGTGCCAATTGCAAATGGAATTGTTGATGATATATAGAGAGGTAAAATAATTACATTGCAATGCTAAAAATCCGGTACTTAATTTTGTTTTTTAAATATATCTAAAATAACAAAACAAATAAAAATTCAGTATCTAACTTGAAAACTCTATATTCTCCTTTGATTGGGAATATCCACTACCTAAAACAGTAAAACAAATGAAAATTCAGTATCTAAGCATGTCTTTCATGGATTGTTCAGACAATCCATAAAACTGTCATCGTGGACGGAAACCAAATATAAGAAAAATAAGAAAAATAAGATAGGGCTCATACCAAGTGTATTTTTAGGGAACTGTCATCGTGGAAGGAAACCAAATATAGAAGCCAGAAATGGAAACAGAAAGAAGAATGGTAGAGACTTTGGATACACCAGGCTAACATAGCGGCATTTTCCTCATCTCTCTCATCCCTTGTTTCCCTTCAGCACACTAACACAAAGAGACATCAGCAACAACAGCAAGAGCGACAAGAACAACAATAATAATAAATTATTATGAACAAGATGTCTCTATATGGGTTTCCAGATCTCCACTCGAGCCCTCTCGTTCTAATCACAGCCCAACTAAGAACATAGACAACAGCCACTGAACAATCCAATCACAGCCCAATCAAAATTTGCCATCCTGGATCTTAATGAAATAAGCTTCATTAGCAGTAAAAGAAGATGGGGATGCTAGCAGCATACTCAGTTTGGAAGTGAACCCATTTTTGCTTAAAAAATCATGCCAAAGATGGCAAACAGTACCTTGAAATGAAAATTTCCATTATCTGAGCTTATATGTTGCTCCACTAATTCTTGTGCCCAACTAAATCTAAAACCCAATTGTTGTACATATCCGGAGGATTTTGGCATACGTACCTATAGCATCCTCAGTTCACAGTGAACCCATTTAATATCAAAAACACATGCCAAGAAGACAATCAGATGCATGAAATCAGCTTCATTAACAGTGAAAGAAGATGAGGCCTATGCTAGCAGCATACTCAGTTTGGTAGTGAACACATTTTTGGTTAAAAATCATGCCAATTATTTAGCAAACAGGTTACTTTAACAGTACCTTAAAATGAAAATTTCCATTATCTGAGCTTATATGTTGCTCTACCAATTCTTTAGCCCAACTAAATCTAAAACTCAATTGTTGTGCATATCCAGAGGATTTTGGCATACAGCTATACCATCCTCAGTTCACAGTGAACCCATTTAATATCAAAAAAACATGCCAAGAAGACAATCAGATGCATGAAATCAGCTTCATTAACAGTGAAAGAAGATGAGGCCTATGCTAGCAGCATACTCAGTTTGGAAGTGAACCCATTTTTGGTTAAAAAATCATGCCAAAGAGAGCAATCTGCAGGTTACTTTAACAGTACCTTAAAATGAAAATTTCCATTATCTGAGCATATATGTTGCTCTATCAATTCTTTAGCCCAACTAAATCTAAAACCCAATTGTTGTGCATATCCGGAGGATTTTGGCATACGTAGCTATAGCAGCCTCAGTTCACAGTAAACCCATTTAATATCAAAAAAACATGCCAAGAAGACAATCGGATGCATGAAATCAACTTCATTAACAGTGAAAGAAGATGAGGCCTATGCTAGCAGCATACTCAGTTTGGAAGTGATCCCATTTCTGGTTAAAAAATCATGCCAAAGATGGCAAACAGGTTACTTTAACAGTACATTAAAATGAAAATTTCCATTATCTGAGCATATATGTTGCTCTATCAATTCTTTAGCCCAACTAAATCTAAAACCCAATTGTTGTGCATATCCGGAGAATTTTGGCATACAGCTATAGCATCCTCAGTTCAAAGTGAACCCATTTAATATCAAAAAACCATGCCAAGAAGACAATCAGATGCATGAAATAAGCTTCATTAACAGTAAAAGAAGATGAAAATTCTAGCAGCATACTTAGTTTGGAAGTGAACCCATTTTTTGTTAAAAAATCATGCCAAAGATGACAATCAGATGCATGGAAAAAGCTTCTTTTACAGTAAAAGAAGATGAAAATTCTAGCAGCATACTTAGTTTGGAAGTGAACCCATTTTTGGTTAAAAAATCATGACAAAGAGGGCAATCTGCAGGTTACTTTAACAGTATCTTGAAATGAAAATTTCCATTATCTGAGCATATATGTTGCTCTACTAATTCTTCAGCCCAACTAAATCTAAAACCCAATTGTTGTGCATATCCGGACCATTTTGGCATACGTAGCTGTAGCATCCTCAGTTCACAGTGAACCCATTTTATATCAAAAAAACATGCCAAGAAGACAATCAGATGCATGAAATCAGCTTCATTAACAGTGAAAGAAGATGGGGATGCTAGCAGCATACTCAGTTTGGAAGTGATCCCATTTTTGGTTAAAAAATCATGCCAAAGATGGCAATCTGCAGGTTACTTTAACAGTACCTTAAAATGAAAATTTCCATTATCTGATCTTATATGTTGCTCTACCAATTCTTTAGCCCAACTAAATCTAAAACCCAATTGTTGTGCATATCCGGAGGATTTTGGCATACAGCTATACCATCCTCAGTTCACAGTGAACCCATTTAATATCAAAAAAACATGCCAAGAAGACAATCAGATGCATGAAATCAGCTTCATTAACAGTGAAAGAAGATGAGGCCTATGCTAGCAGCATACTTAGTTTGGAAGTGAACCCATTTTTTGGTTAAAAAATCATGCCAAATATGGCAATCTGCAGGTTACTTTAACAGTATCTTAAAATGAACATTTTCGTTATCTGAGCCAATTCTTTAGCCCAACTAAATCTAAAACCCAATTGTTGTGCATATCCGGAGGATTTTGGCATACGTAGCTATAGCATCCTCAGTTCACAGTGAACCCATTTTGGTCAAAAAAGCATGCCAAGAAGACAATCAGATGCATGAAATCAGCTTCATTAACAGTAAAAGAACATGAAAATTTCCAGTATCTAAGCATATATTTTTCTATTAATTCTTCATCCCAACTAAACCATTCATGTTAAGGAAATCAAGATGCATCTATCTGAAAAAACATGCTAAGTTTGAAAAATAAGGGAAATCAAGAGATGATACCGAAGAGAGCGAGAGAGAGAGCGGAGGAGGAAAATCGAAAATGACGAATAGGACTCATATCAAGTGTAGTTTTATGGAATTGTTATCGTGGAAGGAAACCAAATATAGAAGCCAGAAAGAGGAATGGTAGAGAATGAGGATACACCAGGCTAACATAGCGGCATTTTCCTCATCTCTCTCTCATCCCTTCTTTCCCTTCAACACACGGACACATAGAGACATCAGCAACAACAGCAAGATCGACAAGAACAACAATAATAATAAATTATTATGAACAAGATGTCTCTGTATGGGTTTCCAGATCTCCACTCCAACTTGTCTCTTTCTAATCACAGCCCAATTAAGAACAATTGGTCACAGTCACTGTTAAAGAAACATATATGCTCAGATAATGAAAATTTTCATTTTAAGATACTTTTAAAGTAACCTGATTGCCATCTTTGGCATGATTGCCATCCTCATCTTCTTTTACTGTTAATGAAGCTTATCTCATGCATCTGATTGTCATCTTGGCATGTTTTTTTTACCAAAATGGGTTCACTGTGAACTGAGGATGCTATAGATACGTATGCCAAAATCCTCCGGATATGCACAACAATTGGATTTTAGATTTAGTTGGGCTCAAGAATTAGTAGAGCAACATATAAGCTCAGGTACTGTTAAAGTAACCTGCAGATTGCCATCTTTGGCATGATTTTGTAACAAAAAATGGGTTCACTGTGAAACTAAGTATGCTGCTAGCATACCAAAATCCTCCAAATCAGTACAACAACACGGCTGAACAAACCTTATTAGCAGGTCATACAATGTCATCTAAGCATGTTATGTGCCAAAGTGGGGTTGGTCATACAATGCATGAACGACATGTATTAGTTGTTTGTGAGTATGCAATAGGGTGCAGCTATGAACAGGGCTCATATCAAGTGTAGTATTACGGACTGTCATCGTGTTAGGAAACCAATTTAATATATAAGCCATATATGGAGCCAGAAAGAGGGATGGTAGAGAATGAGGATACACCAGGCTAACATAGCGGCATTTTCCTCATCTCTCTCTCATCCCTTCTTTCCCTTCAACACACGGACACATAGAGACATCAGCAACAACAGCAAGAGGGGATTGGTCCAACAATAAGTATAGATTATAATAAACGAGATGTCTCTATTTGGGTTTCCAGATCTCCACTCCAGCCCTTTCTTTCTAATCACAGCCCACTTAAGAAACATAGACGAAATACTTATAGACGACAGCCACAATGCATACTCACAAACACTAGTATGTGTCTTTCATGCATTCAAGACCATAATCTCTTTAAAAATACCAATTTAAATACTTACCGAGGGTGGGACTTGGGATTGCTGCCCTATTAAATTGGCCATTTGTTCTTGGAGGAGTGCAACTTGTGCCTTTAAGGAAGTCATCTCCTCGTCCCGATTGGCACTTGAACTAGATTCACTCCGTCCGAACAGCCGCGAGGGGGTTGGTCCTAGGCCCATACCACGGACACGTCCATGCCTCTCCTTTCCCCTAACATCGGTCAAGGCAACTCTCTGCCGGGTACGCCAATCTGTGCGTGCCGCCGTAGGGTCAGAATCTGAAGCAGAGGAGATTTCATCATACCTTTTTCGAGCGTTAGTCTGTAAAAGGACATAACAATCAGAGTTAAAAGCAGATGAGATTTTGACTACTCATTAGATATTAGTTCACAAATTACCATAATCCGTGCTGCCTCAGGGCTCGCATACGTCCCATCCTTCGATTTGTGGGTGGCATCGAAAAAGTCAATGTCGCCAAACTCCGTAAGACCCCCCAAATCTTCTGCCTATATATTAGTAAGATGAAATGGTTATAAACAAATAACTGTAAGTAAAAAATGTTCAATACTATTGTGCCTACCAATTCTTCCCGAACCAGAGCGAAGCTCTGTGTACCAGCGGTGTGCAACACTAGCTGCTTTAACCGACTGGCAACTCCCACCTCCGCCCTTTTCTGTACATGCCACAATAAAGTTAGCAGAAAAAGTCATTACAGTAGCCATACAACCACATACTCATTAGATTTTTGTGCGTTTAATGTAAATACCTGACCGATCGCCGAACTCCAGTAGTGCACAAGAAATTTTCAATCTGAAGGCTCCACATTTTCTGGCACATTCATTGCATTCTCCTCCTCTGAAAGGTCTTTGTCATAAAACTTCGCCTTCAAGTCACTCTTGTAGTCCCTCCACTTCTTGGAGAGTGACTTTTCAACCCAAGGCGTAAGGGAGTCGGCGAACGAGAAGAATTGCTGCAAAATTTATTACCCATCACTAAAAATACATATTTCAATAATATATTTGCGCCGACCAATTATGTATTTTAGATGAGAAATACCTTGATTGTCGTAATAGCAGTGGCCTTTGTCGTGGTTGGCACCTTCGGCCAACTTTCGTATGACAAAGGAAGTATCCGGGGGTTCCTTGCTACAACCCCAATGAAGGAAGAAAATTTGCTGGCGTTATCGCCAACCGGTTGCCCGACACCGTTCACCTCCACCTCGATCCTTTCGTCATTCTGAAGCCTCCAAATATTCGTCATCTTAGTCCGCCCACGATGTTTTTTGACAGTGGGCGGCGTGCTACCCTCACCCTCATCTGTTTGACTGCCACTATTATGTAGTGGCTGCTCATCCTCATGGCTCTCGTTGCCATCATTTATATTTATCCTCTTTCCACGCCTCGACATGTTGTACCTGTCAAGGATTCAATAACTTCTTTAGAGATGCAAATTTAATTAATAACATGTTTATAATAACTATCATAAAATTTGTACTTTAGTAGGATTAACAAACCAACATAATTATCAAAAATTTTTAAAAATGAGATTTGTAACAAATTAAATTACAATGATAGTTGGGTTCAAATTACACTAAGCATAGTTTAATGTAAATAACAACAACCAGTAGAAAATAGGAAAATAATTAAACCGGTGTATTAAATTGTTGTGCATATCCGGAGGATTTTGGCATACGTAGCTATAGCATCCTCAGTTCACAGTGAACCCATTTTGGTTAAAAAAACATGCCAAGATGACAATCAGATGCATGAAATAAGCTTCATTAACAGTAAAAGAACATGAATATTCTAGCAGCATACTTAGTTTGGAAGTGAACCCATTTTGGTTAAAAAATCATGCCAAAGATGGCAATCTGCACGTTACTTTAACAGTACCTTAAAATGAAAATTTTCATTATCTGAGCTTATATGTTGCTCCACTAATTCTTGTGCCCAACTAAATCTAAAACCCAATTGTTGTGCATATCCGGAGGATTTTGGCATACGTACCTATAGCATCCTCAGTTCACAGTGAACCCATTTAATATCAAAAACACATGCCAAGAAGACAATCAGATGCATGAAATCAGCTTCATTAACAGTGAAAGAAGATGAGGCCTATGCTAGCAGCATACTTAGTTTGGAAGTGAACCCATTTTTGGCTAAAAAATCATGCCAAAGAGGGCAATCAGGTTACTTTAACAGTATCTTAAAATGAAAATTTCCATTATCTAAGCTTATATGTTACTCTACTAATTCTTGAGCCCAACTAAATCTAAAACCCAATTGTTGTGCATATCCGGAGGATTTTGGCATACAGCTATACCATCCTCAGTTCACAGTGAACCCATTTAATATCAAAAAAACATGCCAAGAAGGCAATCAGATGCATGAAATAAGCTTCATTAACAGTAAAAGAAGATGAAAATTCTAGCAGCATACTTAGTTTGGAAGTGAACCCATTTTTTGTTAAAAAATCATGCCAAAGATGGCAAACAGGTTACTTTAACAGTATCTTGAAATGAAAATTTCCATTATCTGAGCATATATGTTGCTCTACTAATTCTTTAGCCCAACTAAATCTAAAACCCAATTGTTCAGCATATCCGGAGGATTTTGGCATACGTAGCTATAGCATCCTCAGTTCACAGTGAACCCATTTTGGTTAAAAAAACATGCCAAGATGACAATCAGATGCATGGAATAAGCTTCTTTAATAGTAAAAGAAGATGAAAATTCTAGCAGCATACTTAGTTTGGAAGTGAACCCATTTTTGGTTAAAAAATCATGCTAAAGAGGGCAAACAGGTTACTTTAACATTACCTTAAAATGAAAATTTCCATTATCTGAGCTTATATGTGGCTCTACTAATTCTTGAGCCCAACTAAATCTAAAACCCAATTGTTGTGCATATTCGGACCATTTTGGCATACATAGCTATAGCATCCTCAGTTCACAGTGAACCCATTTAATATCAAAAAAACATGCCAAGAAGGCAATCAGATGCATGAAATAAGCTTCATTAACAGTAAAAGAAGATGAAAATTCTAGCAGCATACTTAGTTTGGAAGTGAACCCATTTTTTGTTAAAAAATCATGCCAAAGATGGCAAACAGGTTACTTTAACAGTATCTTGAAATGAAAATTTCCATTATCAGAGCATATATGTTGCTCTACTAATTCTTTAGCCCAACTAAATCTAAAAGCCAATTGTTGTGCATATCCGGACCATTTTGGCATACGTAGCTATAGCATCCTCAGTTCACAGTGAACCCATTTTATATCAAAAAAAATGCCAAGAAGACAATCAGATGCATAAAATCAGCTTCATTAACAGTAAAAGAACATGAAAATTTCCAGTACCTAAGCATATATTTTTCTATTAATTCTTCATCCCAACTAAACCATTCATGTTAAGGAAATCAAGATGCATCTATCAGAAAAAACATGCTAAGTTTCAAAAATAAGGGAAATCAAGAGATGATACCGAAGAGAGAGAGAGAGAGGGGCGACGAGCGCGGGGGGGAGGAGATAGAGAGAGAGCGGGGCGACACGGTCGTTTCCGATCGCCGATTCACCTCCAAATTGGGATAGGGAGGAGGAAAATCGAAAATGGCGAAGGGAAGAAGGGACAATGACGAAAGGTCGAAGGCTGTCGAAGAGGACGAAGCGGCGGAGGCAAACGCGCGGGAAGTAGAGCGAGGAAGGAGGGAAAACGAAGCGCCCCCTTTTTTTAATTTTTTTGGGGTTTGGGAAAATGGCGAGCGAAAGGTTAGGGTAGATGGGATTTATCGCAGCTTTTCACCGGCGTTTTATTTAGACACGCCGGTGAATAATACACTTCACCGGCATTTTTAAATAAAACGCCGATGAATACGCGGATTCACCGGCGTTTTAATGCGACCGCCGGTGTATAACCATCCCATCTGGCACCCCATTCCTATTCGCTACCTACCCCGGCGCTACTAGTAAAACGCCGGGGAATATTCGCCGGTAAATCGAGTATCTTTTGTAGTGTGTGGATATCCAGGAGAAGAAGGCGATGGAGTTCTTAAGCCTACAACTAGGTAACTTGTCAGTGAGAGAGTATAAGACTAAGTTCACTCAGTTGTCAAGGTACGCTCCTGATCTCATTATAGATGAAGCTAAGAAGGTGAGGAAGTTCGAGCAGTGCCTAAGGCCAAACCTAAGGTCTCGGATGATACCGTTGGGAATCTGAAGGTTAGATAAGCACGTCAGAAGAGCAGCAATGAAAAAAGCAGATATGGAATTGTTCCAATCGAAGAGGGAAACCTGGAACAAGAACAAGAGGCCGGCAGTGGTGGCTCACAGCAGAGGCAAGTCCTCAGAGAAGAAGGGCTGGATTAGTGAGCCCGACAGAGGTGCAGCGCCAGTTCAAGGAGTGACTTGCTACAATTGTGAAGAGATGGGCCACATTTGGACCTCATGTCCTAAGCTAGCAAGGACCCAGACTTGTTTTCAATGCGGCAAAGAAGGGCATATCTGGCCTAATTGCCCACAGCTGAAGCGGGGTGCCATAGGTGGTGGCAAGCAGTAGAGGCAGGGGCTAATATTCATGTTAACAGAGGAGGATGCTGAAAACTCTGTTGACGTGATTACAGGTATGCAAGAGTTTTAGATTTTATGGCTGAAGTGTGTTGAAAAAAAACTTTGGATGAGAATAATTTTGAGTATTGCATATTATAATTTCTCAAATAATAGGACATGTTTAGTTGAATGGAATAAAAGCTAAAGTTTTGTTTAATACTGGGTCTTCGCATACTTTTGTGTCGGCCCAGTTTGCTAAAGTGTTGGGTGCTGAGCCTACGATGTTTCCAGGCAAGGTTCTTTCGGTGGCAATGCCGTCAGGAGATGAGTTGATTGCTGATCGATATTACGTAGAGTGTGATATCGAGATTGGAGGAGACTTTTTGGGATTGACCTCATCGAGCTGGATGTCTTGGGTGTCGATGTGATTATGAGCATCGACTGGATGGCAATCTATGATGCCACTATAGAGTGCAAGCGTAAGGAGGTGTGGGTGAAAGCACCGGGAGGACCTGCGTAGACTTTTCAAAGGAAGAAAGAGAGCCTGAAGGTGGTTGCGGCACTAGCAGAGATGGGATTTTCAGAGGAAGTCAGGACAATTCCTATAGTTCGAAATTTTCCAACAGTGTTCTTTAATGAGCTACCAACGCTGCAGCATGTTGTTGAGTTTTGCATCAATGTTCAATCGGGTAGTGCTCCGATATCTAAAGCTTCTTACAGGATGGCACCTGTAGAACAAGACAAAGTGAAGAAGCAAATCGAGGAGATGTTGCACAAGGGTTTCATCAGGCCGAGTGCTTTGCCTTGGGGTGTGCTGATGTTGCTCGTGAAGAAGAAGGATGGGTCAATGGGGATGTCCATTGACTATCGAGAACCAAATAAGGTGATGATTCAGAACAAATATCCGATTCCAATGATTGATGATCTATTCGATCGACTGCAGGGTGCAGCTGTGTTCTTGAAGATTGATCTACGGTCTGGATACCATCAGGTCCGAGTTAAGGAGGATGATGTGCACAAAATAGCTTTCAGGACGCGGCATGGACACTATGAGTTTCTGGTGATACCGTTTAGAGTGACGAATGCGCCAGCGATATTCATGGATTTGATGAACAGGGTTCTGCAGGCCGTTCACCGACCCTTTTTCGGGGTATTTATCGATGATATCCTTGTGTACTCGAAGTCAGAGGAGGAACATGCTGAGTATTTGGCAGAAGTTTTGAAGAAGTTGCAGGAGCAAAATCTGTATGCCAAATTGTCCGAATGTGAGTTCTGGCAGCTTGAGGTGGTATTTCTGGATCACATCCTTTCTAAGGAGGGAGTGGCTACTGATCCTCAGAATATTGAGGTGGTGCAGAGTTGGCCTAGACCAACGACTGTGAAGGAGGTCCGGAGTTTCTTGGGGTTGACTGGATACTATCGGCGTTTCATTCAAGGTTATGCACACATGGCATTTCCGTTGATGGGATTAACAAAGAAGAATGTGGAGTTCAAATGAACAAATAAGTGTGAAGCCAGTTTCCAAGAATTGAAGGAGAAGTTGACGACAACACTTATTCTTTTGTTACCGCGAGCAGGTGTGGATTATGATATCTATAATGATGCATCTTTCAGATGTTTGGGTTGTGGTCTGATGCAGGAAGGGAAGGTGATTGCGTATGGGTCGAGGCAATTGCCTCCTCATGAGAAGAATTATTCGAAACATTACTTGGAGTTTGTAGCTGTCATTTTTGACTTGCAGCAGTGAAGTCATTATGTATATGGTGGAAGGTCAACATGTACACAGATCACAAGAGTTTAAAGTACATCTATCAGCAGAAAGACCTAAATCTACGTCAAGGGTGGTGGTTGGAAGTTTTGGAGGACATTTGTCCTGAGATCAAGTATTACCCAGGAAAAGCGAATGTTGTGGCGGATGCACTCAGTCAGAAGGTTAGTCTATCTCGACTGATTACAACATAGAAGGTGTTGGCTGAGGAGCTGGAACGGGCAGGTATCGAGGTGGTATTGCAAGGTTTGGCGGCATCGTTGGCACAATTGAGACTTCAACCTACTTTGAGGGAGTAGATCATTGAGGGCCAGAAGTCAGAGAAGGAGATTCAGAAGATGTTAGAACACATTTCCGTTAGCAAATTATCAGAGCTTCGTGTCCAAGATGGGGTGTTTTGGATAAGAGAAAGGGTTTGTGTGCCGGAAAGAGATGATTTGAAGGAAGCATATTGAAGGAAGCACATACAAACTTATTGTCCGTACATCCTAGAAGCATGAAGATGTACATGGATATCAAGCACTGTTTTTGGTGGCCAGGCATGAAGAGGGATGTTGGAGACTTTGTGGCAAGGTGCTTGACTTGTCAGCAGATCAAGGTGGAGAATCAGAAGCCAGGAGGATTATTGCAGCCATTACCCATTCTGGAGTGGAAGTGGGAGAATATCAGTATGGACTTTGTGACTGGTTTACCGAGGTGTCTGAAGGGTAATGACTCGATCTGGATCATTGTGGACAGGTTGACCAAGTCAGCACATCTCTTGTCGGTGAAGATCACATGGTCAGTTTAGAACTTGGCCGAGGTGTATATTGGAGAGGTCGTGATACTTCATGGAGTTCCTGTGACTATCCTCTCTGATAAAGATGCAAGGTTCAAATCGAGGTTTTGGAGGAGTTTGCAAACTGCTTTGGGGACCAGGATTGACTTTAGTATAGTGTTTCGTCCATAAACAGATGGACAAACTGAAAGAGTGAATCGAGTACAAGAGGATTTTTTAAGGGTATGTGTTATGGACTTCGACGGGGGGTGGGAGAAGTACTTAGCACTGGTGAAGTTTGCCTAGAACAACAACTATCATGCGATTATAAGCATGGCATCCTATGAGGCTTTGTATGGGAGGAAGTGCAGAACACCCGTTTGTTGGTATGAAGTTGGCGAGAGGCAGATGTTTGGGCTAGAGATCGTGTAGTTGTAGCACAGATCAGGCAGAAGAGTTATGCAGATGTCCGACGCCGAGACTTGGAATTTGAGGTTGGCGATGCAGTTTTTTTGAAGGTAACGCCTACGAAAGGAGTCATCAGATTCTAAATAGGAGGCAAATTGGCACAAGGTACATTGGATCTTACAAGATTCTGACGCAGATTGGGAAGGCAACTTACAGATTGGTTCTACCAGAAGAGTTAGCACAGGTACACAACGTATTCCATGTGTATATGTTAAGAAAGTATGTACCAGATCCGAATCATCAGCTACCCGAGGTACCGAAATGATTGCAGTTGAATTTAAGCGACAAGGAGCAACCTGTGGAGGTCTTGGATCTCCAAAAGAACGTTCTGCGGAATAAGGTTATACCGATGGTCAAGGTGTTGTGGAAGAACCAACTATTCGAGGAGGCCACATGGGAAGTTGGCGACCAGATGAAGACTGATTTTTCGGAATTGTTTGTGTAAATTTTGTGTTGTTTTTCTTTTCTTTTCCCCTGTTAGTAGTAGTTTTGAGGACATAACTCTTCTAAGGAGGGAGTGATGTGAAGTCACATAATTTTAAATATAATATTTTGGATTAATAAAAACTTTTTTAATGAATTTATTTAATTATTTCGAATTTCTGTGAAATTGTCGTTTTGCATGTACAAAACACGTGCAAATATTTTTGAAATGCAAGTTTTGGAATTTTGAGTTTCTAAATAAATTCTAACATTTATAATTGGATATATCTGAATTATTGCGATTTTTCTGAATAAGAAAAACTACTTTTGTAAATACTTTGAAAGAAGGGGACTTATTTGCAAAAAGTTGTTTGAAGGTAAAATTTGAATTTAAAATTTGTTAGCCATATTAGGGGCCTATATTTTCAGTGGAGATATTCTGGGATGGATATTTATCCATATTTGATTGGATATAATTGGAAAGATGGAGTAAATAATTGAATACTGCAATTTTGGTTTCTAAAGGGACTTTATTGCAAAAATTCCCTCAACCCTAATTCTGAGCCGACCATATATATAAATGAGTAGTAGAAGATTTCGGCCAGCATTTCTTTTCATATTTTTGGTGATTTCTTGAGTTATTGAGGAGTGGATCTATTGCTTGGAGGAGAAGGATGTTAGTTGTATTAATTTTTTTCTAGAGGTGGGTTACACTCTATCTCTCTTCTTATGATTTTATCTCATGGATGTGAGGTATCATGCTAGGGATGATTTCTTATTAGTTTTTTTATTGTATTTTAGCATGATTGTGGTAATTATTATGAGATGCTTGTGGAGATGTATGTTTGATATGAGATTGTTGATTCTATGACATAAAAATTGAATCTTGATTATATGTTGATCTAAAATAAGTTGATCTTGAAGTAATGAAATTTCCTTGCATGAAAGAAAGATCAAATTTTTATTTATAGAAAGTGATTTAACAAACCCATAGATTATTGTGGATGATTGGAACTTATTTTGTGTTCTGAAAATTCATGTTGATCAATCAAAAGATGAGATTCTTTGTGTTTGATTCACTGTTTAATTGAGTAAAACTTTTATAACTTGAAACCCAATGATTGGAGCATGAAATTGTATGGTTTTTCATTAGAAAATAATAAAATATTGGAGGTTAGGGTTTCGGCCGCTATGGATGGGGTTTGGCCGCTAACCCTAGGGGTTAGGGTTTCAGTTTTGGGGGTTGCACAGTGTCAACCCGAGCACAGTGCAGACCCACTCCACGCCACTCCCAGGGCTGCTGCTGTTTTTTTTTTGGGGTTTCGGCTTGGAGCCTTGGGGCTCGGTGTGTGTGTGTGTGGTGTTGTGTGTTAGGTTTTGAGAACCCTAGAGTGCATATAGATGAGTATATGTATGTGTAACCCCTATTTCTATCTATATGTATTTTTTGTCTATCTCCTGTATTTAGATTTTTTTTAATAAATTCTTTTCCATTCTCTTAATCTTATTTTGTTTTAATTTCCTTTTTATTGGGTCTCCTATTTAATCCCGATTCTATCTTGTTGTTAACTTTCCATTTGAAGTCAAGTCCGAGTCCATCTTCTAAATCCAAATAAATACTATTTCGTTCTATAATCTTATTCTTCCCTTTTTGACTATTTATTAAATTGTCAAAGCCCAATTTTAATCCATATTGTGATCATGGTTTATTTGATTATTTGATTAGAGATTAAGCTCAAACCCCTAACTCATTCTATATTATTATTATCTGATTATTTATTTTGCGAGCCCATAATTCAAAGCCTACATCCTAGCCCATCTTATAATTTGATTCTTCTTGTGAAGCCCAATATAAAACCCAAAAAACCTAGTCTAACCCGAAACCCGTTAGCTTCACCCTACCTAAAATCCAACTAATTGCATCTCTCCTAGTATCTCCATAATCTCCTCTCAAATCTTTCCTAATCACCCCCACTAATTACTCCCCCACTAACCTATAATCTATCTAACTAATTCCCTATTATTACTCCTATTAATTCTCGAAACCCACTCCACGCCACTCAACTCCATCGCCACCATCCTACCGCCATCCTCTTCAACCACCACAAACCACAGCACCTTCATCATCGCCTGACTTACTCACCACTACAGTGCCATCCTCCTGACCACGCCAACTCCACCTTCGCAGCTGTCGACAGACCACCGCCTACACCACCTCAACAACCAGCACCCTGACCAGTGCCTGCCTCTCGAGCTCCTTGCTCCTTCTTCTTGCAGCCGCCCAGCAGTTGCTTGCATCCCACAGCTCATCCCACCACACCTCTCCACCAAAACAGCAGCGACCACCATCAAATGCCTTACTCGACCCCCGATCATCTCCCATCTCGCACCAACTCCAACGCTCCTCGCCATCTCGACTGCATCTGAAGCCCCTCGCTGACCCAACCACCACCGCTGCTTTCCCCATTGCCGCTCACCCACACCGTCGGTAGCCCCACCTCCATTGCATCCCTCCTCTTCACCTCGCACCGATGGAACTCCCGACCACCGAAGTCGCCCCTCACCTGCTCCTTCCGCAGCACAACCCCACGATCAAGTCCTCACCCTCTCTCCCACTGCAAACCACCCTCCACTGTTGAGATTCACTTTCCTCCACCATTACCGCCATTTCCTGCCTCCACTTCCACAATCAACTCCCACTCATCTGCGACTTCTTCCGCCATTGCATCCCGACTACGCCACCACTCCGACATCCCCTACCTCTTTCCTCGATGTCGTTCCTCGATAGCCCTCACCGACTATAGCTGTTCTCCTCCTGCCCCTCGCCCTTCACGTTCGTGTGCGACCAACCAAGCAGACCCGAGGCCTTTGTTGTCCCCTACCGTTGCTACACTCCACTGCAGTCATCATTGCTTGCTATTGCGCCGCTTTCCCTTGTGTTGTCGTGCTGTCGTCGCTGTCGTTGTGTGTTTCTATTGTTCTCGTTGTGTGTTGCTGATGTTCTCACTTTGTGTTGTTGTTGTTCTTGCTGTGTACTGCCGTTGTCGAATTGCTGAATTACTGCCCTTACTCTGGCTATGGTGCCACCGTCACTTGTGTGTGCTACCGCACTTGTTTCCTCCATCGTGGTCGTGCAAACGTCATATAAGGCAAGTATTTCTTGTATATTTTTATTGTTCTGTACAAGCATTTTATTTGACCTCCCGCAATTAGTATTTATATTTGATTATCGTGTTTTTAAACACGTTACCATCCATGTTCATGAAAAGTGTTCTTTATAAGTTTCAATTGATTGAACCATCGTATTTGAAATGAAATCCTTCAATGTTTAATATTGCACTGAATCAATTCAATTGCCTCTGTGATTTGATTTTGTATGTTTCTGCCCTACTGTTTGTTCTAACTAGTAGCGAGTTTATGGCTTAGTTGCTCTTTAAACCAATTAGAACTTTATAAATAAAAATTGTAGCCATCTGAATCTAGTTTTGGGAACATCTGACGAATATGGAATGCGATGTGTAGATTGCAAAATATACTGTTTATAGTACTATGACATTTTTAATTCCAGATTACTGTTTTGAAGCATATATACTCGATTAACTAATTAAAATATCATGTTAATAGCAGAATAAAATCTTGAAATTTATGCGTTGGAACCAACATGAAGTCTATTTTCTGGGGCTAACAACAAATAAAGCAAGTGACCCATGACGGTACCTGATTCTCTTTCCTGTAGCAACAGGAAAGTGAATTTTTGTACAACAACGTCTTGTTGTCCAGAATTGTAACTTCATGTCATTGATTGTAAATATGTCTAATTCTTGTATTTAATTAATTGAACTTGTATATCATGCATTGCATAGCCCTTAATACCTCCTTAATCATATCTTGATACTCGTTTCACTAGTTGTATTGTTCATGAATAATTATTGCAAAACTATAACAAGACGGGGTAATAAAGGAAAAGAATCTAGTTGTGGACAATATAGGACAGTATACTCGAAAGGGGGCCCGTGTTTGCTGTAATAGTGACTCTGTATTTAGATTATATGATATGATTCTGGTTACAGGATATGTTATGATTCTGGTTACATGACATGATATAATTCTTATTATTGTCACTGCAAGACCTGAGTACATGACCCTACAGAATTCACCATTAAAGTCTAACCGTTAACTTGATTGTATGCACCTGAACCTATGATATGGGATGCAGGATTGCGTGCATTAGTTAGGATTTATAAAAGATGGATAGACATAAGATTAACAATGGACACGTGCATGACTCATGTTTACAAGTTACATGATTCCTATTTAAAAGTTACATGATTCATATTTACAAGTTACAAGTTACATGATTCCATTTACATGACATGTTTCCTGCATTCTGGATTCCTTGTTTCCTGAGTGGTTATAATTTGAGAGTTGTTCCAGTAGTTACTTGCATTACACTTGATCATGTTGTATTATAATTGCATCGCTAGTTCTTGTTTCCCTTCTTGTCCAGTTCTTGTTTCTTTCCTGTTACATATATTATTTCACTTTATCATACTTGTTCCATAATTGAATTGTCAGTTCCTATTGCTTTCCCTGTTATGCCTGCTTCTTGTCCCTATTTTGCTTGTTACTACTTGCGGCCCGTAGCCTTTTCTAACTGGTACTCTCTCTTTACTTTCGAGTTATTGTTTACACAGGTACAGACGATGGGATACTGAAGAACCATGTCAAACTGTTTATTGCATTGTGTATTCTTGAACTTTTGTAAGTTCTTGTATCCCAGTTATTGGTTATTGTATTATATTCTGTTCATGTGGTTATTATGATTGTATTGTTGAGCTTACTGGTAATGTACAGCTTATGGATGATATGAGTTGGCATACTTATATCTAGTATTTGCATGAAGTTTAGTTGACTCTTTTGGTAAAGTTTCGAATGTGCGAATTTCAGATTTTGTGGGAATCTAGCTTCATATTTTAATGTATTTAAGTAATAAATTTGAGGGTGCAAATCTATATTTTTGTAAATAAAATTCTCAGTTATGCGAGAACATATATTTCAGTTTTGAAAGATGAAAGCTTGAATTCTAAAGGGTTTTCTTCAATTGATATTTCATATTTTTAGAACTAAAGAACTTCAGATTTTAGGGATGAGATCCCGGACAATAAAGAGACTTGTTTCAGTTTAAGTTGATTGGATTAAAGATAAATTTATTGAATTTTATGTATGTAGGGAAAGTGAGATTTAAATGTGGAATTTAAAGGATTTTGTGGATTGGATTTTGTTTCCATATAAAGAAGAGTCTTTTATTTTAGTAACGGTTTATTAAAAGAAAATGTGAATAATGAAGGGATTTTGTGGATGTTCAAATGTTTAATTTTGGAATGAGATATTCCTGTTTGAGATTTTGATTCACTGCTGTGGTGTTGTGGGAAAAGTATAGTTTTTCATAAAAGATAATATAAAGAATATTTTGAATGATCGAACCAAGTGGGGTTTTTTGTTGTGATTAGGATTATTGTGAGAACCCTGGATGGACACTTTAGGCGTTAAATTGGGAGCACAAGAAACTGAGCGAACCCAAGAATACTGACAGTGGATATTTTGATTGTGAGAAATTAGCCTGAGGGGCTAGTGTCCTGGATTGGCAAGTGAAGTCCGGTAGGGTTGAGCTAGTTCTAGGTGGCTCAGGTTGTTATTATTAAAAATCTAAGGACAGGCACTAAGTTGGGAGTTGTGACGGAACTTGGGCAACGTAAGTATAGGCTCTGTTTTCAGTCGGACGGATGAATTCCGGGACTGTGTATTTGTTGTGTCTCTCTAGTATGTTCTCGCCTCGAGGGTCGGCATGCCTATTTGCGGAACATACAATATGTTTGCGCGTTGAGGGTCGGCAGGACTATTGCGAGATATACCGTAGGGAGGAGATTCTCCAGAGTTAGAACAATGCTTGTGAGATATTTGCGTGTTTAAACTTGTACAGCTTGGCAGGTTGCGTTACGGAGTGTCTAATCTTGTCTCTGTCACTGGTGTAGTTTTCATGGCGAGGGATTGAACCCTAAAAGGTGGTGAATGCTAAGGGGTTGCCCTCGGACCTATGTAGAATGTGATGCATAGAATCTAAACCAGTGTGCATTAGTGGGCATCGTGTGCAATATGTTTTCTTTGATATTGTTTTACACATTTTCCCTTTGTTCTCCCGACACACCCTTATTCATTTAGTGTAGTTTCACTTGTTGATTTTATGAGTCTTTTATCGTTGTTTCATTTTATATTGTGTGACAGGTTTGTGATTGTGAGACTTTAGAGGGTTACTATTATTATGGTATTGCGTCAGTTGCATTCAACTAACGTGCCCACTTTTCTCGTCGGTTTGGTAGGATTTGTGAGTAAGAGGCTTGAGCAAGGTTAAAGCTTGGACTTCGAGATGAATGAAGTCAAATGTTGATTTGTGTTGTACTAAATATGTTTAATTTTCTGTTGTGCATTGTAATAAAGAACTGTTCTAAAGAAAATTTTTAATTTTTAATTTTTTATGTGTTTATACTGTGTTTGAATTTCATTGAAGTAAAGATTCTGAAGTTGTGTCTCTTATTTCTATTATTGAAATTTGGGGCGCTACAGTCTTTAACATCTTTAGTAAATTTACTAAAATGTATTCCCCTACCTTTACACCATTCTTTAAATTCTTGAAGCATAGGACCACTCAAAGCAATAAAATGTACACAATTTCTAATTGCAGTTATATATGAATCAGTAACTTTCAATGCATCTTGTATACATAAATTTAAAATATGGCACGTACATCTAACATGAAAAATTTTATTACATGGAGTTAATTGTGTTTTTAATGTACTAATCGAAGCATTATTGTTAGATGCATTATCAAAACTAATAGTAAATTTTTTATCACGAATATGATATAACACAAACTTTTGAAATGCGTGTTGCAATAACTTGTCCACTATGGGCATACGGCAAAGCGACAAGTGAGATGATTATCTTTTGAATCATCCAATTACTCTCTATCCAATGACAAGTTAAGCCCATCATCGGAATATCATTACAACCTTTCCAATGATCAGAAGTTAACGATACTCAACAAGTTAAAGAATACAAGAGTGCAATTAAAGCATCTCTCATTTCGTTGTAAAGTTTAAAACAATCAGACTTTAGTTTGTTTCTAGGAATTCTTCTAAAATGTGGATTTAGTGAAGTTTGGTTAAAAGACTCTACATTCCTACTCTCGGAATAGGAAAAAGGTAGCTCATCCTTAAATAACTAGTCGGGCCAATTTTCGACGAACAAGTTCAGGATCATAGGGTTGGTTATCTATTTGTATGGTCCTAGGGTTGTATTTTGTTGACCTTGTTGGTCTTGTACTAATTCTTTGTGTACATTGAAAATGTGTCGTTTAATTGTACTTATTCCCTCACCCTTCCTCCATTTGTAACTCTTGTCACAAGTTTTATAAATCTTGTGTCCTACACCCGGATAACCCTCATCGGGGATATAATCATAAAATCTATGCCAATAACTTGTTTGCCCCCTAGTTTTTCTACTACAAGTGAGTTCGGTTTGTTGTGTTTGTGTGTCAATATTTTGCATTTCTTCGTCTATGTCGTATGGAGGGACATCGAGAGGTCCTACCATAGCATTCGGTATAAATTCGGGCTCTACATGTGGGACTATTGGAGGCCGACGTGAAGTACCAGTGGAATCTTGTCCACTTCGGCTACGGCCTCTACCTCATGATCTAGACATGGTAATAGTGTATGTGAAAAAAAAAACGATTTCTAATGTTTCACTAGTGTATGTATAATAATACAAAATAATTTAAGAGGTATATGTTAAAAAGTAAAATCTAAAAAACAATAGGAGAGTTGAGAGAGAAAAGCAAAAAAGTAACAAACAAATATGATACAAAAAATTAGAACTACAACAAAAATCAAGACAATAGGAGGGTTGTGAAATGTTGATATCGTACTTTGCGGATAATCGTATACAGAAATGAGAGAGAAAATAAAAGTAGAAGTAGACATAATCGACTGAGAAATATAGTAGACGTAGTCATGAAGTGCGATAGGCGTCGAAAGAGAGAGAGAGTTCTTCGTTGGAGGAGTTGAAGTACACGTAATTGAGAGTTGGCAACACAATTTAATACGATCAAAAATTTTCACTTCTTTATTGCTTGCTTCTTTGTTGAAAAAACTTGATTGAATTGAGATTGAATTGAGTATTAGTAGTAGAAAGAGTAAGAGAGTAAGGTGTGGAAATTTTTAGATTGAATTAAGGGGGTATTTATAGGGACACCCCCCCCCAAAAAAAAAAAAAATAATAATAATAATAATAATAATAATAATAAAATTTTAAAAAAACAAAACAAAACAAAAAGCCAAAACAGAGCTGACGGCTCTGTTTTTTGAGTTTCAAACCATTCGACCTGCGGGTCAAACGGGTCCAAACCCGCGAGTCGAGCGGACGTGTTGCAGGCAGGTTCGACCTGGTCAATGGGTTCACGGGTCGGGTTTAGGTTTACGAAATTTGCGACCTAGGTCGACCCGGATCGACCCGTGAGTTTGACCTGGACCCGAACCGCCAAATTACGGGCTGGGTTCGAGTGGGCGGATTGTAACGCCCCGAATTCCAAATAAGACCGAATTCGAGATTCCACAGGATCTTTACACTTCACTTCGTACAATTTTATAAGAAAATTTAAACGTTTCAACATACATCAGAGTTCTTTACAATTTTGTACACAGCGGAAAATAAAATGAATTACAACAATGAGAATAATATAGAACTTGCAATATCTTTGACATGTAATTAATCAATAGCATCATAACGACTTTACTTCTTCATGAAAAAGTCCAATTCCTGTATAAGTTGTTGGCACGTCAGTTATTTACAACTGATAAAAATGTTATACTCGGTCATCCTCTCTATGCCGTACATATAGCGATCTCAATATTTTAACAGATCACAAACTTGAATAAAAATAAAGTGTTTAAATGTGACTACACAAAACATGTAAGTGTATGCGATGCCTTAATGCCTAATGCTGATAATTTATACTAAGATGAAACTAATGCATACTTGTTCGGATTCTATGCATCCCATTCTACATAAATCCAAGGGCAAGCACCTACGTACTCCATATTATAGGGTTCGATCCCTCGCCATGAAAACTACCAAGTAATAAAGCAAGGTTTAGATCATTCCACGAGTATGGATCCCAGTCCCAGAGTCCACCGCCCGACTGTTATAACAAACTCCTCATCATGCGAATCATCCCGCAAGTGCCCCTCTAGCTCCGGTATACGTATATACATTGGAGTACGGCAAACTATCCGCTCGACTACGCATAGTCCCGGATTTAAAATAAAAGCTCATCTCCCACAAAGCAACCACAGTCCCGGAATCCACCACCCGACTAGGTCTATAGTCCCAGAATCCACCGCCCGACTTATAGATTGGCCCACTTACGTTTGCCCTGGTTTACTACATCTTCTTCTAAGTGCCTAGTTCTTAGGTTCAAGACATGAATAAATTATCTTACCTAGAGTTAGTCTTACCTCCAACCGGACTTAATCACAAATACCGAGATAGCTCCATGGCCATATCTCAAAATATTACTCAATTCTTTTTATTTCAACAATGCCGATACCCGAGGTCTTACCAACTCTAAATCACAAACTTTCATGTACAAAATCCATGGGTACACGTACCCTTCAATAAACATGTCTTAAACTTAAATATTCTCATCTTCAACTTATTCACAAATGATCAATGTCTTGCCTCAACACTTATTCACAAAGTGATCATTGTCTTATCTTGACACTATTCATGATTCACTTATTCATTTACAATATTCAGAAGCCATAATTCCTTTCATGAATATAAATTAATCACTTGAAATCTTACTAGCAATTTAAGCTCATAAAAATGTATCTCAACCACATCAAACAATTCTTAAACCAAGTAAGAGTATAATCTTTTCAAAAGAAATCACTTCACACAACCATATTTTACTCTTCTTCAAAATATAAATTTTATACTCTTTAATAATTAAATCTTAAGTCAAAACTTACTTTCTATATCAAATTCTCATTTTTAACATCTCAAATATACTTGAAAAATTCTACAACTCTTTTTAATAAATTCTATTTCATTTTATAGAAATTCTAGTATTTTTCTCAAATTTTTATTCTCATTATAAGTCCAAAAAAAATATTAAAACCCAAAAATCAAAAGTGGCCTTCGGGTTTCGAACCCAGGACCGGCCAAGTGCTACAGTGACCGCCCAAGAACCCAACCGCTAACCACTAAGTCCATATGGACTCTATGTCATAAAGCTTCATCGAATTCCTCTTATACCCAATATCGAGTTCGGATTTTATTTAAATGAAACAAATAAAAAATGTGTCCAACAAGTTTTGAACCCAAGATCTCTTACAAGTACAGTAGTGCTCTGTGGTGCACTGGCTGACCAGTAAGTCCAAGTGTGATTTCTGATTAGGAATCAAGCTACTGTAATTTTGTTCACAACATTCTGAATTTAGTTATTTTTCACAAAACTCGACATATGATCGATCTAACATTTTTGATGAACTGAAACTTTCTTATTCATACTGATTTTATTTTAAAACAATAATTCACGAATTTCCATACTTGTATTCTAAACATTGTATCTATATTCAAATTTTCTCCTTCTCTTGAATGAACAAAAATTTCATTTTTCATTTTAATCAAATTAACATAATGTATCTCTTGCAATTAATTTCAAAAATGATTCTATGTATATCAATTCAATTTCACCCACAAATTCGTTTTTTATCAAAAGGAAAAATCTTAACAATTTCCATTATATTTCTACATATGCATGTATGGTCATAACTCTTTTCTCATTTCAAATTAACATGATGACAACTTGTTTCTTTAATTACATCAAAATTTCTACAATTCATAGCACACATAAAAGCATGGATTTTGATCTCTTTCCTTTTCTTACTTTCAATCAAAATATTGACTATAATAAAATTTCTACAGTTCATAAATATCATGGGTTTGTTCTCTTATTATCACATTCACTTTATCTTTACCATTCATGTAATATATTAGCATGCATGTCTCATAATTTAGAAAAAAACATAAGATTACTTACATCACATCAATTGAACTATTTTACTAATATCATGTTCTAGCATGCTCAACTAAAATTTAGAAAATATCAAGGCCACTCACCTCTAATGAAGAATGAAAATCAAGAATGAAGAGACACTTCTAGCTCCTAACTCCAACTAGCACCTCCTTGTCCTTCTCCTCCTAGCAAGTCTCCAAAGCACAAGAAATACTCTCTTTCTCTCTTTCTTTTCCTCTCTTTATTTTTGTTTGGTCTAAGTGTAAAATGAGAAGGAAATTTGGGTGCATTTATAGGACAATGTGAGGGTTCAAAGTTGAAATTTCTCCACCTAATAAATTACTCCACTTAATTCTCCAACTCTTCAAAATCCTAACTTCCCTAACTCCCAACTCTTCATGATCCCACCTCTTCAAAACTCAACCCCCCCCCCTCCCCCCCTCTCTTCTCTAAAAACCGGCCACCTCCTTGCCTCTTCACCTCCACACGTGCACGTGTTGTGCACCAGTGCACACACATACACAATATTTAATAAAATTTCTATAGTTCTAAATTGTGTATTAAAAGTTGTTACATGTCATATATGAGTCCATGCATAACTTAAAATGGATTTAATTAATGGGCTTGTTTCATGGGCTTTCTTTTTAATTAATTTAATTAATTATTCTGGTGGGCTCTCCCTTTTAATTAATCTAATGGGCTAGACTCTCTCTTTAGGTCCATGGGTTTAATAAAAGGCTAATAAAGGCTATGCATGCTAAAATAGTAAATGAAAGTAAGAAATAGAGATGGAAAAATTAACACGTTCATCATACGTGCAAAAATTGAAAAATGTATTTTTAATAAAAATACTGGGTGTTACACGGGTCGCAGGCCAACCTGGCCCGGTTGCCATCACTAGGCTCGACCGTTGTTTCTTTGGCACACCGTCCCCCCATCTCTTGAGAATCCCTCATGGCTCAGATCTCTAGATGATCAATAATTGCATTGGCATTGTTTATCACTCATCTTCCTGAGCGGGGAGAAATATAATACCTGTTATCAACCATCTGTTGCCTATGGATTCTAAAATGCCTCATCCATAACCTTAAGTTTTACTCGGTACCAATTTTCTGGCACTAAAGAATTAAACCTTTTAGATGCCTCCACGAGCTAGGCATGAATTGAATGAGACTCAGCTCATACCAGATGAGCACCGCCTTAACGAAAGGGTGCAAGGGCAGGCGCAACCTTAGATAGAAGGCGTCGAAATGATGGTGTATGCCGTAGAGGCCAGTTGTGTATTGCTAGTTTAGATTGCATTATGACATTTATATCATATATGAGGCATTTCATTTATTGTGTTGTTTATTGTGATCAAATGAGCATAATAAAGTCCTTTGAATAGTAGGTTCAATACCATGGGATATCAAGTGCATGACTTTATTGTGAGATCCTATTGGTTGTAATCAGAACACTATTCCTTAAATGTCCCTAGTCAAGTATTATTGTGAATTAGAACAACAATAATGCATACAGACTAGTATGTGAGTAAACTGATGACCATATCTCATGGGTCATGGATATGAGATATCAAGTCTTCACATGGGTACATATTAGAGTAATAATGTACTGGACTGACCCACCATGAGAACGCTGCATAGATTGTTACGTGAGTGTCATAAGAGGTTCTCACAGTGACCATAGTGTATGCAATCCTTTGACTTGAAGTCACTACGGTTTCATTCATGAGAAGTTATATATTTTAATGTCGTCAAACGTTGCCTGTAATAAGGTGATTATAAAGTCGACTATTGGATATACTACAAATCAGGCGAAGGGATGTGAGTGACTTAGATAGGATTTATCCCTCTTACATAACATGAGCGTTATCTACGGGCCCCTTGATTGAGTAAGACTACAAAATGCATGGCCGTGCTCAAATGAGTGAATATGAGATATAGAGATTATTTGTTTTAGTAAGTCTACTCAGACATCAAGAAACCAAAGATTGAACTATACAAGGGTGACACACTCTATGCCTTGTGGTCAATTAAGATATATGGATAAAGGGACTAGACTACATGATAACATTGGTCATGGATAGGTTATGTCTAATCAGTGACATTCCCGTTACTTGAGTAGCAGTGATGTATTGCTAGGTACCGCTCACTATTTGTAATACTAGAATATGATTTTAGTATTACTGTTAACGTAACGAAAACCTACAGGGTCACACACTTAGAATGGATCGAAATTGGGATTTAAATTCATAAGATGAATTTAATTGGGAATCCAAGTAAGACTTGGAAACCTGACATCGGTTGGACATTTAATTAGATTAAATGGGCTGACTAAAGTTCAGAGGCCCACACACGAATCTGACCCAGGTCGGATTGTAAGCCCAACAACCTCATTACTCTCTTAGGGTTAATTTTCTGCAGCTATATATATGATACATATATGTGAAAAAGAGTTACACGAGAAAAATCCTAGCCATCACAGAAATTGTGAGAGAGAGATCGTGAGGAACAGCCCCATCCCCTAGCTAGCACCACGGCGTAAGGAAAGCTTGGTTTTGATCCGTTCGTGTGGATACCTTAGAGGCACTGCAACATTGCACTGCTGTGATCGACAAATCTTGGAGATAGCAGATCTATCCATAAGGTATAATTCCTAAACACGATTTATGGTTTTCACATGGATCCATGGCTAGGTTTCAATAATTTTTGTAATTTTTTCACTGTATATTCAATCTGTGTTTACCATTGAAACCTAACAAATGAGACATGCATGACTCGCTTAACATCCTAGAAAATGCCTAAGAAGCAGCTCGTATTCGGGAGGAATCAGAAACTAATCCTAATTTTCATGATATCCTCCTTTACAAGGATGGTCTTTATATGATCGTCTTCGGAGGCGGAGTAGTTCTCCGAGTCGTCGTACATGATTCCATACTTCACCAAACCCGCTAAGTCTTCTGGAAACTGGCGAATTAGAAGCTAGAGGAGGGTGAAACCTCACAGGACAACCCCCCCCCCCCCTCATCTCTCGTCTGATCAATCGGCTCTATAATCATTGAAGAACCAATCGCTTCCTTCCCTCTGTGAGATCGAGAAGGTGAGTGCACTTCCTGCTTGTCGTGATTAGAAGAAGAAGAAGATCCGCCCAATTCCACCCTAGACATGGTAATTGTCACGCCCCGCTTCCCAAAAAGGAATACAAAATACGGATACGCAACAAATATCCAGCGAATGGTTTTCATCATTCATGAGCTGTAAGGATCTTTAAAACAATACACAGGAATAAACAAGAATAGATAGGAAATAATCAACCACGCTTGCATGAATAAATTTCTAAATCAACAGAATTTACTTGAAACAAAAATACTTAATCTCAAATATACCAGATCTGGAAACAAGTAATAAGTTCTGGGACAAAATACCCAATACAAGATCCAAGTTGCAATAAATAAAATTTATTCAAAATAGGAAATAAACTTAAGTAGAAACTCTAGCCAAGCCTAGAACACTTGGTCACTTACTCCCTCGGATAGCTAGTCACCAAAATCGGCAAATTTAACAATTGCGGGAAAAGGGAAACAGGATACAACACGTCCGTCAGTGCAAGTTACGGTTCGCATGTAGTGCAGGCAATAAGTACAGAAAATAGATATAGAAAATATAGAGTAGTGGCAAGAAGCAAGTATTGAAATAAGTATGGAAGGAATGTGACAGAAAAATAGAGCAACTAACTCAAAACCCAAGGAACAGAATCAAGTGACATGATTATATAACAGGGTACAGATAACATGTAACAGGTATCAAGTGACATGCAAGTAGATAAACAAGTAACACGTGTCAGGTAGCATGTACAGGTAAGCATGTAACAGGAATGTGCAAGTGATCAGGTATTCACAAGTCTTGTATTTAGTCCTATCTAGGTAGCACTTCATGAGTCCCAAATTTTACCACATGGTTGCTACATTCAAACAAGTTGCGTTTAGATTTCGTCGTGGATTGTATAGGGACGTGTACTCAGGTATATGGTAAACAGGATCATATATTATGTAATCATATAATTATATAACAGGTAATCAGGTATCAGGTAGGACCTACGGGTCCCCCTCTGAGTACATCCGCCTATAGGGAAGTATGCAGCCAGGTAATAAGGTAAACAAGTAATCAGGATCATATATCATGTAATCATGTAACATGTAACATGTGGAAAACACGGGTCCCCCTTCAAAGTACACATTTCTATATTTTCCACTACTATATCTTTCCTTTAACCCCGACTTGATTACTTTTCATTATTAATAAAGCAGGCATATACATGCACAAAAAAGGGCAAAAAAAGCATGGTAAGAAACAAGAGATAGGTTCAGATCGGACAGAAACATGCACGGGTGACAAACAACTCATAATATGGTAGGACAACGAGACTTTCAATTCTGGACAGCAGGACAATGTTGCACCAAATTTGAGATTCCCGTTACCACAGGAATGCAAATCTGAATCCGTTAGAAAATATAGAAACTAGACTATCAACTGAATCCAACGCATATACACAAGTCATATAACAACTACAAAAACAGGCTCAAAATAGTGTATTATACAGAATTCATGTTCAGCCAAAAATAGCAAGTTGTATTTATAAGCATGAAAATGGCATAAAAACTCACTCATTAAATCTAGGAAAAATTTCTGGAAGGTTCCCTAACATATCTAGTATTAGTATATAAAATTTCATAAAATTCCATTACAGATAGCATAGTCAAATAAATTTGAAAAACAGATTGATGCAGCAAATTTATGAATCTAAAATTTTAGACACTGCAGTCCTAAAACAATGATAAATCACAAAATACAACTCGAAATCCAAATCCGTAAAATAGACGTACCAGGCTATACTTTATATTCACAATGTTTAGATCAAAAGTGACTAGAATCAGGTTGAAAATAGAGTTCTTCGCTGAACAGCATGCAGTTTGACAATTGTATGATTAGTTTCACAAACATAAAATAAGTTATAAAATCATTAAACAACTCCAGAAAAACTAGGGGTTGATCCGAGTCATGTCTAGACATACCTAGAAAAATACTAAGTCCAAATTTTACTTTTAACATCAGTTTTAAAATGATAAAGCATGCAACGACCTTATAAATCAGAATTTGAAAATTACGACACAGCTGCAGTAAAATAGCGATTACTCACACATCAAAAATCAAAATTCAGATCCGTCGAAATTTCTGAAAAATAAACACCGAGTTCTGCGAATCATATTCACAAATAATTTATTTTACTGACCTTAATATGGTCTAAATTGTTGTACCAAATTAGGGCAGCAACAAAAATGAAATTCTTTCATGCATTTTATCAAACAACTCATCTTCAATATATCCAAATTAGGGTATGATGTAAAACATGGTATATTAAATATTCAAATCAACATGGCATGAGTATTAACAAGTCTACAACGAGATAACACATCTAGCACATCAATCATGTAACAAAATACACAACATACCATAGATCTCGAAGAATATACATACATGTATCAAGAGTCTATCTAGAACTAATTTATTTTCATGTAGTGTGTGTCAACTTATGATGATGGATCAAAACTACGAATGGATCAAACGAATGGGATCAAGATTTATCAAGGGAACATTATGAAACGAGAGCAAGACAACATGCAGTATTTTGTACTTGTATACAAACAAAATAATACACAAGTTACTTGCCTTGACGTAGATGACGAATCTGACGAAAGAATAACAGGAATGGATCCTGGGCGATGAGAACAAACACGACAACACATTTAGATCCCAACGCATGTGCAATGCACCAGCACGAACTCCAAAGTACGTGCAACAACAAGTTGGCAACAGCAAGGACGGCTACAAAAACCGTGGTGACTGGGAAATGGTGGCGCGAGGGTGGGCTGGCGGCGAGACGGTGGCAACGTCGAGGACAGTCGATGGGGATTGGCTATTGATTAGGGGCAAGGGAGTGAGCGGGATGCGCTCAGAGGAGGGTGAGGCGACTTCAGTGATGGGTTGATGAGGGTTATGGGGGCTCAACTGATGGGGAGAGTCGACGTCGAGACGAGGACGGCGAGGTGGTATGGAGATGGATGGAGAGGTGAGCGAGATGATGAACAGCCGGGGGGTGCAGTGGTCGAGGAGGGATAGGGACGGGGAAGTACGGTTCAGGATGGGTTTAGGGTGCAGCACGGGGGGAAGAAGAGATCGAAAAAGATGAGTGGGGGTGGCTAGGGTAGAATGGTAGGTCTAGGGTTATTGAGTGATTAGGCTAAAAGTGTGATTAGGGTTAAGTTAATAAGGGTTTATATGGGGGTAATCTGATGGGTTAATGGGCTAGAAGTGGGTAATGGGTATAGGATCCAATAGGGGAATTATAGGGTTTTGGGGTAGGATTGGATCCAATAGGGTAGGAAATAAATAATAATTAATTAGGCCATGAAATAAATAAATTTAGAATTAAACAATTCATCCGGAGACAATAACTTGGAAATATTTAATCAAGAAGATTGAAAGCCATAAAACTGAATCGAAGGCAAGATAGATGGATTTTTATTGAGAACGAAGAAACAATTACATGGTTCAGAAAGAACAGAAGAATACAATTAGAACAAATACTAAGGAAAAATGAATACAAACAAAAATACAAGAAAAGGAATGCAAATATATATATATGGGAAAAATGGGTATGAGCAACTTGCTCATTTAGTAAATAAGCAATTGATGATGTGACATGCATGTGATTGGACAATCTTTAAAAGGTTAGTTGTCCAATGTATCACATGCATGCCACATAGTCAATTGCTCATTTAGTAAATGAGCAAGTTGCTCATATCCCTTTTACCCTATATATATATATATATATATATATATATATATATATATATATATATATATATATATATTTCTGAATATTACATGATCCTTGGTGAAGAAATTGATGAAAAAAATTGTCAAAGTAGAGCTCTAGAGGTAAATGAACAATTTAGGAGTGGATATTTGGAAGTATATATATATATATATATATATATATATATATATATATATATATATATATATATATATATATATATATATATATATATATATATATTTCTGAATATTACATGATCCTTGATGAAGAAACTGATGGAATATATATATATATATATATATATATATATATATATATATATATATATATATATATATATTTCTGAATATTACATGATCCTTGATGAAGAAACTGATGGAAAAAAAATTGTCAAAGTTGAGCTTTAGCGGTAAATGAACAATTTCGGAGTGGATATTTGGAAGTGAAGTGTGAAAAAAATGAGTTAGGGGTCGATGAAGTTATAGGAGTGGATATGTAATCACATTTTTACATACAGACCGCATAAAAAAAATGCCTGATGCAGGCCGACTTGTGCGAACATGGCATAGCCCAGCTGATGTGGCATGCTAAAGTGAAGAGCTAACGCTGCTGACTTCGTGTTGACACGGCATGCTGATGTGGTGGGGCCCAACTGACGTTGCAGTTGCACACTAACTTGGTGACTAACCTCGCCGACTTCGCACTGATGTGGCATGCTGACGAGGCATGATAACGTGGTGGGCTAACCCCGTCGGCTTTGTGCTAACGTGGCACGCTGATGTGGTGAGGCCTAGTTGACATGGCAAGTCAACATGCCCCACACTCTTCGGCAATGATCACGTAGTCCGAGGAGGTCGACAACTTTAGGTCGCTCCGCTGCCGTCCGATCTCCGCAAAAAGATTGCAACTCCATCTCCACGGTTCGATCTACACCAAAATTCACGCTCACCACCTTGGCGAAAGGACAAAATTGCTGACGTCACGCTAACGTAAGTAACGTCCTCGATGCCAAAAACTAGTCGTTCAATTGCTCCAAGATTTGTGCCCAGAAATGATTTTTTATTTAAAATTTCATTTAATAATTATTAATTTTAAAATATAATTATAAATTTGATGAGAATGAAAAATGTCATATTTTTTTCCCTTAATGTTTAGTCCTTTATACTTATTTGGTGCCTAAATGTACTCATTATTCATATAGTTTTATTTAGGATGCAAGTGGAGTCGTTAAATGCAAAACAAAGCTAATTGGGAGATTTTGGACCGTTTCGACATTGCTTCGTAATCTGGGCAGAACTCTGTCATCCGTGCTCTTATTGAGATGATTCAAAATGCTATGGAATACCAAGATAAAATTCTACAACTTTTTTGAGTTTTGAGATCTGTGTTGAAGTTGACGCACATGCACTAAGGACGTTCTGAGATCTGGTGCACGAAAGTTCCAGCTGGAAACACCACTTTTCTAGTTATATTATGGTTTTATTTTATATTTAATATTTTCCTTATTTAGTCAAATTTGGAGATCGGTATTTGAGGAAAATACTTAGAATATTTTGAGAAAATTTGGGAGGTTGAGAAAAACTGAATTGAACATATATAAAGGGGGGAAATATCAAGAGACTCCAACACACCTCTCCCTACCTTCTTCTCCAACTTCTCCTTTGAATTTTCATCTAGGTCTTGCGCCGCTAAATTTCAAAACTAGTTGAAGGGAACAGAAGCCTCAGAATCAATAAAACTGTGAGATCTAATTTGTTTTTAGTATTCAATTTAAGCTTTGAGTATCTGATATTTTTTTGTTTCCATTTTCATGATTGTCTCATTTAATCATTAGATGGCCTACTAGTTTATTATTCGTTGCAATCTACTACTAGGTTAGATATCAAATCCGTAATTGTTTGATCCCTATAATTTGTGAAGCAACTAAGATTTAATTATTTGCTGCGTCAGAAATAATTAGATCTTAGAAAAAATGCTCGACAAAGTTAAATGCAATCGCTTGTGCTTGTGTTATTTAGCTTCATCGATCTATCTAATTCTAAAGGCTTCTACTGGATTAAACATTTAGCGCTTGTCATGGATTGTTCAGTAGTTAAGGTTAACTAGATCCCTTGTTTTTTAATTAACTACAACTAAGGAGATATAAGAAAATATTTCCAACGGTAAATATTTAGAATGAATATGTACTTGCATCGATGATCAATTGTAGAATTCCGATGGTGGATGTTGACTTAGACAAAGGTTTTTTTTAAAATTTATTTCGATATTTTAATTTAAATTTGTTCCTTAGTTTCTCTTCTTAAAATTATTTTCGTTATACTCAAATCCCCCCCCCCCCTCCTTGTTCACGTAGCATAAAACTAGGCTTAATTTTCTCCAGCGGAACGATCCTTACTTGCACCACTACATATATTTTTAGGAGTATAGATTTTATTTTTGGTTTCCTGTGATAACACACCAAATTTTGGCATCGTTGCCCAGGAGTGATTCTAGTTGACTTTTGTGCATCTTGACATCCTTATTTCGTTCTTTAAATTTATTTGTTTTTAAAATCGTTAGTTTTCGATAGTTATTTTTGTTACTCTAGACTTTTCCTGATTTGTTGTGCATGGTTTATTAGAATTTCCTTGATTGTTTATGATTGTAACTCGATCTTCCAATCAAGTTGATTTTTAGTGCGATCCAAATACAGAGAGAACTTTGCGCAGGTTAAGGAGAGAAGCTCGGAAAAATTCTTGAAAAAATGACCTGGCTGTTGATTCCTTATTTGCTAGCTATTCTAATTTAGAAGATGAGGAATTGATGGCTGGAAATCAAACTTTGAAAAGGCCTGTCTCCCCTGATTTAAATCAACAATCTTTATGCATAACATTCCCTACTTTCGATGCTACCACTACTTTAGAATTAAAATCTGGACTAATACATCTCTTGTGCCCTTTTCATGGCCTCACAGATGAAGATCCTCACAAGCATTTAAAGGAGCTTCATGCGGTATGCACGAGTATGAAACCCACGGGGGTGACTGAAGAGCAAATTAGATTAAGAGCCTTTCCATTTTCTTTGAAGGATTCGGCTAAGGATTGGCTCTATTATCTACCCTCCGAGAGTATTGTCACATGGAATGAAATGAAGAGGTTGTTTTTGGATAAATATTTCCCAGCTTCAAGGATGGCCAACATTTGAAAGAAAATTTGTGGTGTAAGGCAGCACAACGAAGAGTCCCTACATGAATATTGGGAACGTTTTAAGAAATTATGCTCAAGCTGCCCCCATTATCAAATTAGTGAGCAACTACTTATCCAGTATTTCAAGGGCCTTCTACCCACTGATAGGAGCAAGATTGATGCTGCTAGTGGAGGAGCTTTGGTGGATAAAACTCCCAAGGTCGCAAGAAATTTGATTGCAAATATGGCAGCCAATTCTCAATAATTTGGCACTAGGCTTGACCTTTCATCTAAGCATATTAATGATGTAAATATTTCTTTCCTTGAACAACAAATTGCGAGTCTAACTTTTCATGTTCATCAAATGACTGTAGGTAATATGCAAATAGTGAAGGCTTGTGGGATTTGTTCGGTAGTGTGGCATCCAACCGATATGTGCCCAACTCTTCAAAAGGAGCCCATTGAGCAAGTGAATGCGGCAGGTGGTTTTCTTCGACAACCGCAAAGGATGTATGATCCCTATTTGAGCACGTATAACCCGGGATGGAGGGATCACCCCAATCCTAGCTATGGGAATCCACAAGTAAATCAGTCTACGACTCAAAACCGCCCAAATTACTAGAAATATAAGCAACCATACCCCCCTAGACAAGAACCGAGCCAAACTTCTAATTCAGGTATGTCTTTAGAAGATATTGTTAAGTCTCTTGCCACTAATACTTTGCAATTTCAACATGAGACGAGGGCAAGTATTCAAAGTTTGGACAATCAGATGGGCAAGATGGCAACCGCAATTAATCAGCTAGAGGCACAAAGTTTGGGGAAATTACCCTCTCAAACGGTAGTAAATCCAAGAAAAAATGCAAGTGCAATTGTTTTGAGAAGTGGTAAAGAGGTTGAGATTCCAGTACATGGAGCACCTGCATCGTCGAAGCAAGAAAATCAGAAAAACATAGTTGCAGATGGGAACGTTCCCAATGACGATGACGTACCTAAGCGTAAGTTTCCGCCTCTTTCTTATTATAAGCCAGAATCTCCTTTTCTCAGGCTTTAGCAAAATCTAGAAAAGATGAGCAAAATAAATATTTATATGAGACTTTTGTAGACGCTAGGTAAATATTCCACTTTTAGATGCTATTAAACAAGTACCTCGTTATGCTAAATTCCTGAAAGGACTGTGTACAACTAAGAGGAAATAGAAATTTAAAGGATGTGAGAAGGTGAGAGTAGGGGAGAATATTTTTGCAGTTATTCAAAGAAAACTCCCTACGAAATGCAAAGATCCAGGTATGTTTACTATCCTTTGTATGATAGGTAACACTAGATTTGAGAAGACCATGATAGATTTAGGAACTTCTATCAATGTCATGCCATATTCTATATATGCTTCTTTGAAACTTGGACCCTTGAATAAAATTGTTGTTGTGATTCAATTGGTTGATAGATCTAATGTCTATCCTAAGGGTGTACTTGACGATGTTCTTGTGCAAATTAATGATTTGGTTTTCCCTGCCGATTTCTACGTGCTTGATATGGAAAATAGTGATCAAACTGCTCCTACTTTTTTTAGGAAGACCATTCTTAAAGACAACCAAGACCAAGATAAATGTTCATAGTTGCACACTAAGATGCTTTCGGATCGGATACGGATCGGATATTGGCTATACCAACATCCGTATCCGCAATCCACATACGGATTCGGATACGGATACGGATATGATTCAGAAAATAAAAATCATATCCGTATCCGCAATTTTCGGATACGGATGCGAATCGGATATGGTCTACCGGATAACGGATACGAATTTGAATAACAAATATAAAGTTTTTGCTATTTATTTTTCTTAACTAGTACTTATACATGTATATCACTGAATTGTGAATATCGATTTTCATATCTAATAACAAAATAGAAATCAACAGAACAAAAAAGGAGAATGAAAATTTATTTCGAATATATACAACTCTTATAAAAAAATGAATATAATATGCACTTACTTGTCTATGTTGCATTGGTTTGAAACTGACTCTTTAACTTCTTTTACCAGGATGATGTGGCGTCATTGAAAAAGATAGCACTTGGGAAGAACTGGAGTAATGGAGAAAAGTTAACAATGACAATGTATAAATTATTTCTTCATTCTTAAAAAAATAGCAGAATTTGTACTTGTATATAAATTTGGCTCAATGCCTCAACTGTTACAAGAAATTATTGTACTAAGCAACTTACCATTATTTCTCTTTCTGTATGTTTGCCATTATTTTATAATAAATCTTCACGAGCATGGGCTCCTCCGCTTTCCTTTCTTGCCTAAACGAAGTGCATAGTTATACAAGCATTTATTAACTAGTATCAGTCATCCCTTTCCTACAGATTTAGGTGGGAAATTGGTAAGGTAATGGGAGAATGGAAGCAAAGTTCATGATCCTTCATTAAATACAATTTCACAAGGTTTACTGACGATCTATAAGATGAAATATTTTCAAGAAACTGTTCTGAAAATGGATGAAATGAAACTTACTATAGGTCCTCTGGCAAAATACCTTCCAAATTGGAGCCAGTAAACCTGCAATGAGAGAATAATATATTTTCCAATCATCAATTTATAACACGAATGACAGGTAACAACAACATTAAAAAAAAAGTGCAACGCATGCATGTGTTAGATAAAAGGCCACGCATACAGATAATTTACAACCTCCAATAGAACAAATCAAACAAATGGGCATCCATACAAGTACGAGACGAGATAAAACCTTCCAGTAATTAATGAAGCATTTTGTATATATTTTGAAAATTTACTGCTGCTGTTACAATCGATGCTTAAGGGTATAATGTCAAACTTGCTTACTGTACAGTTTCAATAATCTAACGATTACACAGTAGAATTTATATTATCATATATAAATAAGTGCTAATCACAAAACATGGATCAACTGTTTAAGAACTCGAGAAATTTATCTGCCCGATAACAGATGAAGCCAGCTCCAGTTAAAATATATTGATAATCCAAACAATTTCACTAGCAAAGAAAAACTGAAGTAGACAGATTACAATGAATCAGACTTTTATAACAGAAGATGATTCCTGGTCCAAAAAAATTATGATTAAAAGAACAAAATCCAAGTAACATAAAAAAATGGTGTCAAAGATGCAACCCTGCCACAATAATAAGAGAATATCAGTTCAATGTCAGTATCAGTGATGCAAGCCAAAAGGGAATGAGAACCAAGCCATGAAACATACAAATCAGCATGTGAAAGGGGAACCAAAGGAAGAGATACAGTCAGTTTATTGCCTTATCTGGCGACGGGGAGAAGAGGCGGGAGAGGAAGGGGAGAAGAGGCGGGGGCGTGGCTGGCGACGGGGCTCGCGACGGGGCTCGTGACGGGGCTCTCGACGGGGCGCTGGCGACGGGGTGCTGGCGATGGGGCTCGCGACGGGGTGCTGGCGACTGGTGTGGCTGGCGACGGGGCTCGTGACGGGTACGATGTGGAGTTAGGGATGGGGACTGGGTTATTGCCTTATCTGGGATGGAAATTGGGGACGGGGGAGAAAAGGAAGACGAGGGAGAAGAGGAAGGGACGAAGTCATGAAGGGTCGATTTGGAATTTGGGATCTGGTGAATACTGGATTTAGCCGATTAGGTTTAACTCATATAACTATTAAATATATTTATTAAATAAATAAATATTAAATTAAGCGGATATCCGTATCCGAATCCGCTTTTTTTATGAATATCCGTATCTGTATCCGAATCCGAATTTTTTTGGATTTGGATATCCGAATCCATATCCGTATCCGTCCGGATACGGATTTTTCATATCCGTATCTGCCAAAAAATCGGATTCGGATGCGGATCGAATCGGATATATCCTTATCCGAAAGCATCCCTACACACTTACCATGGAATTTGATGGTGAAATTATTAAGTCTAATATTTATGATGCCATAAAATATCCTGGGTATGATAATCCTGTTTATTCTATTGATGTGACTGATTATTTAGCACGGAAAGTGTCACGCCCCGCAACTATGGTCCAGCGAATGATATAAGTATACCAACTCATATCATCCATAAATTGTACAATACCGATAAGCTCAACAACACAGGTTATAATAATAATCACGTGAACAATAATAGAATCAATAATCAATACTTGAAATACGAGAACTTCGGGTCAAAATGCCCGAGAATATACAATGTAGTAGGCAATTCGCTACAACTAGCAGCGACAAGAAAGTAAAGCAATAGCAGAAGTAATTCTATCATAGCCATCTAAAAATATGATCATCAAGTTCCTTTGGTAACTCCTCGTATGTACTTGTATAAACATTAACTAAAAATAGAGGGTGTCCATTAGAGCAAGCTTCAAACAGCAAGTGGCAACAAAGAGTGAAACGAAGTACTATATAACAAGGAACAAGGAACAATATGATTAAGTACGATACAAGAACACGTGTAAACTTGTAAACAGAACTTCAATGTATAATCATTCGGTAACAAGGAATCCTGTAACGGAAAACATGACATGTAAACGGGAATCATGCATACTTGTAAACAGGAATCATGTAAACTTGTAAATGGGAATCATGTAAACTTGTAAACAGGAATCATGTAACCTTGTAAACAAGAACATGCACGTGCTCAGTGTTAATCTTAAGTCTACTAATATTTTATTATCCTATCCAATGCACGCAATCGTGCGTCCCAAACCACAGGTTTGGGGTGCATACAATCATGTGAATGTTAAGACTCTATTGGTGAATTCTATACGATCATGTACTCGGGTTCTGTAGTGGTATTAACAGGAATCATATCATGCAAACAGGAATATGTAACATGTAAATAGGAAATAGGTAAACGTTTAACTGGAGTCACTATTACGGGAAACACGGGCCCCCTTCCGAGTATACTCTCCTATATTGTCCACTACTATAGATCTTACCCTTATTACCTCGGCTTGTCATTATTTTACTATAATTAAACATGAACATGCAACAATAAAAACAGGTATCAGGACAGAATTAAGGAGATATCGGAAGTTATGCAATGCATGGTGCACAAGTCTAATTTATCTAATGTGAGAAATAAACATTTTTTAATTTAAATACATGAGATACAAATTCTGGACAGCAATACATTATTGTTCAAAAATTGACTTCCCCGCTGCTACGGAAAAGCAAATTAGGTTCCGTCAGGGGTTCTAGAAAATAAACTCCTTGCCAATTCCAACTCATATTTACACGACAAATTATAATAAAAGTTACTAAGCCTACCAGTCAGTTCTTTATGAGCCTACTGTTCAGGCAGCAACACAGTGTCAAGTTCTTGTGCATAATAATCAACTATAAATTCATTTAAAAATATTATAAAAATCATAAAATGACTCTTAACGATGCTTAGTAATATACTGGTAAATCTTAGGTCTTTTCTACTAATAACTTATTATTTTAATCAGTTAATCATGACGGTACAATTACAAACGGTATTCCGGAATTTTAAACATTGCAGTGCTAAAATTAGGATATCTTACCATCTACAAGTCAGATTTCTGATCCGTCAGTTTTTCTGAATTCTAGACACAGAGGGCTATAACTTTCATATATAAAGTTCTAAATTTTAGTATTGAAAATTGGGTCAAATTATCAGTACAAGTTCAGGTCAGAAACAAGATAGGATATTTGAGTATTCAATAAATAGTAATTAACGGTTCTAGAGTTCAATCAATAAAATGACACGATAAAGAAGCTATGAGTCAAATTCACCGATAAATCAAGGGTATAAGTTGAGCATGAACTCAAGGAAGAAGCAATAACAGAATTCAAAAATAAAAACGATAAGAACTACTTCTCATAGAATCAAGGAAATACTTGAACAAGAACAATAACAAAGTTTAAGAGATGCTTGCCTTAACACATGATGATTACGACGGGAAGAGGAGAATCACAACGGCAACGGGTGGCACACGGCTGCGGGCAACAAGTGAGAGAACAGCAACACGACAGCAAGAGCAAGAGTGACGCAGTAGCACAGTATCACAGCAACACGACAGCAAGAGCAAGTGCAACAGCAAGAGTGACGCAGTAGCACAGCAACAACAACAACAACAACAACAACAACAGCGACTAAGGCTGCTGTTCGGGGCAGCAATGTAGAAGTCAGGTGAAGTTGTGGGTAGGAGATAGTGGGAGGAGCGGCGATGGGCTTCGGAATGACTATAGCAAGGATATGGCGTGATGGTGGATGAAGGTAGCAATGGGCTGAGATGGAGGAGCTACCAGCAACAATAGCAATGGTAAGGGCTGTGGGGACTGGTCAGGCTCGGAGTTGGCTCGGGGCTGCGGGTGTAGCAAGGGTGTTGAGCATCGGGGGTTGTCGATGGCAATAGAGTGACTACGGATGTGGCAGAAAGGCAGCACGACTTGTTGGTAGGGTGCTATAGTGAGGCTCGGCGATGAGGCTGCTGATCGGAGAAGGAAACAGTGGTAGAGCCGGCTGTTTGGTGATGAATGGAGGTCGGGAGATCTGCAGTAATGGAGCACCAAGGGGTGGCCTCGAGTGGGGAGATGGTCGGCGGCAATTGGTGTTGCGCTGGACAGTAGCAGAAGGTGGCGATGTTGCGGGTGAGGGAGGCAGCAGTGGTTTGGAGATGAGGAGGATGGTGTAGGTTGGTGATCTTCGGGCGCTACAGTGATGGGAGCCTGTGGGATGATGGCAACGGTCGGTGAAGAACAGCAATGGGTTGCGGTGTAATGGTAGTCGGGGACTCGGTTGCGGCAACGTCGAGGTGGTGTTCAGGTGGTGCTCGGGCATCGGTGTTGGCTGATCGTCAATGGCGGTGGCAGGGTTTCGGGATGAGGAGGATGGCGAGGCAAGAAAGATGTGTGCAGTCAGGGTTTGGAGGAGCAGCGGGAGGTTGAAGAAGCGGATGCTCGACGATGGTGTTGTGGTCGGGCGGTGGTTGCATAGATATGATGGAGGAGAGTTGGGTTTGGTGGAGTTCGATGGTGATCGGGGTGGTGGTCGGCAATGGTGGAGAAGCAGCGTCAGGTGGTGCTCGGTGATGGGCGATGGAGGATTTGACGGAGCTTGAATGAGGAAGAGAAAGGCAGTGAAGGAGTTAGGTTTGAGGAGTTTTCGGGATAAAGGAGAAGAAGATGATGATGACGAGGAGTAGGCGGCTATGAGATGGAGGAGAGATGGTTTAATTAGGGTTACAAGTATATATAGGGATTAATTTGGGTTAACAGATTAGGATTTAGTTTAATGGGTTTTGGGTTAGATTAATGTATCAAGTTGGGCTATGCATTAGCCTCACAATAATCAAATCATCTCTACTACTATAATGGGAAAAAGTCTTAGTGTAATTTGTCCTTCTACCAACCCGTGCAACACGCGTGCCTGAATTTTTACTTTTAAAAATAAATATATGTATTTATTAAGCCGTGCAACGCACGTGTAAATTACTAGTATATATATAGTGGTTTAAACAATAGAAGTTAGTTTGGGCTTGGGATATGATTTGTGCTTTAATAAATAATTAACAAGACAAGGAATAGGCTATAGAATGAAATATGATTTGGGTTTGGGTTTACACAATATGAACAAATAATCAAGGAGAAAAGAAACAAGATAATGGAATGAAATAAGATTTGTGTCAAAATATGTAATCCAGAGAAAATGAATAAGATTGTAGAATGAAATAGGATTTGGGTTTGAGTTCCACAAAATAATCGAAGAAAGCAATTGGATTTAGAAGAATGGCAGGATACATATCAAATGTTTGGAATGCAAGAATTGGAGAAGAGAGAAAGCGAAAAACGAATAAAAAATCATACAATTGATGAGTTCAAGAAAAGAATATAAAAAATTTATAGACAAGCGAAACACAAGAATACAGAATTTTTTTGGTTTAAACGGAAACGGGGGTTACATAAAGTTTTGAACTTGATGGAAAAGACTGATTGGAAGTTTCCATTAGTAAGCATCTTGAGAAAGAGAATGGGGATTTAACCTTGAGTACTGATTTGCAGGAAACTGTGGCAGCGTTGAATGATTTTCCAAAGTTGTAGCAGTCATGTAATGTTCCTTATATTGTGTTACCAATTTCTAACGAGAGGCCTTTACCCTCTGTTTTATAGGCCCTCATTCCAGATTTGAAGCATCTCCCCAGTTACCCAAGTACATGTTCCTTGGAGACGGAGAAACGTTACCAGTAAACTTATTAAACCACAAGAAGAAAAATTTGTGCAGATCCTTAAGGAGGATAAGAAGGCTATTGGTTGGACAATTGTAGATATTAAAGGAATTATCCTGTCTACATTCATGCATCGTATCATACTTAAAGAGGAGCAAAACCTTCTCGTCAGCTGCGAAGAAGATTGAACCCGCCCATGATGGATGTAGTGAAGAAGCAGATTATCAAACTTCTTGAAGTTGGAGTGATTTATCCTATTTCGGATAGCAATTGGATTAGCCCGGTTCAAGTGGTTCCTAAAAAGACTGAAATAACTATTGTGAAAAATTACAATGATGAGTTAGTTCCTACCCGTGTTCATAATGGGTGGCAGGTTTGTATAGATTATAGAAAATTAACTGTTGTAACCTGCAAGGACCACTTTCCCTTACATTTTATTGATCAAATGCTTGAAAAATTAGTTGGACATTCTTACTATTATTTCCTTGATGGTTATTCAAGTTATTTTCATATTGCAATTGCTCCAGAGGACCAAGAAAGATGACTTTTACATGCCCATCTGGAACTTTTGCATATTGTCGTATGCCCATTGGCCTTTGCAATGCCCCAGCCACTTTCTAAAGGTGTATGGTTAGCATATTTTCAGATTATATTGAGCATATCATAGAAGTCTTTATGGATGAGTTCACAATTTATGGAGACTCCTTTGATGATTTTTTGCATAACCTTACACTTGTTCTTCAAAGATGCATAGAAACTAACTTTGTGTTAAATTCTGAAAAATGTCATTTTATGGTTGAACAAAGTATAGTTTTGGGTCATGTTGTTTCATCTAGGGGAATTGAGGTAGATAAAGCCAAAGTTGATATAATTCAATCTTTACCTTATCCCACTAGTGTGCGGGAAGTTCGTTCTTTTCTTGAACACGTAGGATTTTACCAAAGATTCATCAACGACTTCTCCAAAATAGCATTACCCTATGTAAGTTGCTACAAAAGGATGTGGCTTTTGAGATCGATGAGGCGTGTAAAAAGGCGTTTGATAAGCTAAAGGAATTGTTGAGCTACCCCAATTATTCGGTCCACCTAATTGGAACGTTTCTTTCGAGATAATGTGTGACGCAAGTGATTATGCAGTAGGTGCTATTTTGGGTCAAAGAATTGGAAAAGCGTCATGCAATTTATTATGCTTCAAGGACTCTAAATGATGCCCAAAGAAATTACTCTACTATTGAAAAAGAACTTTTAGTTGTTGTTTTTTGCTTTAGAAAAATTTTGATCTTATTTGCTTGGTACTAAAATAATTGTTTACTCCGATCATGCAGCTCTTCAATATTTAATGACGAAGAAAGAGGCAAAACCAAGATTATAAGATTGATACATCTCCTGAGTGAATTTGATTTAGAGATCAAAGAACAAGGAGACACTCACTTTTGCAATCGCACTATGGAGACATTGCTGAGAAAGTTCCTTGTAACCCATAAGGTGTCAACTGCCTATCATCTGCAAACTAGTGGACAAGCAGAAGTGTCAAATCAATAGATCATGACCATCATTGAAAAGACGGTCAATCCAAGTACAGAAGATTGGAGTTTGTGCTTAGATGATGCCTTATGGGCGTATAGGACTGCATATAAGACGCACATTGGTATGTGACCTTATCGGTTGGTGTTTGGGAAACCATGCCACCTTCCAATTGAGTTAGAACACATGGCTTATTGGGCTATCAAGAGTTTCCATATGAAGATGGATGAAAGTGGAGAACACAGGGAGTTGCAACTATAAGAGTTAGATAGAATTTGCAATGATGCCTATGAGAGTGCAAGAATTTACAAGGAAAAGACAAAGGCTTTTCACGACAAAATGATGTAACTACCGTTTCTTCTATTTTCATTTTTCCCCTTTTTGTAATATTTTATTTGTAATTGAATAAAATACTCTATTTTTGCTTCTTGATTATTTTAATTTAATCTTGTTCGCGAAATTCTTCTTTCTTCGTGATTGAACTATTTTTGTTGATCCCATTTTCTTCTATTTAATTGTGGGTATTTTTATTTGAACCCTATTAATTTGGATCTATCTCTTATTGAACTCGAAAACCCAATTTCATTTGTTCTTAACCCAAATCCACTATTGGATCCTAATTCACCAACCCAGTACCCTAATTATACCCTATAAATACAACTCTATTGCAAACCCTAAAAATTGCACAAAATCAAAACCCTAGTCGTTTATTCTCTCTCCTCTCTCTCTCTCCTCGTTGTTCTCTCTCCTGATCGATTTCCCGCCAAAAACCCAAACCCACCACTGTAGCTTCCTTCCTCGGCGACCCCGTTGTCGCACTCCCCGTTGACCTCTCCCTTGCACCGCCCTTCGCCTCCCCTCGATTCCCAGTCGCTCAAAACCCCACCCCGTTCATCCTCTTCCATGTCCTCGACATTAACAGTGTCAAAAACTCCAAACCCCGATGACTCTTCGCCTGTCTCTGTCGATGCTGCCGTCGACCTACCCTGACGTCGTCGCCCCCGTCGCCGCCCTCAGCCCGCGACACCGCCGTCCCTTGATCGGCCTCTTGTTGTTGCCGTTGCTGACTGTGCTGCCATCTCTTTAGTTGTGTGTGTTGTGGTTGCTTGGATCTTTTATTGCACGTACATCGCACGTGTTATAAATTGCTAGTTCGTGGGTTCGTTGCTTCGGGCTTCTTATCCTGTTATTCTTGGTTTTCATTTTCATCGTCTAACAGACAAGTCACCGTCCTCTTGAATTGTTAATTATATCAAATTCAAGTTTTGTTGAAACTCTTGTAAGTAGATCTCTTGTTTATCTTATTATACCTTGTTCATCTCTTCGTTGGGTCTATTAAGGATTTACATGAGCTAACCCCAATATTCTTGACATCGTGCCACTTTTGACTCTAAAGTTGGATCTTTCATGAGTGCATATAGAAATGATAATAGGGTTGTTCATATAATATTTACACAAATAAATTATTGTAGAGAAAATTACTGGGTTGTATGTTATTTGATCGATTGATGATTGATTAATGATAAATTGATGTATTAGAGTGTTCTAATTTTATTTATCATGTTTTGACAGCCATCATGCTGATTACAC
>CM030359.1:184083987-184381487 GCA_017893485.1 Hemerocallis citrina | reverse complement strand
TGTGTTCTTTTGATTGATTTCGATGTTTTAATTTGAATTGTTCCTTACTTGCTTTTCTTAAAATTATTTTCTTTATACTCACCCCCCCCCCCCCCCACCCCCCCCCCCCCACCCCCCACCCCTCCCCTCCAAAAAAATAAAAATAAAATAAAAAATAAAAAATCCTTGTTCACTTAGCATAAAACTAGGTCAAATACTCTCCATGGGAACAATCCTTACTTGCACAACATATATCTGTAGGAGTATACGTTTTATTTTTGGTTGCTTGCTATAGCACACCAAAATTCAAAAAATTAATTTAAAAAAATCCAAAAAATAATTATGAACTTAGAAACTTTAATTAAAAAATCCAAAAATTATTTATAAACTCGAAAAAATGATTAAAAATTCATGAAAAATAATTAGAAATTAAAAAATTTTAACAATCCAGAAAAATAGGTATTGCTTCCAGAAGCTTCGAACAAGGCTCCTAGCATCTCACATCGCCCCCTGAAAGTCAAGTAAGCTCTCCAGATCATCTAAAACAGGGCAAACCACTCCTCGAAGGTCGCAAAATCTGACCTTCAGGAGTGGGGTGTTCATGAATTTGGTAAAAAAAAAAGTACCAATTCAGGGTCGTACGATTCAGACACACCTCAAAGCTTTCAGGGGTAGAACAGTAATTTTACAACAACTGCGAACCCGCTAGAGGAACATGTGTCACCTTTAAGCCCATCATATTAACCAGGCTAGATAAGGCTTACTTATAGCCTAAGAAAATTTTCAGTTAAATCCCCTTGGAGCAGCCAACTTTATCTTTTCAACAAGGAAAGTAACTAACTTTATCCCTTCACATGGAAATCTGGAGTTTAATCGAAAAAAGATACTTTTTTTAGTCTGTCTTGTGGAACTAACTCCCATGCTATAAATACCCTCAACCCCCATCAAAGTCATGTAATCAATCTGTGGCCACCAAAACTCTACTCTTTTTGCAGGTTCGTCGGGGTCAACCTTGGTGCTTAGACTTTGTGCAGCTTCTTCGGACGCCTTCAGCCAACCAACTCCAGATCTGATCATCAGTTTATACTATAAGTTTTCCTCTCAAAATTCGTACTCATCATCTGATTTCTCCCACACTGAAAAAAAGCAGTAACAGATGAGATCTTAGAGACTCAGAAGTTAGGGTAAGTAGAGATATACGACAGTAGTCCTCTACTCTTTCTTTGCTCTAAAACCTGATGCCTCTAGCTCTCAGTGAATTCTAGCCCAAACCTTCACCAGCCTCACTCATTCTAGCCCAAACCCTTACTCACTCTACTTAACTTTTGGTATGTAACCCCAAACTCTTACTACTTATATATGCTATTTTTTAAGGCCAGTTGTCACCTGTTGTTAGTCGGATGGGCTTAATGAGGCCCATTCCTCTCTTATTGTATGCCAGCCAAACCCATGGGGGAGTTGGTTTAGCCTATAAGAGAAGAGTCTTCATATGACTCTCGATGAGTTGTCTTTTCATGTGTGAAGATATACGCCTTCTTATGAAGGAATTAGTGGGAGGCATTGGAATGGATCCAACTGTTAGATTATCTCTCTCTTGGCCTTTCTATATATAGATGGGTGGGGGCTAGGGTGGAGATATGTTATGATATGCAAAGGCTTGAAGCTATAAGCACAATAGCAATATTCCATAAATATAATAAAGAGATTGATCCCCATTCAATCTCTTTCTAGTTTTCCTTGAAAGAGATCGAAGTCTCTTCTTACTCTCTATCATCCACTACTTGAGTTCAGCTCCAATGTGTTGAAGGTTTGAATAATGTGTGGTGTTTTCATCCTCTAGGATCCACCACCGTATGAGAGGCTAATCATGACGAGTTCAACTGTTACAAAGGACTATGTTTTTGCTATAGTTTTTTCAAACTATTGTAAGACTAACCTGCTTGTAGTATCATGTTAAGGTTTATCTTTTGTGTCCTTGTTTATGTCTGTGGTGTTTCTCTATGCAAAGATGGTGAGCAGCCAACATCTGCCTTCTCTGGTATAAAAAAAAGTTCTGAAACATCATATAAAATGAATCATCATTGTCTTTAGTAATAAACTTCATGAATTAGTCATCTGTTTGTTTTATCTAAAGCAACATTTATATTGATTAGCATGCGCAATTTGTTTTGGTGTACTATAAATATCATCGAAGATGTTCGAAAGTAATTTATGCCAAAGTTATTAGAGGCAACAATGATTCCAAATCAAGCTCTATGCAGTTTGAATAGATACTGAGAGTTTAGTTTTCGATGCTAAAGGCTTTTGATAACATTGGAAGCCAAATCTTCAATACCAGTTCAGTTCCATAGATTTTGTGCTTCATTTGAATTCATTGGAGCCTCGAATAGTGTTGAAACTGTTAGGGTTTTGGCCTCAAATACACGTAGTCAAGGAGTACTTGAAGTCTGAGAAGAGGAGGAGGAAAATACAGTAAGAGAAGACAAACAGCAAGTAGACAAAGTGTAGTATGGAGAGTTGCAGTCGACCGACCTGGGCTGCGGTCGACCGACCCAAGCTGCTGAGAGTTCTCCGAGTGTATAGGGTCCAACAGAGGGGGGGTCATCGACCATGCAGTCGATCGGTCGTGTCTCGAGTTTGGCTTTATACATTACGGTCAACCGACCTTGGGGGTGCGGTCGACCGACTTCGGCGCTGATTGTTTTTTGGCTTACAAGTTTAAGGCCCAATAGCTGGATTTGAGTTTATCTTTAAGGGTTTACTTGTGGGCTATATATATGGTTGTAGACTCTAGGGTTTGCATGATCTTGTAACATCAGATTAGAGAGATTTGGTGAGCAGTTATCATTGTTCAACTTCGAAAGAGGATTGTACCGAGTGTTTCAAAGGTGAGAGAGAGAAAGAGATTGGGAATTGTAATCTCTTTTGTAATCTTTATATTTCTTGGGGAATAAGAAGCATTGGTTATCTCTGCATATTAATTGTGTTCTTGTGAGACCTTGCATATATTGTGGTGGTTTATTCTTTGTTCATCTAAGTTTTGGTAGTTTCTATTGCTTGTGGTGTACTTCCACTATTAGCACTACGAGTTGTGGTAGATTCTTCAACAAGTGGTATCAGAGCAACTAGGTTCGAGATGGCTGATAGCAAGTCGAAGATCGAGAGGTTCGATGGGAGTGACTTCGCGATGTGGAAGATTCAGATGATAGCGTATCTTCATCAGAAAGATCTTGATGGTCCGTTGTTTGATGAGAAGTCGGTAGGTGCAGGCAAGGATGCGAAGGTCTTGGTGGAGTGGAATCGTTTGGATCAGAAGACGCTAGGGCAGATTCAGTTGGGGCTTAGTAGGAATGCGTTGTTTTATATCTCAAAGGCAAAGACCACAAAGAAGGCTATGGAGATTCTCACGAATATGTATGAGAAATTGTCAACATCTAATCAAATTCTTCATCTGAAGAAATTGGTTAATATGAAGTTGAGGGAAGGGGGTTCAGTAGCAGAGCATGTAAACAATTACTGTATGGTTTATAACCGATGGAAGCTGCAGGTTCAAAGTTTTCAGAGAGGGGACAGTCATTGTTACATCTATCTACTTTACTTGATAGTTATGGTACAGTGGAACAAACTATTACATCCACTTTGACAGAGTCAATGACTCTACAGGATGTGGTGAGTAGCATTCTGAATGAGGAGGTGAGAAGGGTGAGAAACAGAGGATATCCATCATCATCTTCTACAATTCTGCAATGTATGTTGAGAAGAGATGTGGGAGATCTAAGAGCAGTCAAAAAAGAAAAAATCAGAGTAGTTCATCTGAGAGTGGGTTTGTTGACAGCGATGAGGGACATGGGCTTGAGTGCTGGTATTGTCACAAAAAGGGCCACATGATGTGCAGTTGCAAGGCTTATATGAAGAGAAAGCAGGAGAAACCAAAGAGAGATACTCCAAAGGAAGCTCATGTAGGGCTTGTCAAAGAGTTATGCTTATCAGCTCGGGAGGAGTTGGGCACTCAAGATTGGTGGATTGATTCGGGAGATTCTTTTCAATGCACTCCAAGGAGAAAGGCGTTTGATGACTACAATGAGGGTTCTTTTGGAGATGTGATCGTGGAGAACGGTCACCAGTACTAACCCCACGTACAGGTCACCGGTGTCCTGTATGTGGGGTTGGTACTATTCGCGTGAAAACCAATGATGATCAGTGTGTTGTCTTGTGGGAGACAAGGCATGTTCCAGCCTTGAAGAAAAATCTTATCTCGATTGGAAGGTTAGACAAAAAGGGGTTGTCTACTACAGTTGGTAGTGGAGAGTGGTCTATAGCTGCAGGTTCAAGGGTGATGGCTAAAGGAAAGCGTGAGGGAACGCTGTATTTGCTTAGAGACGTGAGGAACATTTCTCCTGTAGTTGACTTTCCGCCGGAATCGAGTAGTAAGTTGTGTGGGGTGCAACCGAGTTCTTTCAGTTGTAGAGGGGAGATTACTAATTTAGTGGGAGTTGCTGGCCATGGAAGTGATCCTAGAAGGCAAGACGTTGCTGCGGTGAGGGTACTTTGCGATATGGCATTCGAAGCATCAAGTCACTCTTGTGTGATAGAGAGCACTGGTATCGATATGCGGGGTAATATCGATGAAGGTAACCGAAATGGGATTGTAGGGATTGAACAGTCTGCAGATATTGTGGAGGTGTCATTGTAACCCCTATTTTTCATTTTTTTTGTATTTTTGGAGTGTATTTTTTTTGTGGTGTATTTTCTCTCTTATATTTTTTTTCTTCTTTGAACCGTATATTGGAATTTGTTATCGATATATATTCGTTTTATTTCATTTCGAGCTCTTTGTGTTGATTGGTTGTCTCTTTTTTTTTTCGTTCTTCAATATTGTGTTCTTTCTTTCATTTTGTTCTTGTCCCTTTTATTTTATTTTTTTGTGGGTGTTGGTGGTGGTGGTGATTTGGTTGTCTTATTTATTCCCAATCCTATTTGATATCCTATACATTTGTGTCATGTTTGAAGCATAATTAAACAAATCCTATTACTACTCCTAATTACCCACAACCCAAATACCCATTAACGCAACTCATATTTCTTAACCCTAATTTCCCTCACATAAATATACACTCTCCCTCACAAACCCTAACCCTAATTCCCCTAACCCTAACACCCGGCCTCCCTCCCTCTCTCTCCCTCTCCTGCTGCTTGCGCCGAGCACCAACCTGCACACATCCCCAGGCCGAAACCCCTCCAGGCCGAGCTACTCTTCCCGGCCTACTCCCCCCGGGCAACACCCCGAACCCGACAGCCCACTTCTCCCACAACCGAGCCCTCACCTTCCCCCTCCTTGGCCATCCCGACCACCTCACATCAACACTGAATCCCTCGTATATCTCTCGTGGTGTTCTCTTATGGCCACAAGCCGCTATTGTCTTCATCCCTATTGGATCATCTCGCTTTGTGGAGTTTTGTTCGTGTGGAGATTTTCGCTCTAGTTGCTTGGATTCGTTGATTCGCATATTTTCGTTCGTAGGTTTTGCTCGTTACTCTTAGTTTTCGTTGTTCTTCATCTTCGGTTAAGGCAAGTAACTTGTACTCCAATTTATTTGTTTGATACAAGTCAAAAATACCACCTATAGTGTAGTTGGGTCTAGAGACGACTCTTGTTTGTGATATGCTTGATGGGTTTTATCTCTATTGTGAAAATTTGACCATAGATGACTCACGACATAATATGGACATGAATTAACTTAGGATTTACCCGTTGTTGATTATGATCATGTATGTAAGATTTTTGTGAGAATTCGTGTTTTGGTTGAGACCCATGTGATATGCTTGGTGTGGACATGCTGGATACCCTAATTTATGATGTTTAGACACTTGGTAGACTCGATTTCATGTTTGGTTGTGTTTTGAACAAGTTTTGTATAATATATGTTGCATTGTTGTTCAAGGGAGAAATCCATATTTCGTCGCTGATCTGTTTTGTTTGCTATTTTGGACTATCTTGAAGTCAGTATCTTAATTTCGGTATAAAACATGAGTTTTAGATAATTTTGTCTATTTTCAAACCCCTCTGACCTTGCTTGATTTCATTTTCGTATGAGTGAGTTATGACTATTTTACTACAGAGGTGTCGATCTTTTCTAGATTTTGTTTTTTGATGTTCTTGATGACTGAATAATTTTATTAACTTTGCTACACATATTATTTTGATCCAAAATTTTGGTCAGTGTTTCTTTATCTAGTTAGGGATTACCTAGAATTTTGGTGAATTTTATTGATGAGTTTATGTGTTATTTCATGCTCGTTTATGAAATCTATACTTGCGGTATTTTGCTCGCTGTTTTGTAAAGAACCTTATTTTCACTGTGATTCCTTTTACTGTATGAAAAATGTTTGTGAAATATGAAAGTTAGTATATTTTATCTATTTTCATATCCCTTTGGCGGAATTGGATTTCGTTTCACTGGTTGGGAGATATCATAGTTTTCGTACAGCAGTGTTGGGAATTTCAGATTTGCCAAACAATGATTTTGTGATGCTTTCTTATTTTTGATGAATGATCTAATTTCACTGGAAAATTTTGAAACTTTATATTTAGTTACTGAACACATAGGAGAATACCCAAAATTTTTCGTGGATTTATTGAATGTGTTTTCATATTGTTTTCTTGCTCTTGAATACGTTTTCCTGATTTCTGGTTGAACCTAGTTTCTGTATTCAAATCAGTTTTGAGATATGTTTTTGTGAATTAATATATGACTTATTTATACTCGTTGGATTCGGCTGGGAGTCTACTTTTTAGAAGTTTCGACGGATTCAGATTTAGATATTTGTAACACTAGGAATCATTGTTTTACTACAGTGTGGTCTTACTGTCCTGAACTTGAGAGTTGTTCATTTTTATTCTTTTATGAACTATCTTGCACTCACATTGTCACGCCCCGCTTCCCAAAAATATGGAATACGAGTACGTAACAAAAACCCAGCGAATGATTATTATCATCCTTAAGCTGTTTCAAGAAATCCTTACAACATGTCACAGTAAAATCAGAGTCGGAAGCCAGAAAAATCAACCACATGTATATATGAACCAAATACCAACAAGAATACTTGAAATAAAATGCATTAATCTCAAATAGTTATGATCTGAATAACACAAATAATCCTGGGTCACATCGCCCAAATACAAGAAATAAATACAAGTCTCAAAATACAATATTGTCCAAAATAAGCAACAAGAATAGTAATAGCAAAATTCAGCCTCTAGCCCCTCATCTTGCCAATACCTTCAGGAACCTGTCCTCCAAAATCTGCAATACAACGAATGCAGGAAAGAGAAAAGAGAAAACACAAGTACCCGTCAATGGCAAGTCCGGGTCACAAAATAGAATAGGATACAAGCACATGGAATGGGATAACTAACTAGCACATGGTATAGGTATACTGTCAACCTAGATAAACTAGCATGGTAAAAGTATCAAGGGTCACGGCATAAATCAAGTATCCTATAAACATGCAGCAAGTGTCAAGTGTCGTGTAATCATGTATCAAGTATCATGTTTCAAGTCTCATGTAATTCAAGTGTCATGTAGTCACATGTCAAGTTTCGTGTTTCATGTAATTCAAGTCTCATATATCATGTCTCAGGTATCATGTAGTCAAGCACGCATGTGTCATGTCAGGTATCATGTTCATGTATTAAGTTCAAGTCTTGTGTGATTACAATCTAGGTAGCACGACATGCATCCCATTCTACATGGTTGCTACAACAAAGCAATTTTGCTTTAGATTTCATAGGGGACCATGCAGGACAGTATACTCGGGTACAGAAAACAGAAACAGATTCATGAAGCAACAGGTACACGAATCATCCGATTCATGCAGCAACAGGTTCATGAAGCAACAGGTACACGACCAACAGGTACGTGCAGCAACAGGTAACAGGTACATGAACCAAAAGTCCATGCAGCAACAGGTACACGACCAACAGGTACGTGCAGCAACAGGTAATAGGTACATGAACCAAAGGTCCATGCAACAACAGGTACACGACCAACAGGTACGTGCAGCAACAGGTAACAGGTACATGAACCAAAGGTCCATGCAGCAATAGGTACACGACCAACAGGTACGTGCAGCAAAATGGAAAATACGGGCCCCCTTCCGAGTACACGTTTCTGAACTATCCGCTATTAGATCTTTCCCATAAATCCCGGCTTAGTTACTTTTATTATTAAGGTCATCAACAGGCATGAGAGTACACTAAATAATGTCAAACTAACAGGTTATAATCAGGTTTAGACTCAGGGAATCAGATCAGCAAGTATAGATACTACACATTCACAAATACGAGCAAAATGGTGTATGTTTGTAATCAGGACAGCTAGACCAGTCTGTACTAAAGAAGTGATCCAAAGACCTACAGGCACGCAAATCATGATCCGTTGAATGATCTGGAAACTAGATATCCACACGGTTCTAACGGGTATAATAAAGATATATACTAGTTCACAACATCTCAGCTTCAAACGCATTTCAACACAGATTTCCTGTACAGCCAGAAAACAGGGGAATGACTTCCAACACATAAAAACAGCATGCAAAGTCATCAAATAAATTCATGAAAATTCTGGGGTAATCCCCTACATATGTAGACTCAAAATAATTATTTTCATAATTTTCCAGAAAATATAGATATGTTATCAAAAATGAAAAGTAACACAAAACATGGTTTTGATGGATCTGGAATTTCTCAATATTGCTGTACGAAATCAACCATATCTCGCAAACAGAGCATCGAAATCCACTTCCGCCAAAACGGGGTGAAAGTAGAAAAAATTCTCCAACTTTCATATATCACATAAAATCTTCATAAAGTAATTATAACTAGGGTGAAAACGGCATTCAACATAGAGCAACACGCAGTTTACAGCAACAGTATATTCTAGAAAAGGGTACACGACATCGCTCAAAACTTATCTTTAAAATACCACATAAATCTGGAAAATACCTAACATCATGGTGAAACACTGGACAAAATATTGTGGCATGATATCATGTATAACTTGGATCTTGAAAATAAATAGATAATAAAATCTATCCCGTACTGAATCTGGATACTACCAACATACATGTACTAAAATTAACATAACTAATTCATACGAACTCCAAATGGGATGAAACTAGTGGGGTCGGAAAATAGATTCAGTCCTCTACAAATTACTCAGAAATGTCCATATTGAGATTCGGACTCTAACCCAGGCAACAACAGCAATCTATTCAGTACCACCCAAATTTCCAGATTTCACAACTAAACTTCAAAACGTCATAACTTCTACAAAAATGATCCAAACTCATCCAGATTCGAAACGCTGCATACCCATTATCTAAATATCATGTCTAAGGGTTTCTAACATGTCAAAATCTAATATTTTCATGTGGGCAATCCATCAAACATGGTTCATGCGCTATTTGACCTATGCGATCAAAATCGCGCTTTGGGTGAAACCTACGGCATAACCTATCAAAACTCATATTCTAAGTCATCTATGACCTGTTTTGAACAATAGAGATGAAACCCACAAATAAAATTATCATCTTTGGCCGTCTCTAGTCTCAAACTACCCTATGTGTGAACTTTCGACTTGTATCAACCTAAGGAAATTATGTACAAGTTACTTGCCTCTATAACGATGCACGCGACGCTACGGAGCCTAGCAATGATAAACCACGAGCAAAAGTCCTTCCACGCGCGATATCAAGCGAACCCACGAGCCGAAACTTGCCTACGATCGTCTTCCTGACGCACGAACCAAAGTGGGAGATGCCCACTTGTCAAAACAGCGAAGGAGGAAGGTTGAGGGGCTGTTTTGGAGGTGGTGGGGCCGTTGGAGAAGGTGTCGGCCAATGGAGGAGATCAAACAAGGTGGAGGGCTTGAAGGGTTGTATATGGAGTAGGGTTTGTAATGGAGAAGTGGCCGGATATGTGGTTGGATGAAGGTCGGATTGGGAGAGGGTTTATGCAGGCTGGGAGTCAAGGAAGGGGGGAGGCCGGTTTCTAATAGAGAAGGGAAAAGAAGAATAGGGTTTGGGTTAAAGGGAGTGTTAGGGATTATATATATGGGTTAAATATGGGTTAATGGGTAGTGGGTATGATTAGGAATTAATAGGTATATAATTGGGTAATGGGTATTGGGTAGGTTTCAAATGGGGATACAAAATACAATGAATCCTATGGCTCCTAAAAATCTCCTTAAGGGCCAAAAATCTCAAATTGATCAAAACACTTCTAAAAATCCATCATGACCCAAAAATAATTATTAAATATGAACGGAACCAAGAAAAAGGGAAAAAGAACTCAAAATGGCGAAGAACGAACGAACGACGCACAATCAGCACAAGGAGGTCAAAAATGAAAGAAAAATAATATAATTTGAAAATAATCTAATACGAAAATTAATACAATAACTAATAAATATAATTTATAAAATAATATAATTTTTAACAATAAAATAAAATAATAATGCAAATAACCACACTGGCAAAATAATACGGATAGTAACAATATTAATAATCATAGAATGATAAAAATAATGAAGGTAATAATAACAATAATAAGATCTGTATTAAATACAAAATTATAGAAAAATATTTACAGCTAAAATTATGGATCAAAAATAGATTTTAATAGAAAAATCCAATAATACCTTTTGACAAAATAGTTGAATACCGAAAAATAATTTGCGAAAATTTTAAATACAGAAAATATCGAAAAATACCTTTTTGGGGAAACAGGGGTTACAATCCTACCCACCTTACAACAAAATTTCGTCCTCGAAATTTGCTTAGGCGGTACATAGGACATGGCAAACACAAACAAAATGACAAAGAAAAATTGAATCAATCAATAAGTCAATGGGTGAGAACGAATGCAAAAGATAGAGGAAAGTAAACCATACTAGGAAGGAGAAGCAACAACATGATCCTGGGACCTGTGGGTTATGGGCCCACCACGCTTCCGCTGCGCCACTCTGATAGTGACGTTCCAAGTTGCAGACATGTCGTTGTAGACCACACGACAACAAGCGACGATCCGAGCAGGAAGAAAAGAATGAGACACCAGATTAAAATTGGAATTTAGAGGAGGACTTTAATTTAAATAATTAGGTCAAAACTAATGTGTGTTAACAAAAATAATATTAATTATACAAAAACCAACACATAATAATAATAAAATAATAATGAAAAAAATAATAAAATAATAATAATAATAATAATAATAATAATCATAAATATACTGGTAAAAATAATAGTAATAATAAAATATTAACAATACTGGCAAGGATAATAATACAAGACAGAAATTAATTTGGGGTTCATCATTTTGGTGGAAGTAATTCAATATTAACATCAAAAATAAAATAGTAAGAAAAATACAATAATAATAATAGTAATAGTAACCCCAATAATAATAATCATACTAATAACAATAAGGAAAACAATAATAGTAGTAGTAGAATTTCTGATTATCTTGTGAAATATTGTAAAGATTCCTGAACAGCTTATGGATGATGAAAATAATTCGCTGGGCTTTTGTCTCGTATCTGTATTCCGTATTCTTTTTAGGAAGCAGGGCATGACAGTCGTCCACGGAGGCGTCTAATGTAGAGGGTGCATTGAGAGGTTTTGAGCCATGTCCGGTGTTGAAGGAGATTTTGCGAGTTGGGGAGTCTTGTAACACGGAATCCGACATGGGAGATTGTTTCTCTGGTATTCGTGCTCTATGCGATTGGTGGAGCACATTCTTCAAGAGGCGATGAGGGGTGGTTGGTGCACTTCACGTGGTAGAGTGGCGGAGGTGCTCTTCATGAGAGTGTGGAGTACTTGGGTCTTCCATGAAAGTGGGAGTATGACAGAGATAATGCGAGATAAAGATTACAATAACTTTGAAGCGTGGTATATTTGGTCCAAGTGGGAGATTGTTAGGGTTTTGGCCTCAAATACATGTAGGCACGGAGTACTTAAAGGTAAAGAAGAAGAGGAGGAGACAAATACAACAAGAGAAGACAACAGCAATTAGAAGAAGTGTAATCTGGAGAGTTGCGGTTGACCAACCTGGGGTGCGGTCGACCGACCCAAGCTGCTGAGAGTTCTTCGAGTGTACAGGGTCCAACAGAGGGGGGGCGATCGACCGGTCGTGTCTCGGGTTTGGCTTTACACGTTGCGGTCGACCGACCTTGGGGGTGCGTTCGACCGACTTCGCCGGTGATTGTTTTTGGGCTTACGAGTTTAAGGCCCAATAGCTGAATTTGTGCTTATCTTTTAGGGTTTACTTGGGGGGCTATATATATGACTGTAGACTCTAGGGTTTGTATGATCTTGTAACATCAGATTAGAGAGATTTTGTGAGCCGTTATCATTGTTCAACTTTAAGAAGATATTGTGCCGAGTGTTTCAAAGGTGAGAGAGAGAGACTGAGAGTTGTAATCTCTTTTGTAATCTTTGTATTTTTTTAGGAATAAGAAGTATTGGTTATCTCTGTATATTGATTGTATTCTTGTGAGATTTTGCATATATTGTGCTGGCTTGTTCTTAGTTCATCTAAATTTTGGTAGTTTCTATTACTTGTGGTGTACTTTCACTATTAGCACTACGAATTGTGGTAGATTCTTCTACAAAAACATCTTAGGTGATATTGTATAGTATATAAAAGTGAACCATCTTGTCTTTATTAAATTTGGTTTAGCTAGCAAACTTCATGAATTAATCATGTTATTTACGATTGCACAATAAATAGGAGGGATTGAGATTTGTGAAGGAATAGTTATATATCATTGGAGTCTCCTGAGGTTGCAATGTAAGCTTTGTAATATATTGTAATTTGAGGGTAGGAATTAGACTATAAATTGGCAAATACCCTTGGAAAGCACACGAAAGAAATCTTGTAATGTCTAGACTCTTATGGGTAGTATACAAAACCACCATACTAGCTTTCTTTCATGAACATTTTTGCATTGTTTACATGTAACTATCAACGTCTCATCTACTATGCTCTCGCTCCTAGAACTTAGTGGGTGCGGGCCCAATGAGAAGGTCCGCCACCCACCGACGCCAGCAACAGGTCAAGCACCAGCTCAAGCACCAAATGTGGAGTCAACCATCGCTATGTCCACACCCCAGACCCAGCATCAGCTTCTTCCACCTATGCCTCCCCCGAATGGATCCACTGTGCAACTCATGCCCCCTACCCCATGCTGCAGCGATTGTCCCTACATCAACAACGATGGCCCCCTCACCGTTGAATCCACTCCCTGAAGAGAGAGGGATTCGTGAGCTTAGACGTGTTCGCTCCCCGACGTGTGCACACAAATGTGCACATCAACGTCGCGAGGGAAGGAACTACGGTCATCACAGCTCTAGAGAGGGCTCCACCAGAGGCCATGGGTATCATCGACGACATGAGGATTTTTACGAGGGAAGGGCCCAACGATGGGGTCCCCCTCCTGGCCATTACAGGCAGAAGAAAACCCCACCACCAGAGCACCGTCCATTCCAACACAAGGGACAATCGCTGAGAGCACAAGAAGCTGATGCATGAAGGCATGAGTTCCACCCCCCTCCCAACTCCAATTCCAAACCAAGTTTTCAACATCCTCCTTCCAACACCAACACCGGTTCAAGTTTTCATCCACATCATCAACCTCAACAATCCAACAAACCCTCTATGGAACTCCCCAGGGGTTCAAACCCTCCTCATCACAACCACAAACTCAGGGAGACCCATGAACAACCACTAACAAATCCGACCTCCCCCCCAATCCCACCACCTATCAGCTCGCAATTCCATCAACACAGGAGCACCACCCACCGATATCTCATGCCAAGCAAGCCCATGAAGGTGCTACGCTAGATGGGACTCCGGTAGATGGTGTCTCTGGCGATGTGGAAGGGGAGGGGCAGTGGGTTGAGGTCAGGGGAAAGAAAAACAAGAGTCAAGAGAGTCTCACTAACCTTCAAGCTGATCAGGCCATACACAATAAGAAACAGAGTAAGGGCAAGCGAAAGCCGGTGCCGTGTTTCAATTGCGGGGATCTAGGCCACTTCAGGAGCGAATGCACCAAAGAAGTGTGTTGCCTCGCATGCATGAAGTGGGGGCACCTCTCCTATGTTTGCACCAATGTGGTGGAGACTCACAGTGATGAAGAGCGCCCAGTGAGATGGGGGAAGTCCCCAGACAACCCCACAGTGATTAGGTTAGCAAAGAGCTTGGATATCATCAAAAGTGAAGAACGGTGGCTGCGGCAATGGTGCGCCATTGCCAAAGTCACTACTGGGAGGCCATCAGAGATGCATGTAATGCAAGCACTCACCGAAAGGTGGCCTATGAGAGCTCATGGGGATTGGGTCGCCAAGAAGTTGTGCCATATGAAATTTCTAGTCTCTTTCCCTTCGCCGGAGAAGGTCTCAGAAGTTGTAAGGTTAGGGAATGTTGATTTTGGACATTTCAAGCTTGAATTCAGCGCATGGACTCCGACGTTTGGAGCGGAGCTACCGCAGGGAGAACACTACTAGATTTGGATCCATAACGTCCCTCTCCACTTTTGGAAGAAAGAAGCACTCCAAGAGATAGTAACGGAGTTCGGGACGGTGGTTGACATTGATGAGAAGATGGTGCGACGATCAGAGATAGTCTCGGCAAGATTGCTCATCCGAAGCACGGACATTTCTTTGATGCCACGCTTCGCCAAGGTGTTTTCCTTCGATGAAGCATATCTCATCAGGTTTGTGCTTGAGAAGAAAGAAGAAGCACAAAAGGGACAGGCGACCATCACTTCCCCCTCACCAACATCGGCCATCAGAGACAATAGATCTTACCGACAAGTGATCTCGCCAGCAAAGGAGCTGACCATCGATGGTTCCTATGAAGTGGAAAGGGCCCACAGGGAGATCATCAAGGCGGCAATGGGGCAGGAGCAGTGCCAGGGTACACCGGCGAAAGTGTTCGATAGAGCCAAGGGCTTCTCCGTCAGATCCAGCGGTCAAAATCTCGCAAGAACCTCTGACTCGGCAGATCCAACGGTGAACTGCCTCAACCCCCCTAATTTGGAAGGGACATGTACCAAAAACACAAAAGGAGTCAAAAGTTTTGCCCAAAGTGATGGTTTTGCCCTGCATGCGACAGAGGAGGAGTGCGCTCTGGCTCAGAGGCATGGGACAGGGATGGCAGACCCCCAAAATGGCAAAACTCCCCTCTGCAACAACATGCAGGCCTCCAGACTGGGGTTGGTGAAAGAAAACATCGGTATAGGAAAGAAGACAAGCGAAAGAACTCTCTCGACCAAAGAGTGGGTGATTAAGCAGTGGTTTTCACCAAATAAGGAAAAAGGTGCTTTTTTGGAGCAAAGGGAAAAGGATGCAGAGGCCATGTTAGGGAAAGCAAAGAGCACGGATCTGCTCAACCACAGAGAAAAGAGCACTATGGCGAGCGAGATTACCGCTGAGGGAGTGGGTAGTGTAGCTTTGCTTTTGAGGGTAGGCGAAAGTAGTAAAGAAGAACGGAAGAGAAGAAAGGATCAGAGTGAGGGAGGAAGAAGATACAAACAACAACCCTTCGCTTTTAACGCTTCAATACTCGAAACCAACGCCATATTCTGACTCCACCGATTTTCCCCCCAATCGCTCTTTGCTAGCTGGCGAGAGCGGTAAAGCTACCGCCCTATTAAATCAAGCGGCGATTGATGATCTTGAGGATTGCGGTGTGATAAACCGCGGCGGAGCTTTATGTTATCCCACAAGTGTGACTTACTGTGGTGGGCTGATTGGTAAGCATTTTATAGGCGTTGATGGGCCCAAAGAGGGGTCCAAAATGCATTTTTTTGTCTCGAGGACTAGTAGCTCTATCGTTTCAAACAATCAGACACAATGTCAAACTGGGAGCGGGCCCACCGAGGGGAACGCAACGGAGAACACCACTAATTCGCTAATATGTGGGCTTAATGAGGAGTCCGCAATAAAAGTGCCTACTCCACAACGGGAAGTTCAACACACAGATAGTGAGGAGGACCTAGAAGGGCGGCTAAATCTAGATGAAGAATTCTCATTCACAGATGAGGAGTCAGAGGATCTAGAGGTCATCGCTAATACCAAGAGAGAGATCTCGCCTGAGATGGTCCTGTCCACACTTCCAGAATCAGCACCCGGAGATAGTTCTGGAATGTTGCATAGGACGGTTGGGTTCAGAGTTCACCGTTCACCCAAGAGGGCTCATGTGGAGTCCTTGGATGACTATCTCGAGGTAGCAGCGGCAGCCAAGGCTGCTAAATTCGACAACGAATGTACGAAAAGTTTTTTAGCTATTATATTAAATTTCATGTCAGATTCTGAAGTTTTTTTCCTAGCTAAGACATGTGGGTTAGAGGTGTGTGACACAGAACGCAGCGCTTTACTACTCAATAAAATCCGGGGGGGGTGGGAAACTGAAAGGGTTAAGACTAGTTATGCGAATGACTCAGGAAATTGCGCTAGGTCGACAGACATCCCCGAGGATGTAGCCGGCCCCACACCACACCAATGATCACCGATGACTCTGTCCCCCAATGAATACACTATTCTGGAATGTTAGGGAGCTGGGGGATAGGGGGAAGAGAGATATGGTAAGGGACATCATTAGCAATTCCAAGGCAGAAGTGGTGGGGTTACAGGAGACTAAACTCCAGCACGGGCTCAAACTCAAAAGAATCGGGAGTAACAGAATCAAGGAATGGGTGTTACGACCATCAATAGGAGCCTCAGGAGGGATTGCTATAGGATTCAATTCGGATATCCTCTCTTGCATTGAGGTGTACAGTGGAACGTTCTCCCTGACTACCAAAATTAAGCGACGGTCCGATGACTGGGTGCAGACGGTGACTGTTGTCTACGGGCCGAATGTGGCTACAGACTGAGATGCCTTCTACCAAGAACTTGTCGACATTCGACAGCGTTGGTCGGGAGCTTGGATTGTTGGGGGGGACTTCAACATCACTAGATTTGCTTTTGAGTACAAGGGAAGAGGCACTAGCGACAGGCATAGAGAGGAGTTCAATAGAGTGATTACGGAACTAGAGCTGATTGATATCCCAATCAATGATAGACTATTCACTTGGTTTAATATGCAAGCGGCTCCGGTTATGGCCAAGTTGGACAGAATTTTAGTCTCGATGGAATGGGAAGCTAAATTTTCCCTAGCTACAGCTAGATCGATCCCTAGACCCACATCAAATCATACTCCGATCTTACTCGATATAGGGATACGTGGAGCCCACAAGCCACAGAAATTCAGATTTGAGAAGGCTTGGCTAGAAATCCAGGGATTTCACCACATGGTGATGGAAATTTGGGATCTCCCAACTGCGGGCAGGGACGTAGCATCCCGATGGTGTGAAAAGATCCACAGATTGAGAAGGAGGCTGCGTAAATGGAATCGATCTAGATTCTCGACCATCTGGCGCGCAAAATATTCTTGTCTGGAAGGAATCGATGAGCTTGAAAGGGTGGAAGAGACGAGAGTTCTGTCATAGGAAGAAAGAAGCAAGCTGCTAGAGCTTCTGGAAAATGTCGCCAATCTGTACAAGCTGGAAGAAATCAAGTGGCAACAATGATCAAGGATTTCATGGCTCAAAGAGGGAGACACGAATACGGCCTATTTCCACCGAGTGGCTAGCGCAGGACGTAGATCCAATACCATCCTCTCACTGCGGACGGCTACAGGAACACTGCAAGACGAAAATGCGATCTCCGCAACCTTTCAAAATTACTACAAGGGCCTCTTTGGAAGAAAGAATGATTTTAGGATTCTATTGAGGGAGGATTATTGGCAGGAATACCAGAACGATTCAATACAAATTTTTTCCTCTTTGGAGGCACCTTTTTCGGAAATGGAAGTGAAAATGGCCATCAACCAAATGGGAGCAGACAAGTCCCCTGGACCAGACGGCTTTCTAATGATGTTCTTCCAAGTGTTCTGGGAAGAAATTAAAGGGGACATTATGGCACTGATGGAGGAATTTTTTCATAACAATCTCAGATTGGGCATGTTCAATTTTACGGAAGTGGTCCTTATACCCAAGCAGGAGGAGTCTAAGCGCATGGAGGATTTTAGACCAATTAGCCTCATCAACTGCTCGGTGAAGATCATCATAATGGTCCTGGCAATCTGCTTGGGGAGTATAATGGATAGTATAATCAGCAAAACCCAGACAGGTTTCATCAAGGGCAGATGTATCCTAGATTGTGTGGCCACTGCTGAATAAGTTATCCACCACTGCCTTAAGAGCAACTCTAAGAACTTCCTCCTAAAGCTGGATTTTGAGAAGGCATACGACTCTGTCGATTGGGAGTGTTTGCTAGAAGCTCTAGAGGAAGAGGATTCAGAGATAAATGGGTTAGATGGATCAAACAGTGTTTACTTACGAATAAAACGGCAATATCAGTGAATGGGAGGCCAGGGCTGTAACACCCAATTTTTTTTTTTTTTACAACTAAACCTCTAAATACAATTCTTCCAATTTCTATATAAATTTAAACATAAACTAAGATATATATAATTCAAATAAAATTTTGGCAGAGTCTCCCCTAAAATTTCTGTCCCGAAACACAAAATGCTTACGGAATTCTGCTCTAAATTATGTAGCTCACAACACAGGCAATATAATCATGGGCTTCCCAGGCCAAAATGAGCAGAATCACACAGGCAATATAAATATCATGCTCTGGGGACCAAACTCATAATATAATATCATTTATCAATTAAAATCTATAAATTTCCATTGAAAACTTATATAAGTAATAGAAAAACTAAAGAAAAACTTTCCAAAAACTAATCACAGAACCCAATACTCCACAACGAGGTGGGTACGGGCTTTCTTACCTCATCACAGCACTATATCTATATATGTTCACCTTAATACAAAATAATACAACAACTGTCCATGTTTCTTTATATATATATATATATATATATATATATATATATATATATATATATATATATAAGTACATAGAATCCATTAGTTCAACCAGAATATAATATCTAACTCTATATTTATCTTGCCAGGCTGCTAGCAAACCTGCAAGAGAGTTAGGGTTGTCCACCCTCAAGGAGGGACCCCCCTAACCCCCAGAAAACAATAGGGGTTAGCCATTTCTGGTGTGAGTATAACCATTAATCTAATAAATAAATTAAATTGGTATAAAGAAAATAATTTAAACTTACAAACATCAAGTTAAGATGATGCAACCTGAATTCTGAATATAAAAACATCACCAATACGATGTTATATCCAAATCCTCTTCCAATCTGCATTCAACTATATCATTATCCATAACTTCACACATTTCACTATATGCGTCACATCAACCTCGTTTATAACCTTATTTTACATTCGCATAATACGAATTCACATACAAACTATTACTTTTCAATTCGAATTCCCTGACACAAATATTGATCCTTCCAAAATTATCGTCACAAGATTATTTCTTTATATATATATATATATATATATATATATATACATGATGTTACTACATCTTTTCTTCATCTTTATTAGCCATGCATTTCATTTACTTGTATTGTATCACGTTTCACCTCATAAACATATGCATCTATTCTTATAAAACCACATTCATTCATGCCTTGGGACACAAATATAAATCTCATTGCCTATTGCAATTTACTCACATTCCATCACATCATGAACATATCACTTATTAAAAATGCTTATTCTCATTGCATCAAGAACATGTTTTATAACTCATTCTTATCTTATTATATCATTTAGTTACTACTCAGTCTTATTGAGAATTAAACTTACTTTCATTTCACTTATATCTCAATTACCATTAATTTCACTTTCATTCTCATCAATTTATACTCCATATCCCAAACATAGTTTCGGCAATAATATATCACACCCCAAAGCCGATAGCTTGGGTAATAATCACCGCATCCCAAACACATAGTCTAGGTAATATCACATCACATCTCAAGCCGATAGCTTGGTTATTAATTCACTTCAATTACTTTTCATCTTCACTTTACTTAATTCTTCATTTCCATTAATCATTACCACTATCATGCCAACTCACCCTGCGAATTATGCCAAGGCAGGTAGTTCCCACCATTTTCATAAAAATTGCGGGCAGGTAGTTCCTTGACATAATTCCAAGGTGTAACAACTCATATCATACTGTACTTTACTTTAATAATCATTAACATAATATAATTACTTCATACTGTTCACAACAACACATGTCTCTTTTACTTTTTCATTTAAATTAACCACATGCTATATTTATCACTTCTTTTCATCCACACATTCATAACTCATATTCCTTCGTTTTCATTTCATTCACAACCACTTTCATTCGCATTCACAATTCACTTTCCACTTTCTTTACTCTCACATTTTTATTTACACTTAGTTATTTTGTTAGTTTGTTGACCAGTGAGCCACAGTATCCCAATATACTGAAAGCCGACAGCCCAGTAAAACACGCAGACCGATGCTCACACAGAGTCTTACTCGTCCGAGGCTACGTCTTCCTCCCAGCCTATGCCAGCGAGGGAACTCCGCATCCCAGAAAAATTGGGTGCTTCCTCCCAGCCGAAGCCAGCGAGGGAAAAAAAAGAGAAAAACTCCGCACCCCAGGTAAACTGGGCTACTTCCTCCCAGCTTATGCCAGCGAGGGAAAACAAAAGAGAAAAACTCCGCACCCCAGGTTAACTGGGTACTTCCTCCCAGCCGAAGCTAGCGAGGGAAAACAAAAAGAGAAAAACTCCGTACCCCAGGTAAACTGGGTACTTCCTCGCGACAGCTGTCATCGAGGGTATAACCGGGCCTCAAGCCGATAGCTTGGGCGATAAAACTCCGCACCCCAAACATAGTTTGGGTAATAAATTCCGCACCCCAAGCCGGTCCTTGGGTATTAGGAGGTCTAGCCCAAACCCCCAGGATTGCTGTAGGTACTGGTCAACAAAATCATCTGTTATTAGCATTAATCATTTCATCTTTTCAGCTTACTTTATCACACAAGCATTTCACTTTTGCTACAACGAGTCATATCTTTGACTTTAACCACGTGAATTAATACCACATTTTATTAGCACATACCAGCTGATCTTTTATCTTCATATCATCATACCACATTATGCATACACCCTGTTATTCAACACATAACTCATCATATCATATTAATGCATAATATTAATGCGCCAAGATTTTTATTTTGCCATAACAACCCACATTAAGGGTACCATGCTATTCATTAACCCATTATATCATATATAGGCATACGTCAAGTTATAACATTAATAAAAAACTACATTCAGTTTTTCCATATCGTAAAAGTATCAAAATGTATACTTCATCACATTATAATAGCATACTATTACTCATTAATTCACTTCGAACATAATGATAATGCAAACATATACCCACTTACTAATCTCATCAATTATCACATCCCGAGTAAATATCATGATATATATATAACACAAATATACACCACACATGCGGGTTTCCAAGAAAAAAGGGCCAAAAATCACTTATTTCTTCTAATTAAACTCCATAACAATCAATCATGGCATGCAAGCGCATACACAATGCTCTATGTAACTAAAATCACCTATAAGGGCCTATGTGCCCCCAAAATATGCACAAAACATGCACTATTTATACACAGGTTTCCAAAATATGGCCACAATCACTAATCTCGTCTAATTACATCTTATAACATCCATCCATAACATGCTAGCCCATACACAAGGCTCCACATATACCAAATCACCTATATAGGCTTATTCTCACAAAAACATGCACGAAACATGCACGGGGTAAATATATGCATAAACCGTTTAATAAATTTAGTTTTTATACTTCAACACATCACATTAACCCATAATATAGGTTTTATATACTTAAAATAGTTAATTTCATCAAATATCTCAAGAACCCATTTCCGGACTCTTAAAAATCCGTATTTTCATTGAAAATCAATTTTTGGCATAACTTCTACAAAATATATCAAAAAGCCACGAAATTCGGCCACAATATAAAATATGTATAAATACAACATACTCACCTGACGGATCAAGCAAACGATGTCCCACGTCCGCCCTGTAGCCAGTCGAAGTTCGACTTTTTCCACCTAAATAGGAAATTATAGGACCGATTAGCTTAAAACTCAAAACGTGACCTACGAACCTCCAAATTCGAATCCGTCTTCACCCACGCATCACAAATGACATATGTAGGTGAGCTACATCAATAGACTTCAAATTCGGGTCCCAATACAAAAACTCACTTATTGATTGGAAACTTTCTAATAGGAAACTTTTCCTATCTCCTAATTTCTTTAATCCCTTCTTCCTAATTTCTCAAATTAGAGTTAATAATAATAATAGAACTCAATTATACCTCCGAACCCATCAAATATCCATCTAAACCTCGCTCGGGCATTTCACCGAACACCCGGCGTGCATAAATAGTATACCCGTATTTTTTGAGATTCCGACGGATTTCTAACTCCATAAAATTTTAACTAAACCCATTCAGAATTGTTTCCCCTTAATACACAACAATTTCTATAACTCATCCTTATCAATTAGTTTATTTATTATCCAAATTCTAAAGCCAATACACTAATTAATTTATAACTCACAAACCACTCAATTTCTCACCAATCTTCCGTCTCTATAATTACCAGCATCACCTAATTACCCTACTATATCATTTTCTAGCACTAAAACTCAAAATCATATTTTCCCATAAACTAAACTTCATAATTTCTTACCTTCCAAGCCTTATCTCTGCAAATGGACTCCGGAAATGAGTAGAGCACCTCTAAATTAGCTAAAACCTTCAAATTTTTGTGAAGCAACAACTTGAAAATAGCTAGGGTTTTGAGCCCTAATCTTGGCCGATGGTGGGTTTCATTTGCTGGCCGAACTGAAGTGGGAGGTGGGGAGAAGGAGGGTATGGAGAGGTAAATAAAATGGTAAAATTCAGTATAAGTCCCTCTTTTGACCATAGGGTTATTTTTATACCCTTCTATTATATTTCTTTTCAAAAATCACTCCACTATCTGCTTAATTACATCATAGACATAAAATAAATTAGAAGTGCAGTTCTATGGATAATTATAATCAATATCAATAGTTATAACCAATAGAAATACATATATATATACACACACATGAATATTTTTAAGCTTTTAAACACACAGGCATTAAAACTCCCATTTCATGTTATAATCTAATAATTCCTCGAATTAACATTTTATTGCCCTCCGATACCATACAAGCACCTCGGAAAAATTCGGGTCAAAACAGATTCATCTCCTCCGAGAAAACTCATCTCCAAATTCCTGTATTTTCAATTTTTTCCCGTTTACCCCAAAATATCAATTTAATCATTCTAATACTAATGAAATCAATTAATAGGGGTAAATATACTCAGAAATATATTTAAAAATAATTTAAATCAAATAATTAAGAAATTAAAAAAAACACTGGTTACAAGGGCCGTCATTTCCTTGCAAGAAAGGACTCTAGCAAGGGGATCCATTATTCCCGCTTCTATTCATGATCGTAGCAGATGTGCCTAGGGGAATGTTAGAAAATTGCCGGAAAAAGGGTTGGATTACACCCGTGGCCAGCAGCAATTCCAATCAAGGGTGCACGATTCTCCAGTACGCTGATGACACCCTACTCTTTGGAAATGGGACCAGATCAGAAACATTCTACTTTAAAGGAGCCCTCTACTGTTTTGAAGCCTGGTCAGGTCTCAGGATAAATTTCCACAAGATGCACTGATTCCCATTACACTCTCCGATGAAGAAGCATGAGAGCATGCCACCATACTAAACTGTGTGAGGAATGAGTTTCCAATCAAATACTTAGGGCTTCCACTCAGGCCAGGGAAACTCACTAAATCGGATTGGCTGCCTATAATTGACAAGGTGGAGGACAGACTAGCTGGCTAGAAAGGAAAGTCGCTCTCGCTAGGAGGAAGAGTGGTTCTCATCAACTCAGTACTATCCAATCTGCCCATCTATTACATGTCATTCTTTGAGCTCCCTAAGTGGGTTATCCAAAGGATTGACCGAATCCGAAAATGATTCCTTTGAAAAGGGGTAGATTCGAATAGGGGAGGTTACCACCTGATCAAATGGAATATCGCTTGCATGAAGAAGAGGCATGGAGGGCTAGGCATCATCGACCTTAGAGATATGAATCTTGCCCTGCTGGGAAAATGGTGGTGAAAGGTTTTTCACCACAACGGGGAAGGATGGCAGGATTTCATTCAGCCATACCTGCGAGGAAAAGGCACAAGAAACCTGGGCTTTTGAGTAAGGTCTAGAGTTTCTTGATTCTGGAAAGGAATCACCAAAGCTAGCAGGCCGTTCAATTCGGCAATTACGTCTACTATCGGTAATGGGCGGTCCACCAGATTTTGGTGGGATAAATGGTGTGGTGCACATACTTTGAAGGAAACTTTCCCCGAGCTGTATGACAAGATGAGTCGACCCAATATATTTGTAGTCGAGACTTAGAGGAGGGGAAGTTGGAAGCCGTCGTTCCGAGGAGCTCTTACCCCAAGATTACAGCAGCAGCTGCTCGAACTACAAGCACACATCACACGGATCGGGACGAGATGCGTCCAAGGCCCAGATCAGATGCGATGGGGACTCGATTCCAAGGAGCGTTCACGGTCAGTTCCCTGTACCATCGGATTTACTGTCGAGGATGCAGACCCAGTTGGGCACAGGTATTATGGAAGGCGAAAACACCACTTAAAGTCAGATTCTTCCTTTGGCTAGTGCTCAATAATGCAATTCTCACCAGAGAGAACCTACCCAAAAGACAACCCCAGATTGTGACCGAATGTGGATTTTGCAACACGCACACGGAGAATTTGAACCACCTATTTATCCACTGTCCAAGGAGTAAGGCGACTATGGTAGAGGATTTACAAGCCCTAGGAACAAGTGACTACCCTAACGAATATGAGGATTTGTGGATTGGCCCCAAATTCGCAAAGGTTCGCCATGAAATGAAGGATGCGTGGTACATTGCCATTGCGGCAGCTACATGGGTGTTATGGCTAGACAGAAATAATTTTTATTTTCGTGCTTCATGTAGTAGTATTTCTGGTAACCTTACTCATATCATGCATCTTATTTCTTTTTGGGCTACAGCTGCCGCCACAGGAGCGAGAGGGAGGATTGCCAGAGTCTTCCAGGTGGAGAATTTTGATGATGAGGAGGTAAAGTTTGGGCCAACATTGGACTGAGGGGCGGAGCCGTCCCATTTGCTGCACTCTATGCTAGTTTGGCCTTGACCTACTGTACTTTTGGTTTTTGTATGGAGGATTCAACCCACCCCCCAGGGTCTTGTTGGGGGTTTGTGTTTTATTTCCTGCACTGTTTTGTCTTTTCTGCTAAGTACTTTTGTATCCTTTCTGGTACACCGTGGTTCTTTTATTAACTACTTATTAATGAAACAGGGTGGCTTTATTCCACCTTTCACCTAAAAAAAAAAGAATTAACATGCTTGTTCAATATCTCTGTGAGCTCGAACAAACTTCATCACTAAAGCAAGAAGTTACCATGCATTTAAATTTTGCACCAGATTTGTGTGCACTTCCGTATTTGTAGATCCACATATTTAAAAAATATACATCTCCCTAATATTATAATGATATTATAATGGAAGAGTTGGTGTTGTCATTTGTTAACATACAAATCCGTGCGTTGCACGTGCAACTCTAACTCTCCCATTAATTACAATAAAAACAAACATATAAAAAAAATTCACCTATTTAAAACGTGCAACGCACGTGCAAAATAATTTTATAATAATTTTTTAACACTAAACACACATATGTTGCACGTACAACTCAAATTCTACTTATAAATACGTGCATTGCACTTATAAATTGTATCTTTTCCTTCAAAATATTTTTTTCAATTACGTGCAACGCACGTCCAACTTCAAAACTATTTCTTAACACGTATATCGCACGTGAAAATTTTCCAACTCTTATCAAAATGTGCATCACACGTGAAAAATACAAGTGTATATTAATAGGAATCTATAATTCAACTATATGCTAGTTATAATTCAACTATATGCTAAACTAGTATTTAGCATGTGTGATGCACATTTTAAGAAATATATAGTTTTTAAAGTAATATAATATAGCACTTCTGAGGCACGTGTTAATAAATATATTATTTTTTAAAGTTATATAAAGAGAATAATGGGAGAGCTGGAGTTGTACATGCGATGTATGTAGTTGGTAGATTTAAAGTGTATAATGAGAGAGTTGGAGTTGCACGTGCGATGCACGCAAGGTTATAGATTTACAGATAAGTAATGTAATATACGTGTGATGCACGTACGTTGGTAGATTTAGAGTGTATAATGGGAGAGTTGGAGTTGCACATGCAATGCACGTAAAATGATAAATTTACAAATAAGTAATATAATATAGTACATGTGAGGCACGTTTTAATATATATATATATATAAAGTAATTTAAAGAGTATAATGGGATAATTGAAGTTGTATGTGCGATGCCCATAAGTTGGTAGATTTAAAGCGTATAATGAAAGTTGGAGTTGCACGTACAATACATGTAAGTTAATAGATTTACAAATTACATCTCCTCTTCTCACATTATAACATTAGAGATGAGAGACAATAAGGATAATATGTAGTCCAAATTAATGAATTTATTATGCAGAAAGATGATTAATAATGGAGGCCATACGGCCATACCCACTGACCCACACTCCAATAAGAAGGCTTTTTTCTTCATTTCTTCACTATATTCTTATTCTTGTTTCCTTTTTCTCTGCACTTGTTATCTAATCATCAGTATATTGGGTTTATGTCTTGCATACTATGTTGGATAAGAAGACGATGAGACGATGGAGGAATCGTGTCACGCCCCGCTTCCCAAAAATACGGAATACAAGCACGTGACAAAGCCCAGCGATTGATTTTCATCATTCATGAGCTATAGGATCGACTCAACATCATAATAAGAATATAATAAAATGTACACAACCACGCATACATGGATAATTTATTAATCAATAGAAAACAATTGAAACGAAATAATAATATCCCAAATTGTTTTCAAGTCTGGATCAAAGTTAAAACTCGGGAACATAAGCCCGTTACAAATCTTTAAGTAGCAAAGAAATAAACAACTCAAGAAAAACAAGTTATTTAAGTACGTCCTTGCTCCAAGCGAAGCATAGAATGTCTGCTCACCAATTCCAGCAGGCAATTCGTCTTCAAAGTCTGTTTGTAAAAATATAAAAAGGAGAAAATAGAGAAAACAAGACAAACGTCCTTAGTACAAGTTAGGGCTACAAATAGAAAAAAACAATTACAAGAAATATGGAACAAAAATTGGAATCAAGAATGTAATAGGGATGCAACAAGTAGTGAGAATTCAAGAAACTATCTAGCAAGAAAGACAACTCAAGTGACAAGATTGGGTAACAAATACTAGTAGTAGAACAAGTGGCTAGTGAACATGTAACGATGCCAGACATCAAATAACAAGTACCACGTACAAGTGTCGAGTAACAAGTAACAAGTTAATGTGTCAAGTTATCAAGTACAAGTATCAAGTAGCAAGTTTCAAGTATTATGCTAAAGTATCAAGTCTCATGTATCATGTCATCAATTAACAAGTCTCAAGTAGGGTATCAAGTGTGTACAAGGGATAAGTTATTCTTAAGTCTAATGTTTAATTCTATCTAGGTAGCACTTCATGCATCCATACTTTTAATACATGGTTGCTACACACAAATAGTTTCGCTTAGGCCTAGTGGTGGATTTTATAGGACGGTGTACTCAGGTATCAAGTATCAAGCAAGCACGGTTCATGAATACAAAAATAAAGTAACAAGTTCACAAAGCAAGTCCGTGAATACTAACAAGTTCAAGAACCACACAATGGGTTCATGAATACAACAAGTTCATGAGCCAAGTAATGGCTTCATGAATACATCAAGGTGCAACAAGTTCATGAACCGAGTACTGGAAACACGGGCCCCCTTCCGAGTACACTTACCTATATTGTCCACTACTATGATTTTTCCCATAAACCCCAGCTTGTTATTTATTATTATCATCAAGCAAGCATGAAAGTGTGCGAAAAAAGTCAAGTAAACATAATCAGGAACATGGAACAAGTCTAGGCTAAGTAGGGTACATGTTCGAGGGTCAAAACAAATCAAAATATCAAGAACAACGAAAATCTCAAATCTGGAAAGCATGATGTTGCTGCACCAAAACTGCGCAAAAGTGGATCTTTCGGAAGGTCTAGAAACTAGACTCCTTCCCAATTTCAACGCATACAATTAAGGTACATAAAAGTTGTGGTAACATGTGTCAAAACAGCAAACTTTACAGCATTTGTGTTCAGCCAGAATTTGCGAATCTGGGTTTATACATGTGAATCAGGTTTGAAACTTCAATAATTAATTCTAATAAAATTAGGAAATGTTCTCTAGGGTGTCCAGTAATAGTATGCAAAATTTCATGTCATTTACTTACTGGTAGCATACTTAAAATAATTGTAAACCAAACATGGTGCAACAATTTTTGTGAATCTGCGACTACCAACACAGCAGCAGTAAAACTGCGATATCTCCTAGACCGTAACTCGTAATTCGAAAATTTTGGATGTTATTCTCAACTAGACACTTAGGGCTACATTTCATATTCAGGACTCAAGTTTAGATTTTGGATTTATTGGGGTCGAAACAGCATGTAAAGACAAGAACAGCAGCAAGTGTGAATTTCTTTTATATACAAGTTGCATGATAAATGACTTTTATGAGTCTAGATTAGTGTGTGATACAAATACGGATGTATTGGGGATCAAATCACAAAGTCACATGTAATTCTCAACTCTAAAGAATGTAAGATCAATACAATACATCATACAACACACGTCTACAAGTCAAGGGGTTCATATTTAAGTAATTAGGAGATAAAAGGATCCAACTAGTTTGTAAATATATCAACGAAGGGTTGTGACTCTTATGATTATGGGTTCGATGATGAATAATTCAAGATCAACAAGCGATGAGACAAGGAGGAGTCTCAACTACTATCTATTTACAGTATTTTCAATTAAACGTTTGTACTAGAATAATAATTTGTACAAGAAGAATACTTGCCTTGGGTGTAGATGATGAATCCGACGAAGGAATATCCCGGTCGAAATCTCCCAAAAACACGTGCAATCCACATGTGAAGAATCAACAGCAACTAAGAGAAACCCCACACCGGATCAACCCAGAACAGCAAACAGCGGTCGGATCCGCTGCGCCCAGAATACGGAACAGCAAACTCACCCAATGGAAAACCTCCTACACAGCAGATCGGGGGCAAACACGGGACAGCGATCACAGATCCTCGCTCCCAAACACCAAACGGCAAAAATGTCCACTCATGATTCTTCTTCTTCCTCAACCCACGACAGAGAGAGAGAAGGAGAGCACAGAATCTCAGCGGTGGCTGGCTGATGGTGATGACTGCACGACTGCGGCGGCAACAGGCGGTGCGACGCCGAGGACTACGACTGGGGAGCAATCGAAGAGGCGACGGCGGCAATGAAGAGAAACGACGATGAGCTCTGTTTTTGGGTTCGAAAACAAGGGAGCGAAGAACGGCGGGAGGTCGATGTGGGTGTTGGCGGTGAGAGAGGGGATAGAGGGTGAAAAGGTGATGGGTTAAGGCGATGGTGAAGTGGGGTTGATGGGTTCGGGAGTGAGTTTGACGACGCAGAAAACGATGGGTAATGGCGAAGTGGGTTCACGATGATGAGGATGAAGAAGACGATCGGGGGGGTGGTTCTGTGGTGGTTGTGGGGATGACGATGGCGATGGGCTAAGGCGATAAGGTCGAAGGGGGGGTAGGGCGATGGTGATGGCAATGGTCTGGGTTTTTCATGAGAGCGGAGGAAGAAGGAGACGGGGGAAGATGGTAGGCAGCTGAGTGAATTGGGTTTGCACAGTAATTAGGTTTAGGGTTAGGGTAAACTAGGTTTAGGTTTATATAGGAGGGTTTTGGGTTATTGGGTTATCGGTTAACAGGTTTGGGTAGGATCCAAAAGAAGATTGAGTCCAAATTCAGTATAATTAGGGAAAAAGGAATATATGAGGTGAATCATTCCATTCTTCATGAAGAACGACAAATCAGAGCAAATACGAACAATGAAATTGATATAAATATTGGCACAAAAATTGAGTTGAAACAAATGAAATGATTTTATTAGAACTAGAACAAAATATAGATCTCAAATTGATAGACAGAGTACAAGGAATGTAAATATAGTAGAAAAATACAGATACGGAAAATAGGAGTTACAAATCCTACCCACCTCAAGCAGAATTTCGTCCTCAAAATTTAGACAAGTGGTACATGAGGTAACCCCCCCCCCAAAGGAAAAGAAAGAACAACATCAAAACACAAACTACTGAAACAAATGGGAAAACTTCTGCTGAATCTCCTCCTCCAATTCCCAAGTTGACTCACCCGGCGAGTGAGGATTCCAAAAACTCGAACTAGCTTGATGACCTTGTTCTTCAGCACCTTCTCACACATGTCCAAGTTAGTAACTGGCGGATTCTCACAAGACATATCCGGTTGCACAGACAACTCTGAGTAGTCGATCACGTGGCTCTCATGCTTGATATATCTCTTGAGATGGGAGACATGAAAGACATCATGCACCCAAGATAGAGCGGACGACAATGCAAGTCGATAGGCCACCTTGCCTACTCGCTCCATAATATCAAAATGCCCGATGAATCTGGGGTTTAGCTTACCTCCACCTCCGAATCGAATAACGTCTCTCCACGGTGATACCTTAAGGAACACATGGTCTCCCACCTCAAACTCCAAGGGCCTTCTGTGGCAATCTTCCCATTTCCTCTGCATGTCATGCACTGCCAGAAGGTGCTTCCTGATCTGAGCCACTGCATCGACAGTCTTGGTAATCAATTCTGGCCCCAACAATTTCCTCTCACCAATGTCATCCCAGCACACTAGTGACCTATACTTTCGACCATACAATGCCTCGTACGGTGCAGCTTTAAGACTAGCTTGATAGCTGTTGTTGTACGAGAACTCTACCAAGTGCAAGTGATCCTCCCAAGACCCTAGAAACTGAAGTATACAGGACCTCAACATGTCCTCTAATGTCTGAATGGTCCTTTCTGACTGTCTATCTGTCTGAGGGTGGAAAGTTGTACTGTACTTCAACTTGCTCCCAAGACTGCTTTGAAGACTCTCCCAAAACTGAGATCTGAACCTTCGTTCATTCTTTATGAGGTGAATTAGTCCATTCTTCATAAAGAACGAAAAATCAGAGCAGATACGAACAATGAAATTGAAATAAATATTGGCACAAAAATTGAGTTGAAACAAATGAAATAATTTTATTAGAATTGAAACAAAATATAGCTCTCAAATTGATAGATAGAGTACAAGGAATGTAAATACAGTAGAAAAATACAGATACGAGAAATAGGAGTTACAAATCGAGATGATCGGAGACGGAGTGGTAGCAAAGGAAACAGTCAGCAATTGTATCAGCAGATGGAGTTGCGGTCGATCGTACATGGGGTGCGGTCGACCGTCCAACTCTGCAAAAGTTCCCGAGAGGGGAATGGCCGACCGACCTTGGGGTGCGGTCGACCGAATGCTGCGCTGATAGATAATTTGGTTCGGATCTTGGTGATTCGTGAGAAGCCCAACTTGCTCTTCAAGTCAGATCATACGACTCTCATCGTATGGTTATCTCTTCAGGTATATCCAAAGGCTATTGTATCAAGATATGAAGCTAGGGTCTCTTTAGAGCTCTATATATTATTGTTATTGGCCTCCATTGAGAGCCAAGAGAGAGAGTACTTTATTGAAGGAGAGATTGTGTGATTCTCTAATTGTAAACAACTAGTACTTGCTAGTGAGGTTTGAGAAGGGGTCGTTGTCAGAATTATAATATTCTGTATCTTCTCTAGTTGAATAACATCTTGGGTTTTCTCTCCTCCGGATTAAGGTGAAAGCTCCCACCAGAAAAAATTTGTGTGTGCTTTGGTGTGTTTGGTATGATCTCATATGTGCTTGGTGGTTTGTGTTGATTACATCAAATAACTCAACAAGATCCTAAGGGGGTTTTCGGTTGAAATCTATAACAATTGGTATCAGAGCTTCAGGTTTAAAGGGTTTGTTCAATTTCCTTGGAGATGATGGTAGATCAAATCACGAAGAGTAAGTAGTTCAAAGGCAAGATCAACTTTGATCTCTTGAAGATGGACATGCATGAAGCATCAGTTCAATGGGACTTGGAGTTAGTCCTAGAAGGAGATATAGGGAGACCAATCAACACAAACCAGGAGAAGTGGAAGAAGATATGTTCAAAAGCCTTGGGTTTAATCTGGTTGTCATCAACGAGCGAAGTCAAGTATAGGAGAAGCATGGCGAGTCTTTGGGCAAGATTCAGAACTGACTACTCGGGAACGTCATCACAGGGGCAGATGTACCAGTGAAGAAAGTTATGGGGTTTCTCAATGAAGGAAAGTACCGCTCTTCTAGATCATGAAGTGGAGTTCAATATGGAGTTATCTGAACTGAGGGTGTTCAACGTAGGTGATCTAAGGGTTTTCAACTCGATATATTCATCACCAAATCCATCACATATGATAACCTGCTAGATGAGAAATCTACCAAGGAGAAGTTTTTCATAGCAGGTATGATTAAGGAGTTGGAAGAGGATGCACTTCGGAAGAACAGTCAGAAATCGGCATCAACTTCTGTGAGTTGTTTGGAGGTGGATTGTACTTTGACTGGAAGGGAAAGTGTATGTAGGGGTAAGGTCCATGGCCACCAGTGCAAAGGAATTAAGCATTACATGAGAGACTGTTTCAAGCGGTTGAGTCAGAGAAGCGCCAAATACAGTACCGCTGAATCAGGTGATGGCTTAAACAATGCTTTTGTTTCAAGTTCCTTAGATGTGAATTCCGGTTGTTCTATTGATTCGGTTAGTTCTTCTCAGCTTTGCTCCGAGAGGGAGATGGTTTTTACTTACAAATTTGTATCATGTCGTCGTGTGAGAATGAAGGTTGATAAGATTTATGAAGTAATGGTTTTTACTTACAAGTTTGCCTCATGTCGTTGTGTAGGAACGAAAATTGACAAGACTTGTGAAGTAAGGGGTGAGAAAACTAATGAGTCGAAGATGATAAACGGAAGGGAACACACACTAGAGGAGGGCATGCATATTCCTTTGATGAAGCGGAGTCTTATATCCATGAGAACTCTAGAAGCTCGGGACTGCAGGTACACAGATCTAGGCAGAGTTCGTTCAGTTTTGGTAAGTTATCGTGAGGTGATGAAGGGTGAGAGGGGGATTGAGCAGGGTCAGTACAACCTCTACCATCTTTAGAGGAACAGAAAAACTTGCGCAAGTGTTTCGAAGCCCATTATTCCTAAAGCATCATCCAGTATGCCGTCACTAGAATCATCCGAGCGAGACTACGACGTTCGAATATCATCGGAAGGTGGAAAGAGCCTTGAGGTAGGTGGAATTCGTGTGGAGGGTGGCACCTCCATGATTACATCTACTGGGGTGTGTCCTTGAGGGGGGCATACACCCGGAGAAAAACAGGTGAAGATAGATTCAACTAACAGAAGAAGCCAATGAAATGAGTTGTTTGCAAGAAGAGAAGAAAAAGAGTCTAGAAGGTTTTAAATCACACAGGTGTGGATTCATGAGTATACAATCCAAGGTGGAGATTGTTAGGTTTATGTCTTGCATACTATGATGGATAAGAAGACGATGAGACGATGGAGGAATCGAGATGATCGAAGACGGAGTGGAAAGTAAGGGAAACAGTTAGCAATTGAAGCAGCAGATGGAGTTGCGGTCGACCGTACATGGGGTGCGGGCGACCGCCCAACTCTGCAGAAGTTCCCGAGAGGGGGACGGTCAACCGACCTTAGGGTGCGGTCGACTGAACGCGATGGATAATTTGGGTCAGATCTTGGTGATTCATGAGAAGCCTAACTTGCTCTTCAAGTCAGACGTACGGCTCTTATCGTAGGGCTATCTCTTCGGGTATATCCAAAGGCTATTGTATCAAGATATCAAGCTAGGGTTTCTATAGATCTCTATATATTGTTGTTATTGGCCTCCATTGAGAGCCAAGAGAGAGAATACTTCATTGAATGAGAGATTGAGTGATTCTCTAATTGTAAACAACTAGTACTTGCTGGTGAGGCTTGAGAGAGAGTCGTTGTGAGAATTATAATATTCTTGTATCTTCTCTAGTTGAATAACATCTTGGATTTCCTCTCCCTCGGATTAAGGCGAAAGCCCCAATCGGGACAAATTTGTGTGTGCTTTGGTGTGTTTGGTATGATCTCATATGTGCTTGGTGGTTTGTGTTGATTGCATCGAATAACTCAACAAGATTCTGAGGGGGGGGGGTTCGGTTGAAATCCCTAACATAGTATCCCATTCCAACTACCACTTCCAATTTCCTCACCGCTTCTTTCTTCTCAATTCAAGAAGAAAGGTTCTCAATTTGGGGTTCAAGTTAGAGGAAAATGATGAAAGCGAAGGTAAATATCACATTTTTAATCTTTTTTTATGAGAAAAATTTGTTATACAATTATGTCTGTTATGATGATGGATTTTAAGATAGAAAAAGAAGTAAATTTGATGTAAGCCCTGTACACAAGAGGTTCGATGAAATTCCTAATTAAGAGATTCACATGAAAATCAATGACAATATGAAGTGGGTAGCTTTTCTTTTATCTTTCCCACCTTTTCTTTTTGAGTAAACAATGGAAAATTTTCTACCTGTTCAATTAATAAAAAAACTAACGAAATAAATTACCTTAAAAGTTTTTTCTCTGAAAAGGAACATCGAAAAATATATAATTTATAAAATCAAAAATACAATTTAAAATTTATCCCTCCCTAGCTCTAAATTATTGTCTAAGAATTTATAACATACTTTTCATGGTCTCGAACATCAATCGATATAAGCTCCTAAGCAATGCCGATGACTCATCTGTCAACCACCAATGGCGACAACTCACCCATCTCTATCAGCTGTGTCAACTCTCACAATTCACCACAAAGACGATAATCATGTCTATCATAGCAGCGATAACTCGTACATCAACCATCATGACAACAACTTGAACGTCACTCTTAAACGACGCATCATGCTTCTGCCATTCTAACGACAACTTGCACATATACCATATGACGATCACTCGCGTTAGAAGCTTTATCAGTTATGCATATACCAATTGGTAAAAGCTGGCCCAAAACCAACCTTGCCCCAAAATTCACAGCTTCAAGAATGAGAGCTCAATCGACCCACCTACCATGGACTTAATCACCATCCAGATGTCCACTTTTTCAAAACACCATCTTTCAAATTTGAAAATCCAAATCAAATTTGAGCTTGAAAAAAGGTATAACTTCACTGCAAAATTGATTCAAAATTTGAAATTAAATCAAAATTCAAATTCCAATCCTTGATGGTGTGTCATCCATTACGGACCATCGCTCGAGATCAACTCACACGCCTCTAGTCATTGACAGTCCGCTCTACAACTCCCCAAGAAGAGGAGGTTAGCTTCTTCGACTCCTCTTGTCGATGTCGCCGATTATCAAACCACCGTTTGCAAAGATGGTGGGGAAGAGAGAGAGACTAACAGTTTTCACAGGGAGAGAGAGAATAACAGTTTTTATCTTCTCCAGTTTTATGTTCATGTTTAAGTATTAGCATGGATGAATTGAGTATTGGAATGTAGAGCGAGAGAGACCAGTTTCGTATCTTCTCCACATTTTTGTTCATATTTAAGTATTTGTATGGATGAAATATCAAAAAAAAAGTATTTGTACGGATGTATGCCACGTATACCTGATGATTGTTTCGGTGGAACCTAATGCGTGCATGTGTGATTGAGTTATGTCTATATTATATCAATCTCCCAGTTTTTTTATGTGAAATGATTACATTGATTTTGGTGGTCTGTAATTGATAGAATTTGAAAATATGTTGGAATTATATCTATATTTCATACTAGTTTGCTTCTTCTCTCATCTTTCTATTTTGAAATATATTTTATACTAGTTACTTCTCTCATCTTTCTATTTTGAAATAGAAAAATGAGAAGAAAAAAATAGGAATTTCTATTTATCTATCAATTGCACTACTCACAATTTTATTGAAAAATAAAACAAAATAAAAACCTGAATTCCTCAAATAAGTCTCTTCTCCTCATACTTTCTCAATTTCACAAAATCTTACGTCTCTTCCCAAACTCACCTTCATCCCCTAACTTAGAATTAGATTTTTAAGCAAACACATTTCATCAAATTATTTATATATGATTTTCTTTATCTATCATCTTTTATCCTAACATGTGCTATAATGTATGATTTATAATGTATAATCAAATGTTAATGATGTTATAATATTTAAATGTTAACATAAATTGGTTGAATTTGCGAAATCTTTTCATTGCATGCTTTTTTAGCTTCAGTATTATTCAATTGGATAACATTATGGTTTGACAATGATTCCTTGAATGGTCTTCTTATATGAGGATGATAATAAAGATTTTAGTAATTACGGTAGGGATGATATTCATAAGTTTCTGCCAATTGCCTCATGCTTTTTTGGAGTATATATAATTTTATGAGTTTCTCAAAATAATTTTAGGATGTGTAATTTGTACAAGATAACTAGTTTGTAGTTAACAGCGTTCTATTTGCCTTGATTGGCCTCAACTTTACGGTACTCCATCTCAGGACCTTTCTTCCCTCGAAGCCCCCTTTTCTTTGGAGGAGATTAAATCGGCGGTTTTTGCTTGAAAAAGCGATTCAGCACCAGGACCGGACGGATTCCCAGCTTTCTTTTTCCAAAGGTTCTGGCACTGTTTTAAAGACGATCTCCTCCGTATGTTCTCGGATCTTCATTAGGGATCTTTTCCTTCGATCGTATCAATTATGCTCACATTGTGCTCATCCATAAAATATTGAGAGTGCACTCTGTATCTAACTTCCGGCCTATTAGCCTTCTCAACACCACTTTCAAAATCATCATGAAAGTCCTTTCCGCGCGTCTAAGTGCGATTATTCCTCCCCTTATTGACTCCGCTCAATCGAGTTTTATTAGGGATCGATTTATCCTTGACAGCGTGGCTTCAGCCCAAGAAATCATCTCTCATTGTCACAACTCTAACTCTGAAGGTATTCTTCTCAAACTTGATCTTCAAAAAGCTTACGACAATGTCAGCTGGAAATTTCTGTTTGATATCCTCTTTAATAGAGGGCAAATGGATCGCTTGGATTAAATCCAGTCTCTTCTCTGGCACCTCTTCCATCGTTTTAAACGGCTCCGAAGGTCACAAATTTAAAATTAAATGTGGTCTCCGCCAAGGTGACCCGCTCTCTTCCCACTTATTCTCCCTGGTGGCAGATGTTTTTAGCAAACTGCTGCACAATGCATGGGAAGCTCAGGTTATTCAGGGTCTAGGCGACTCACGTCTCTTTCATGGTGTTCTCAACCTGCAATACGCGGATGATACTATTATATTTGCTAAACCAAACCCTCACTCTCTCCGTAATCTTAAACTCCTTCCGTACTGTTTCGAATTGGCGTCGGGCCTCTCGATCAATTTTCAAAAATCCTCGGTTCTCTGGTTGGGAGGTTCCCCCAACCGCCAGATCGAAATATCCAACTTCTTCAACTGCCCTATTGCTTCTTTTCTCATTACTTATCTGGGTATCCCCTTGAGATGGGGTAAACTGCATAAATCTGACTGGTCGCCGATGGTGGACAAGGTTGAATCCAGGCTTAATGTTTGGACTGGAAAACTAGTCTCCCGTGGAGGTAGACTTATCCTTCTTAACTTGGTCCTTTCAACTATCCCACTCTATATGATGTCATTCTATTACGTTCCCTCTTGGGTTATCAAGAGGGTAGACCAAATTAGAAGTAACTTTTTCTGGTCTGGCTCTTCCTTTCACAAGCCAGGTTCTCACCTTTGCAATTGGAAACTGGTTTGTTCCTCCAAAAAGGTTGGGGGATTAGGGGTTTTGAATCTCAGACACCATAATTTGGCCCTGTTGGGTAAATGGCTCTGGAGGTTCTTCAAATGCGATCACTTACCTTGGATCCAAAGTATCAAGGCCTACTGCTATCCCAACCGCCGGTGGTGGGTTATCCCCACCTCAATCCATCGTAACGCCTCCCCTTTCTGGAAGGGTATTTGGAAAGCAGCCGATGCTTTTCAATATAGCATATTCCATTATTGTTTCGACGGTTCTAAGACTTTGTTTTTGTCTAATCTTTAGATTGATAATTCCAAACTTGCCTCTTCCTTCCCCGCACTCTTCCGTCTGGCATTCAATCCCTTTGCCACTGTAGCTTACTCCTTTACCCTGATAGACTCACATAGATATTGGCTCATCCCTTTCTCCGACAGCATTCCGACTCATATATGTTCTGACTTGAATGATCTCCTCAGTCTCCTTAACAATTTTGAGTGGCGGCCTAAAGAAGATATCTCTTGGTGTTGGAACTCGGCGGGGACTTTCTCGGTTAAATCTTTTTACCACTTTCTTAACTTTCGAGATATTCTATCCCCCTTCGCTAATTTCATTTGGAAATCTTGTGCTCCCCTCAAAGTTAAAATTGTTACCTGGCTCGCCCTCAACAATAGGCTGCTGACCGTTGAAATCCTCAGCAAAAGAAATTTAGCGTGGAGACAGCTGTGTCCCTTTTGCTCTAATTGTTTAGAGGATGCAGATCACTTGTTTGTTAGCTGCGATTTCACGGGCCCGTTATGAAAGATAAGTGCCCTAGCTTAGGAGGTTCTTTCAATTCCTTCCAACTTACTCTCGTGCTGGTCTATTCCCCCTCGATTAAAAAGTATCATAGATCATGGAACCTATTGGTTCAAATTATCATTTGGATCATTTGGATGGAAAGAAATAAGAGGTTATTCAATCACCGGGCTTCCTCTATCCAACTCTTAATAGCAAATTTTTTATTTTTCTTTAAGTTCTGGTCTTCCACACTTTCGGTTGAAGCTAGAGACTCTCTTGTTAGTCATAGGCTAGATGAGGCCTTTCGATGTCTCCGTACCCTCAACGCTTTATGAACTTTACTCTTTTACTGTATTGTTTTGGTTATTCTCCTCTGATTTACCCGTTTCTCGTCTTCTATTCTCTTATTTGCAGGCTTGATGATGGTAGGGATCTTCACTTTTTGCGGCAACGCTGACGAGCATATTAGCTCGGTTTTTGTTATAGTTGCTGTCTGCTTTTGTAGCGCAGTGGTGGCTTTTTTGTTCTGTACTTCTTCCTTCTTATCTATCTCTGTTTTACTTATGGGAGCTTCTATTGGCTCTATGCTGGTCTAATTTATGTTTTTTTTTTGCTGTCGTTACATTGCTGGATGTGGATATTTTGTATCTTCTTGCTTCTAGCTCCCAGGACTGTTTTGGGTTGTGGACTAGCATGTTGGTTTAGCGCATTGGTGCGCTGGAAGGCACAGTATTCTCTTTATATCCCGCTTGTTTGTGTGCTATGCGTTTCCTGTATTGTACTTCTATTGGTTCGGTTATGTGTTTGTTTTTCTGAGTTGCCCTCGAGGTATTGGCTGCCTCCTTCCTTTCTGTTGGACTTTGGTGGTCCATGTTTGATCTCTCCGGTTGTTCTAGTTAAGAGCGTGCTGTTGTTTCGTTGTTTGAGCACTGTAATCGCTTTGGTTTATTCTTTGAGAGTTGTTTGCTGTGGTTGCGGCCTTCAAGGGGGGCAACCGGTTTTTTTTCCAGTTCGCTGCGCCCTCGATCGGCTGTTCTTGTCCCCGCAGAGGTGGTCTGCTGTTTAGACCTGGGTCATGGCATCTATTGAATCCCCATGTTCAGGATGTTTGGCGAGCTCCCCTCCCTCCGCTCTCCATTAGCAGCATCACTCGAGCTCTTCATCCTCTTGGGGACCGAGGTGCGCATTGGAGCTTGCGGCTGTCTTCCTGTGCTGCTTCCCAGTCTGTTTTCTGACTGGCCGTATGCTGGTTGTGTTTTTGTTTTGACTGCTTTGAGAGGTGCTGTTTTTGGTGTTGTGCTCGGGTGTGGTTTCTGTAGTCCCCTGCTTAGTTGGGTTTTACGCCTTGTAAAACTTTGATTGCTTGTACTTATTATTATTTATATTATTGATTGTTTGGCTGGGGTCGCAATACTCTATTCGGTTCATAAAAAAAACACTAGTTTGTAGTTGTATGCAAATAGAACTAAGCTTCCTTTTTATGCTCGTTGTTGCTTTTTTTTATGCTTGTAGCTGCATATAATGGATTCGGTGACCCATCTCTTTCACCTTCAGTTTATAATTAATTTATGCGGTCTATAGATGTTTGTAGGTATAGCAAGGGTATAATGATAACTGCACCACATAAATAAGGTCCTACAACTCACACTTTCCTTGCAGAAGCTTCAATTTATCAGTTAAAGACCTCAAAGTTCCATTAACATTGATGTAAATGTTCGGTTTCACTAACCTATTGACCCAACTCTCAGAAAACTCGAACCTTGGTAACATTTCCATTTCTGTCACCTTAGTCGACATCATGTGAACCGACAGGTTTAGATATACACGATGAATTGGCAGTCGTAAACTGTTGCTGCTAATTCCTGTGTGAGAACAATCAGATAGTGTGAATTCTTTGTTGACTCTTAGTTTGGTGTCCACAAAACGTGCTCATTAATAATAATAAGTTTAAAATTAGTTGTTCAGATTTTTCAGGAACAAATAATATCAACAAGAGATCAAAGAGAGATTCAAGAATATTCAAACAAGGAAAGCAATAAAGAAAGATTGCAAATACAAGTAAAAGAGGAAGTTATTAAAAAAGAGTTCATGATTAATTGGTCTACAAGTAAAAGAGGAAGATATCAAGATCTGAATTTTTCCTTCTATTTTCGTGAAATTTTAATTGTATAAGATTGATTAAAGATTGATTAGTTTATGAAAAGAAAACAGAGTGGATTCAGAATATACAACGCAATACCGGTCGACCGTACATCATGACGGTCGACCGCATCGCAGTCGACCGCAACCTTGAGTTACTTGAGAAGCGGTCGACCTTTCACCTCTCTACTTTACGTCAGAGAGCTGAACGGTCGACCGCACCAATATGCCGGTCGACCGCACTTTGCACTGTGTATATTCTTGGAATGTATCGTTTCCATTTTTTATCGATACACTTCCCCGTCTACTTATATTGGACGAGTCCACTGTGTATTCTTCAACCAATTACTTCTGAGAAAATATTCTGAACTAATCTTTCGATAATCAATCCAAGTGTGAGCGATAATTTTTCTGTATTCTTCAGTCAGGATCATTAACGATCTTGGGTTTTTTGTTTTTTTTTGTTTTTCTACTTCGGTGAGATTGACGGAACTTGTATTGGAAGTTCTGTGGGTGTAATAGGTCTCTCGGCCTGAATCCGAGAATCACTGTACAAAGGGTTTTAAGTATAGTGGAACGCTTGTGGCGGAGAATTGCTACAAGTAGGTGGTGTGGACGTAGACCTGGGGATCGAACCACGTTATATCGCTGCATCATCTGTGTTTGCTGCTCTTAACTCTTTTATTTATTTTGCACTTTATTTTTTTTTTTTTTTAATTCCGCACAATCACCCTATTCACCCCCCTTAGGGTGATTTACAGTGGTATCAGAGCAAGGTGCTTATCAAAAAGCTTAGAAGCTTAAGCAAAAGATCCAATGGCCGAAATCTATCCTCCCGATAACTTGTACTCATCGGAGCCATTTATCTCCAATAGGACAAGCCTTACACGATCACCACTTTTTTATGGAAAATGCTATGACGTCTGGAAAGTTCGTATGTCTCATTTTTTACAGATGCTTGGAGGAGAAGTATGAAATGTGTACATCAATAAAACAGATATTCCAGTTAGCGACAAGAAGACATCCTTCACAAAAGCAGAGTTGGCCCTCAAGACGGTAAATTCCAAAGCCATGACCGCTCTCTATGCAGGGTTGAATAACAAAGAACTAATGCGATGCGGGCATAACTGCAAAACAGTATACGAGATCTGGAACAACATGCTGAAGCGGCATGAAAGAACCGCTTCTGAGGTAAAAGCTAAAGTTAATTTATGTTTCTATAAGTTTGATGTGTTTCGCATGTTGCAAGGGAAAAATGTGGATCAAATGCTCGCCCGCTTCGATATCATTGCCCACGAACTTGAGAGCTTAGGTAAGGGGCTAGATGATGACCGAAAGGTCGAAAAGCTCATAAGTTGTCTCACACCAGAATGGGATGTAAAGGCCGCTGCAATGAAGTAGACTCTTGAAGAGAATGATTCGACTACTACACATTCCAAGGTAAGCTAAAGACATGCGAGATGGAAATGTCGGAAAAAGATACAGACAAAACATCGGGATTGAACGAAAGACCGAAGAGAAGACCATTGCACTAAAAGCAGAAAAATCCCGACCATCAAAAGCAGATTCAGATCGTAAGGATTCAGACGAGGACATTGCTCCATTGACCAAGCAATTTCGTAAGTATCTCAAATATAAAAAATATGGCAGGTACCAAGGAGAAAGGGAGAAAGATAAAGATGACGTGTGCTACAAGTGCAAGAAGCCTAGACACATTCGTGCAAATTGTCCCGTCTCACAAGATAGGAACAGGGACTACTACCGCTCAAACCCAAGTCTGAAAAAGAAGGCTCTAAAGGCAATTTGGTTAGACCCCGATTCAATGAGTTAGAGCAAGGTTATGATGACGTCGGCTTTATGGATCTTGGGAATGGTGAGGTGCAATCACCATCTCAAGAAGAGGTAATTGAAGAACCTACTTATGATGAACTAGTAGACATGTATAATAGTTTGAAAGACTATGCTAAGACATTAAGTCGTGAACTTAGGCAATATAAACAAATTTCAAATGATGCCCATGACTCTTGTATTACAAAAAATCAAAAACTGAAAAATAAGAATGCCTTGATCTTGAAAAAATTTGAGTCATTTAGAAAAGATCATGATGTATTGCTAGAGAAAAATGAAATCTTAAAACAACAAATTCGATAATCTTTAACAACACATGATGATCACTTAAGAGATATTCGTGAGAAATCTGTTTATATCGCCAAACTCACAGATGATTTAAAAGAATGTAAAAAGAAATTTGATGAGGTAGTGGAAGGATGTAATGAAGCTCTTGAACAAAATAGGATTCTTGATGCTACACTAGATACTTTTCGTTGGAACACAAAAGACGATAAAATGAATAGGAAAAGATAATGTAAAAGAGTAACTGAGCTTGAAAAAATTATTGAAAAATCTGAAGAGCCCAGTTACCTTATTACAAAAAATTCAAGATCTTATCATGATAATCGAGGGTTTGGTTACGAAGAGCCAATGCACCATCAAAAATGTAAATCATCATGTCATACATACTTGCACAATCTCTAACATAATCATAAACCAACCCAAAGCTATGCAAGTGTGTATGACTCACGACATAGTCGTATCACATATCATTATTGTTGTAGACTAGGGCACATTTGTTTTAATTGTCCATTAAAAATGAATACTAATTGTGTGTGTGTAAGAAAGGATGTAAATGCAGGTTCAAAATAAACTTGGGCACGCAAAATTATACTTACTAATCTTGGTGTAGGTACCTCAGCGTATCAAGACTAAAGATCGGTGGTACCTTGATAGTGGATGCTCAAATCATATGACAGGTGATAGCAAATATTTTGCATCACTATCAAGGGAAAAAAGGAAAGGACATCATCTTTGGAGATAATAGCACGGGACAAACCATTGGTAAAGGTAAAATAAACTTCGGTTCCTCATGCTCCATTGAGAATGTTCTATTGGTAAGAGGTTTGAAACATAATCTAATTAGTATCAGCCAAGTATGTGATAAAGGCTATACAGTCACTTTTGATAAAAATTCATGCAATGTACTAGATAGCAATAAATCTTGTTTACTTCTAGCTAACCGATGTAACAATGTCTATGATATAAATTCTAATGAATTAACACAGAAAAATATAAGGTGCTTTGTTGCAAGAATTCATGCAATGTACTGGATAGCAATAAATCTTGTTTACTTCTAGCTAACCGATGTATGTGATAGCAAGAATTAGTATCAGCCAAGTATGTGATAAAGGCTATACAGTCACTTTTGATAAAAATGCATACAATGTACTAGATAGCAATAAATCTTGTTTACTTCTAGCTAACCGATGTAACAATGTCTATGTTATAAATTCTAATGAATTAGCGCAGAAAAATATAAGGTGCTTTGTTGCAAGAAATGAGGATGGTTGGTTATGGCATAGCAGACTTGGACACTCGGCCATGGACAATCTCAACAAACTCGTAACCAAAGATCTTGTAAGGGGAATTCCTAAAATCAAATTTGAGAAAAATAAATCGTGTGAGTCGTGCCAATTCGGTAAGCAAACTAAAGTGCTCACAAATCCAAGAAAATGGTATCAACTTCTAGACCCCTTGGACTCTTGCACATGGATCTTTTTGGACCATCACGGACACGTAGTAATGGAAGTGCACGATATGCTTTTGTAATTGTTGATGATTATAGTAGATTTACTTGAGTTACCTTTTTGCCACAAAAAGATGACACATTGTATGTATTTCAAAATTCTGTCGAATAGTGGAAATCGAGAAAAGCCTCACCATCGTCACTATTCGTAGTGATCATGGTGGAGAATCTCAAAACGAACTATTCACCTCATTTTGTGACAAAAAGGTAATAAAATATGAGTTCGCTTGTCCTCACACTCCCCAACAAAATGGGGTTGTTGAAAGGAAAAATCGATCTCTTCAAGAAATGGCCCGAACCATGCTTAGTGAAAAAGATTTACCTAAATCATTTTGGGCAGAGGTTGTCAATACAACATGTTATACAATTAACCAAGTAATCATTAGTAAATATCTTGAGAATACTCCTTTTGAACTATATTATGGCAAAATTCCCAACCTAAGTTACTTTTGCGTCTTCGGATGTAAAGTGTTTATATTAAATACTCTTGATAATTTGGAAAAATTTGATCGTAAAAGTGATGAAGGTGTATTCTTAGGATATTCTCATAGTAGCAAAGCATATCGTGTATTTAATAAAAGAAGATGCACAATTCAGGAATCTATTGATGTTATTTTTTATGAAACTAATCCCTACACCAAAGAAATATTACATGTTGTTGATGATGATGAGACAGGTGTTCGGGTTGAAAAGAAACTGGTTCACGTTGAAGAAGACCCACATATGAATGCTCAAAATCAGAAATCTCATCAAGATGAAGATGCATCAAAATTGCAAATAGAAGAGATGCCTGCAGAACAAATTGATGCCATGGAAGATGAACATGTACAACATCAAATTTCTACAGGTGAAAAACACCCTGCATGGAAAATCATGTCTAGCCATCCACCAAATCTTATACGAAGCGAGATGGAAAAAGGGGTAGCTACTCGCACACAAGCTCAAAATTTCATGTGTTTTTTCGCATTCATTTCCATACTTGAACCTAAGAACATTAAGGAGGCCTTGCAAGATAATGATTGGATCATTGCCATGCAAGAAGAACATAATCAATTCGAAAGGAATCAAGTATGAAGACTTGTTCCTAAACCTCATAATAGAACTACACTTGGAACTAAGTGGGTGTTTAGGAACAAGTTAGATGAATCCGGATCAATCACTAGAAATAAGGCCCATTTGTTGCACAAGGTTATAATCAACAAAAATGTGTAGATTTTGATGAGACTTTTGCACCGTTGCACGGCTTGAAGCCATTCGTATTTTACTTGCATTTACTGCTTAAATGTATTTTACTCTCTTTCAAATGGATGTTAAAAGTGCATTTTTAAATGGTTTTATTTCAGAAGAAATTTATGTTGCACAACCACCGGGATTCACTGATCCCACACACCCAAACCATTATTTCGCCTTGATAAATCATTTTATGGTTTGAAACAAACTCTTCATGCTTGGTATGAATGACTAAGTTCATTTCTACTTCACATAGGTTTTTCTAAAGGAAAAGTAGACACTACACTCTTTATAAAACATGTTTTTAAAGATATTTTAATCGTTCAAATATATGTTGATGATATTATATTTGGATCCACTAATAAAAATCTTTGTAAGGAATTCTCAAAGCAAATGCAGGATGAATTCGAAATGAGTATGATGGGAGAACTAACTTATTTTCTTGGGCTTCAAATACAACAAAAAAGGATGGCATCTTTATAAATCAATCTAAGTATGCCAAGGAATTAGTCAAAAAGTTTGGACTTGAAAATGCAAATGCTTACAAAACACATATGGCCACTACCACCAAGCTTTCAAATGATCAATCCGATAATAATGTTGATATATCTACTTATCGAGGTATGATTGGTAGTTTACTATATATTACTGCATCTCGTCCAGATATTATGTTTAGTGCTTGTCTATATACACGCTTTCAATCATGTTCCAAAGAATCGCATTTGGTTGCCGTTAAGCGTATCATTCGATATCTTAAAGACACACCAAATACTGGATTTTGGTACCCGAAAAATAGAAACTTCTCTCTTGTAGGATTCTCAGACGCAGATTATGTCGGGAGCTTAACGGACAGAAAAAGTACTAGCAGCACATGTCACTTCCTGGGCAACTGCCTTGTCTCATGGGCATCCAAGAAGCAGAATTCTATAACTCTCTCAACTGCTGAAGCTAAATATATCGCTGCAGCATCCTGTTGCGCGCAGGTACTATGGATGAAAAATACTCTCGAAGATTACAAGGTATTTCTTGATCACATTCCGATTAAATGCGAACACTAGCACTGTTCATATGACAAAGAATTTTGATCAACACAATCAGACAAAACATATTGATATTAGGTATCACTTTATTAAAGATCATTTTCAAAAAGGAGATATTATTCTTGAGTATGTTTCCACAGATTCACAACTTGTTAATATTTTTACAAAACCTTTAGATGAAAAACGATTTCATTTTTTGAAAGGAGAACTAAATGTGATTGATATCTTAGCATGAAACTCTATTTTGCGGTCAACTGGGCGGTCGACCGGTTTACTCTTGGTCAAAATTTGTTGTATACATTATTTTTAAAATAAAGATTTTTGGTATTTACGGTCGACCGGCTCATCCTCTGGAATTTTTTTTTCTCTTTACAAGATAAACGGTCGACCGTGCGGTCGACCAGTTTGCCCTCTGTGATTCGTTATGTTTTTGACAAAAGAGGTGCGGTCGACCGGCTCATCCTCTGGAATTTTTTTTTCTCTTTACAAGATAACAGTCGACCGTGCGGTCGACCAGTTTGCCCTCTGTGATTCGTTATGTTTTTGACAAAAGAGGTGCGGTTGACCGTGCGGTCGACCAGTATGCTCTCGGGAAATGTTTGAATCGTCTCTTTTGCGGTCGACCGGTCTCCTCTCTGGTCTTCAATAAATTCTTTTTAAAACCATTTTTTTGTGATTCTTGAAATTCAATTTTTTATTATAGTTGTATTGGGGAGGATCTCAAATCTATGATATTATGAAGAGCTCTCACTGTATAGCAAAGAGTCTCCCTACCAACGGTATCATGTAAGAAGATTATCTTCCACTCTTTTACAGTAACATTTCATTCTTTTCAAACTCTATTCCTCCTGTCTATTTTGATTAATGATTTTTTTTTAACATTCTTTCATTTTTCTTCTACTTAATCCCTCTTGGTGTGTTCCAAAAGGGAGAGAATATTTTGGAATGTTTTCAAATAAAGTCTAAAGTATTCATGACATGTTTTCATGAAATAGTTTCAAATACTTTACAATGATTCTATGAACGTTTTCAACTACAAATATGGTTTCAAAAGTTTTACACTAATCATATATGTTGTAGTTCTGTCTAACAGGTGGCATTGAATTAAGGGAGGGTATTTACATCTCTCTTAAAAGCTCTTACTTATGAAAATCTATGTAACAGGATATACTAAACCTAGGAGTATTTATGTGGCCTATTTTAATTTTCAAACATTCTAGCATGTTTTGTTCACACCAAAAGGGGGAGATTGTTAACTTTAAGTTTGGTGTGCACAAAATGTGCTTATTAATACTAATAAGTTTAAAGCTAGTTGTTCAGATTTTCAGGATCAAATAATATCAACAAGAGATCCAAGAGAGATTCAAGAATATTCAAACAAGAAAAGCAATAAAAAAGATTGCAAATACAAGCAAAAGAGGAACATATTCAAAAAGAGTTCATGATTAATTGGTCTACAAGCAAAAGAGGAAGATATCAAGACCTGAATTTTTCCTTCTATTTTCATGAGATTTTAATTGTATAAGATTGATTAAAGATTGATTAGTTTATGGAAAGAAAGCATAGTTGATTCGGAATGTACAGTGCGATACCGATCGACCGTACTTCATGACGGTCGACCGCAACGCAGTCGAACGCAACCTTGAGTTGCTTGAGAAGTGGTCGACCTTTCACTTCTCTACTTTACGTCAGAGAGCTGAACGGTCGACCGCACCAATATGCCGGTCGACCGGACTTTGCGCTGTGTGTATTCTTAGAATGTATCGTTTCCATTTTTTACCGATACACTTTCTCGTCTACTTATATTAGACGAGTCCACTGTGTATTCTTCAACCATTTACTTCTGAGAAAATATTTTGAACTAATCTTTTGATAATCAATCCGAGTGTGAGCGATAATTTTTCTGTATTCTTCGGTTAGAATCATTAACGATCTTGTGTTTTTAGTTTTTCTTTCTTTTCCACTTCGGTGAGATTGACGGGACTTGTATTGGAAGTCCTGTGGGTGTAATAGGTCTCTCGGCCTGAATCTGAGAATCACTGTATAAAGGGTTTTAAGTATAGTGGAACGCTTGTGGCGGAGAATTGCTACAAGTAGGTGGTGTTGATGTAGACCTGGGGGTCGAACCACGCTATATCGCTGCGTCATTTGTGTTTGCTGCTCTTAACTCTTTTATTTACTTTGCACTTTATTAATTTTTTAATTCCGCACAATCACCTTATTCACCCTCCAGGGTTATTTACATTCTTTTAATGAAACAATAAAAATATGAAATTTACTTGTCGTCGATGTTGATCATTGTAAACCATTCTTGACTCTGATATCTGATTATCGGGAATGGATATGACCGCTCCAATTGACTTGCAAAACAGTCTGAAACACCGAGGTTAGCCCCGGTGACAAACCCTCCAATGCCCAAGTCAGAAAACTCATAATATATGAAGAGTTTTAAGGATAGAAATTCCGATTACCTGGTTTCTAAAGAGGTCAAGAGGTATCTATAGTCACTCAAGAGGTATTTATAGTCGCCGGAGAGCCAGTTTCATGATATTAGATTTATCTCAACTTCTCGAAAATAGGAGAATGAGGGTGGCGTTGACCATTGCCATCTTTCTAGAAATTTCTTGGATCCTTCTTTGTTTGCACTCTTCTGTTTGTTCTCAAAGGAGGACTCCTCTTAATCAGGGGGTTTGAGAGCCTCTTCAACTCGGACATATTTCTCGCTCCTAAATAGGAGTTCCGAGAAGTCCTGATGAGCCTTCTTGGTAAGAGACGCCTTGAGGTCGGCGTTGTTGACATTTGTATGTGAATGCGATAGCTGCTCCTACTGAATCAAGGGAGGTGGTAGACCGGGACTCGGGTGTGAAGCACTGGACAAAGTCCCTTAGTCGTTCCTCTTCCCATTGCTTTAGGTCCAGTAAAAAGACAATTGTCATCAAGATTCAATGGCTACTCACAAAGTGGGTGAGAAAGTGCTCCTTGAATTGGTCGACGGAAAAGATAGAGCCTGAAGAGTGGCAGAAGTACCACTCCCCTGCTGACCCTTTCAGTGTTGCAGGGAACATCTTGCAAAGGAGTACGTCCAAAGCCTGGTGAATCATCATGAGAGCTTTAAAACTCTCGATATGGTCGGTCGGGTCAGATTCTCTATTGTAGGACTCAAAGTATGGCAGCTCAAATGTCTCAGGGACGTAAGCCTCCATGATTAACTTGGAGAATGGAGGTCGGCTAGGGCGAAAGCTTCTGGCTTGGCGGTCTCCCTCTTGGTTGATCCTATCGAGATGGTTCTCCATATCTCAAAGGCGGCAGAGAACTGGGTCTTCCCTTTTGTCGGATCTAGTTGAACAGCGAGACTTTTACTTAGAGCATCTCCAATCGTTTTTGCTATTTTGCCAATTTGGCAAAATAGCAAATGGAAAAAGGAGTATTTTTCTCTAATCGTCGTTTGCTATAATATTGCAAATGTGAAAAACAAGTGGACGGACAGAACATGTTGTTCTGTCCATCCAAATAAAATAACTTTGAAAAAAAATCTAAGCCTCTTGGATGTTGATGCAATTTGATTTCAACTTAGTTTAACTTGGTCTTGAATGTATATTAAAAGAATTGAGGAAACATGGACTTGGATTAAATATTCCAAAAAAAAGAAACGAAAGGACGGAATATGTTGTTCCGTCTGACCACTTCTTTTGTTTTTGAGTAATCAGACGGTACAACTTGTACTGTCCGATGTTTTTTTTTATAAATTAGGACGAAACATGTTGTTCCGTCCGATCACTAAAATAGTAAAACAAAATATTAAAAAATTATTCGACGAAACATGTCGTTTTGTCCAAAGCGTTTAAAATTTGTTTTTTTGAAAATAAAGATCTTCCGTCTGCTATATTTAGAAAGTGCCAAATTCTGTTATTCCTCGTTTTCTAAAATTTGGCAAAATAGCAAACGGTTGCAGCTCTCGTTTGCTATTTTTTTGCCATTTTGGCAAAATAGAAAACGATTGGAGATAATGTTGTGAGACAACATCTGTTTGGTTGTCAGCTCCTATTCAGAGCGACGTGGAAGGCTTGGAGGATCTCATCTTTGAAGTTTAGAATTTTGCCTTGATGACGAGCGCCTCTTCTTCTCTATTGTTCTTGTGAACTGGTCAGCTTACGGGAGTCGAGCTTCTTTGCCCCCTATGAGAGGGAGTTCTTCTAGACCCATGTCTTTGAGGATGGGGTCTTGTCTTGCTTCCCTAGCGTTCTGGACGAGGTACTTCATCGTAGACTTTGTAACCCTCTTTCCGTCTATACGTATTTTCTGTGTATTTATGTATTTCAATTTCTAACCCTTATTTTTCTGTTTTGTATTTTATTGTATTTTATTTCCCTATTATTGTATCCGAATTTTCTTTGAATAATAAATCTTGCTTTTCTTTTGGCTCATTTATTCGCTTTTGATCATTCCGTACTCTTTAGGCTTGAAATCTGCATTTTTGGCTCACTACAAATTGTGCTCTTTGTGTTTTGAGTTTAAATTGATCCGCTATATGTTTATCTCATTGATTTCTATTTGTTCTTCTCTTTTTGGAGCCTAAACCCGAACCCTAAACCCTTTAGCCCGCAACCCAAAATCCCACATCTCAATTTCCTATTTAAATACCCTTTAAAACCCTAATTTTATAATCTAAAAGTCTCTCTCTTTCTCTCTCCCACAGCCGCTCTCCCTCTCTCCTCACCCCCGACCCTCTCTCTATTTCGCCAGAACCCATCACCGCCCAAGTCCTCCACCGCCCATCGATCCCTCGATGCACTTCCACCATCCAACGACTTCGTCTTCGCCCTTGTTCCGCCCTCGCCACCACCATCCCGTCACCCCTTCGTCTTCATCCTCCCCTCATCTTCGTGAACCTGTCGCCATTGCCTCTGATTGCCACCACCGCCTCGTCGACCACCGTCTTCACCCTTTTCGCTGTCCCCACAACCACCGAAGACCTCCCTCATCCTTGTCGCCGATGTCCAGAGCTCCAAATCCCCACTCCTCTCTGTTTCGATGAGAAACAGAGCATCAATCAAGATGCCATCCCTTATCGCTGTCGTCGCTCCTTGACCGCCGGTGCCCCGCCATCAGCACCCCTCGAACACCCCCTCGAGTCGCCGCAGTCACCGCAGGCGCCACCGATCCTCGCCGCTACTCTCCTTCCTTTCTCTGTGTTGCGGTTCGTGGAGGAGAAGGGAGTTGATTTTCGGTGTTTGGTGTTTTGTTTGGATCCGGTGTTTACCGTTTTGTGTGTTTGCACTGGACTGCACGTGTTTCCGTGATCATGGTTCGTTGCACAGGATTCTTATCCCGTTATTCTAATATATTCGAAGTTATCATCTAACAGGAAAGTCTCTTCTTGAACCCCTTTACTGTTTGTGTTCAAGATTCTTTGATCTCTGCAAGTAGATCCAAATGCTTTTTATCATACTGCTATTTGAATTCCGTTAAGTATATTGAGGGTTTACACGAGCTAACTCGATATATTCTTAACATCGTGCCTACATCTTTGATCTAAAACCTATTCTCTCTTGCACATTGCATATGCACGTTACATGAAAAATAACTAGATCCATGTGATAGGATTATTTGTTGAATGAATATGTTGATTGAATTTGATTTAATGAATTAATTACCATTGCATGTAGAATTGTATCCTAAATCTAGAAATCTACATGTTAATCATCAAATAACACTTGGATTATTAATTATCATGAATCATATATTTGTATGATGAAATTATTGCTTACTCATATCGAATTATATTCTGGCCCGATGTTTGTTCCTTTTTGTACGAGATTTTCGACCATGTTTCTGTTGTAATTTGAAATAACTTTGTGAATATGAATTGTAGCTCCATCAGTCTATTTTCCATAACCTTCGACGGAATTGAATTCCGAGTTATAATCTGTTAGATAGCAGTATTTTAGTACAATTGTATCTGAATTTCCATATTCATAAATTTATGCATATCTTTACGTTTCATAATTAAATAGAACATGATAATAGTAAAATAAAAATATGAAATTAATTTGGCTGAAACTAGACATGTGTAGGAATCATCATGAATTTTTTTAGATTTAATTGATGAGTTTTCTTACCTAATTAATATGTTTGAACATAATTTACAACTTGCTGCCTAAACATAAAATCTGAAAAGAATAGGATTTTCAACCTAGTTTCTGTAGCTTTTGTATGTCATGTATATATTCTCTGGAACCGGCAGAGATTCTAGTTTCTAGAATTTTTGACGGATCCAGATTCGCTTTAATGTAGCAGCGGGAATCTCTGTTTTTGTACAGTAACGTCCTTCTGTGTAGATTGTGTGACTTGTGTTAATTTAATATGTTTGCTTCTTGTTTTGTTTGTAACGAGTAGAATTAGTCACACCTAGCATGATACAACCCTGAAAACTTCTTGCATGCTTACATAGAATGAAATAAAATATTAACAAACTGGGGTATTATGGGATGACTTGATAGTGAACAATCGGAAACTGTACTTGGTTGGGCCCTACTGCCTGACTTGTACTGACTGATGGCCATAAAATACTGCTTGATAATTACTTTCACTGAACATTAATCACTGATTACTGGGCCGAGTACACGATCCGTGAATTCACCATGTGTCTAAAGCGTTCACTGTATGCTTGCGCCGAACCTGTGGAATGGGACACAGTAGTACGTGCACTAGATAGGTTAATAAAATGATTAATAACCTGCATTTGACATTTCATGCTTGATCCCGTATACTGTCATCAATATTGAACTTGAATTGAAATATTAATTAAATACATGATTAAACATGGAACCTTGACATTATTTCCAATCTTTAATTTTGTCATTGACTTTGATCCCGTCCCTTCTTTTTGATACACCATATTCCTATTATTCTCTGTTTCTCTCTACTTGTTGTCCATGACTTGCTCTAAGGACATTATTTTCTTTTTTTTTAGATCAAGAGTTTACAGGTAATGAAGGAACACTACCAGAAGGAATTGGTGAGCAAACCTTCTGAACATCGGAGCTGAACCATTAGACTACTATAACTATCTCTTGTTATTTGCTTATTTTATTACTTTTATCATACTTTGTATTCTGGGATTTTATGACCCAAAGTTTACTTTTTCCCAGATGTTGGATATTATTTGGTGAATTAATTTCATAATTATTTGTGAGTTTATTCATTGTTTATGTGATTGCATTTCTCTTGCGTGGTTATATTCTCTTGTATATTGTTGAGTTAGATTGGTACAGCTTATGGATGGTGTCTACAACATTCGCTGGGCCTTCTTAACGTGCTCGTATTCCCGTATTTTGGGAAGCCAGGCGTGACACAGTTATTTATAAATTCTTTTCCGCTCTTAAATTCATTTTTGTTCATCTTGGATCTCCTATTGAAGTCCATTTGAAACATCAATTGTTTTTGTAGTTACTTTCAAACGATTATATATTTTAACACAAATCTTATTCCATTGTAGAAGTTTTTTTCTTTTCTTATTTTAATTATTTATAACCAAAACCAGGTCTATAATTATTAATCGATTATTTTGATTAATTTGAAACCCATTCTATAAAATATCATTAATTTATTAATATTTGAACTTAAGCACAATCTAGTGTGTAATTTATTGTGCTATCTATTTTTGTAAGCTCATTCTATTATTTTTGCAACTATTTTCAGTTATACTAGCCCATCCTACAATTTAACTATTTGATTATTCTTTATTGTGAAGCCCAATCATTTTCCTTTTATATGTATTGTTTATTAGAATGTAGAGCCCAAGCCATGGCCCAACTTGATACTTTAATTTAATCCCAAACCCAAATCCAATAGCCTGAAACCGAAGCCAATAACTCTCTACCCAAACCCAACCCGTTAACCCGTCAACCCTATAACTACCCCTCCTTAACTGCACAGCCAATCACCTCCATAAACTCTTAACGAATTCCCCACTAAACTCAATCACCTCCTATTAAAACTCCTAACAACTCCATAATCTCTTAACCACTTAACTAATCTTCTTCATCTTCATCTTCATCCAACCATAACACCTATCCCCGACATCATCTCCTTAATAGTCAATCTCTCTCCTTCTTCTTCTCCTTCTTCTTCTCGTCTTGTCATGCCCCTCTTCCCAAAATACGGAATACGAGTAAGTAACGTAGACCCAGCAAATGATGTAAACACCATCCATAAGTTGTACAAGACTAACTCAGTAATATGAATAATAAACACAGCCATACAAGAAATATATAATCACATGAATCACAGATAAACTTCAATGATACTGAAATAATCCAATAATAATAATATCCAACATCTAGAAAATAAAACAAAATTCGGGACAGAAGCCTAAAACAAAGTACAATGTCATAACAATGCTCAAAAGAAAATAAATCTAGCAATAAAGTAAATTAAGCAGCTCAATCATGGACTCCATATTCTAGAATTGTTGCTCACCAATTCCTGCTAGTAAAGATCCTTCGATACCTGTAAAATCTTGATCTAAAAAGAAAGAAAAGAGTGTCCTCAGAGCAAGTCTTGGACAGCAAGTAGAGAGAAACAAAGAATAAAGGAATATATATATCAAAGAAAAGGGACAGGATCAAAGTCAATTAACAAAGTCAAAGATAGGCAATAATGTCAAAAGTCTATGTTTAGGCATGCATTTAATTAATAGTTTCAATTCAAGTCCAAAGTCGATGACAGTATACGGGATCAAGCATGAAATGTCAAATGCAGGTTATTAATCATTTTATTGATCTATCTAGTGCATGTACTACTGCGTCCCATTCCACAGGTTCCACGCAAGCACACAGTGAATGTTTTAGACTGATGGTGAATTCACGGATCGTGTACTCGATAACAAGATGACAAGATATCATGAAAATGTGATCACACAATGATAAATAATTCTCCACCTTCCAAGTAATAAATCATGCAAGCAAGAAGGCCTTTACCGAGTACATTTTCCGATCGTTCACCACAAAGTCTACCCATGATACCCCGGCTTGTTATTAGTTTATTTTCATCCTATGTGAGCATACAAGAAGGTGTCAATGTTGTATCATGCTAGGTGTGTCTAGTTCTACTCATTACAGACAAATCATGAAGCAAACATATTAAATTAACACAATCACATAATTTGGACAACATGACGTTGCTGTACAAAAATACAGATTACCGCTCCTCCTCGACTATCTGCAAGTGGTGTACCTCGGCCAGTAATTCGCTGTTCTTCTTCTCCACGTTGAACAGCACTCTTCGGATCAGGTCAATCTTGCCCTCGAGACGAGCTTCGCGAGACTGCTTAAACAGTTCTGCACGGTGCCGAGCGGCTGCGGTAACCGGTGCGAGTTCAACGTTCTGAAAAACGAGGGCATCACATTGAAAGACTAAAAATCCGAACAAAACACTTAGACAAGACCGAAATAAATTTTTTCTTCATTCATAACAGAAGCGGTGGCCAGTCCGCGAAAAGGCATTACATTCAAAGTAAAGAAAAACAAAAATACAAGAAGATGAGAAGATCAGGGGTCCACCTGCCGCGGCGGCTCGACCACGGGCGCCTCGCCATACGGCCCATTGCCCCTCGTTAACCCGACTTGGGAGTCAGTCACCACCGTCTCAGGGACCACAGGCGCTTCCTCATCCTCCTCGTCGCCTTCCTCCTCTTTGTCCTCCTCTTCTTCGCCCTCTACCGTGGCCCCGGGCCACAGCCTATATCCAATTCTCTGGAAGCCGGGGACGCGCTCCTGGACATGGTCGAGTGCCCTTTCGTAGGACTTCTCCATGTTAGAAGCTATGTGCGCCTTCTCCTCGGCTTCAACCTCCGCCCTTGTCTTCGCCGCCACGGCATCCTTCTCCGCCTTCACCTCCTCCAGTGCCTTCGCAGATGCCGCCAACTCCTCGGCAGCCTTAGCGACTTTGGCAACCTCGTTGGCGAGCCGCCCCTTAGCTCGCTCCAGGTCCGCCTCGAGGTCGGCAACCAGGACCACCAAGCCGTCCGAGCGTCTCTGCTCTGCCTCGAGCTGCCGAACCGCCTTTGCCTTCTCCGCCCTGTCCTTGTCACTGGCAGCCTTCAACTCCCTCTCCTGTTCGGCGAACTCTTGGATGAGGTGGCCGAAGTGACAAGTGGCCTGGCGAAGGAAAAAGAGAATAAGAACAAAGTAAAAGCCGAACGGTAGACTTAAGAAATTCTCAAAAAGAATGAATGCAAAGCTTACCGACACAAGCGACCGAGCGACTTCGTAGGTGTCATCGCCAGTCGTCCCCGCCTTCAGTGCGGCTCGATCCTTTGGGGTAGCTAAGTGCTTGACGGCTTGCATGCACATCTGCGAGTCCCCGAGGAAGCCGTCATGGTTCTTGACTCGCCAGTCCGGGACGAACAGCTTCTTATGCTGCTCGGTCAGGATTTCCTCGGTGTGAATGGTCAGGGGCGGAGACTCGAGCGACAGCGCCTTCGAAATGTTGAAGGCCTCATCGGCCGTGGCAGACGCGGCAGGAGCCGAGGGGTCGGCGGAGACGACCATCGCTGGCGAGGGGGCCTCGGGAATGGTAGTAGGCGGAGCAACGGTCGAAGGAGCCTTAGAGGGCCGGCCGGACGAAGCCGTCATTTTCGACCTCTTCCTCTACCTTCCGTCGGCAACCTTGCCTCGCTCGTTCATCATCCCCAGAAAGTCCATCTTCGGCGCTTCTGTTCCAAACAACAAAACAAACAGCAAGTTAGAGAAACGAGCAAAAAACTTAGAAAAAAATAATAATAATACAAGATGTCAGGAGCGTACTCGGGTCGATCGGACTAAGGCCTGACCCGTGTAGCACCTCCTCGGTCATTTCCCTCCAGCTCAACATTGGGAGAGCGATGATCTTCTCCGCCACTTCTGCCTCGGCCACTGTCACTACCGGGTCGACCCTTGCAAACTTCAGCACCTCTTCTTTCCACCGAGTCGGAATTTTCAGCATAGAGGGCTCCCTCAACAAAAAGAACTTCTCCTTCCAACCTTTTATCGAGTCCGGATTCTCTATGAGCCTAATGCCTTTCCGGGGTGATAGGTAGTAGCGATGCTCGGTCTTGTGCATCCGGTGAATCTGATACATGCTCCGAAGTATCACCATGTCTGGCTCGACCTCGGCGTTACGACACTACAGCACGAAGGCATTCATGTGGTGCCAGGTGTTCGGCATAAACTGCGTCGGCGCCAGGCAGTACCACTGGAGGACCTTCAACACAAAGGGGTGCAGTGGAAAACGCAATCCGGCGTTCAACGAGTCGTAGTCGAACACACACATCCGATGACAACTTGGAGTTCGCTCGCATCCCAGGGCTGGAGAGGATCAGCTTGTACTCCGGAGGGATGGCGAACCCTTTTCTGATCCGAAGCAAGTCCTTCTCGGATAATACCAACGCAATCTTGTCCACCTCGATAGTCTGGACCGGGTCGTTCTCCTCGTACACTGCCGACTGACCTACGATCGCCTTCTCCAGAAGTTCACCCTTGTATTGCCTGACTCCGGCATGGCCGGACAGTACACAAGGGTACCGGCCCGACTCAGGGGCTCGCCTCTCGGTCTCCACGATCTCCTCGACTACAGGAGATCAGGCCACTGCCTTCTTCTTCTTCTTCTTCACCTCGGCCAAGGACGGCCCGACCACCTCCTTCCCCTTTCTTCAGATCTCCATTCGCCTCCTCTCCTCGGCGCCACTATCCCCCGAGGACGAGGCCTCACTCCCTGAGTCTACCCTTGACATCTCTAAAAAAAGCTAAGGCAAATAAACTGACCTTGATGTGATGTGTCCTTGAAGTGACGTTCACGGTCGGAATTAGTTTGCTGGAAATCGCCTGGCCCACGCGACAGCTAATGCAATCGCCTTGGAGCTAAAATCGCCGCTAGCAGAGCACACAGAGAGTAAAAGTGAAAACTTGGAGTGAAAAGTGAGAAATGAGCTCTGGGGTGGGGGAGTGAGAATTTATAACCTCAAAGCAACGTTTGGGCTTCCTTGGGTATTTAAAAGCCCACTAACAGAAGGCAAAATGCCAAAACGGAGAGTTGCGACGTCTCAAAACAAAAACTCTTCAAATCGCTCAAGTCCATGACTCGGCCACCGGTGTGCCTAGCCGAGCTACCGAACAGTGGCTAAGCAACCGAGACCAATAGATCACCCTAACATACACATCTCTCACAAAGGTACCTAGTCACACACTAGGATTTTTTAAATCAGAGCACTCAGCTCGATTTCTAGTCTCTGTCCAGTATTACAAAAATCACAGTAAATCAACTCTTTACTGGAATCACCTTAAATAGGTATTGTTGGAAAGGTCTTGATGTCTACTACAAATCTCTAATGAAACAGTTCCTCAAATTTTGCTCTTAAGGAGCCTCAAATGTACAATCTCTATAGGGTATCAAAATTGGTTGAAACCAGCACAGTTCATGCTAATAAAATCATCTTAAATTACATACTCATCTATATGACACAATTTATAGTGATGAAACTTGAGATCAATATGAACAACATGCAAAAGGTTTCATGTCCAAACTCTAAGTATACACTGAGTTCTCCCTATTTCAAATTAGCATATAAATCAGCATGTTCTTCAGTTCAACTCTAGCTACTGTTTAAAGATCAATTTTTATCAAGCCTATAAATTCATCCAAACATTTTCTTGATTTTTTTATAGAGTCTAGATGCATGTGGAAATACAGGGTAAAAATTTTAGAATAAGAACATGCTCCAATAAATTAGGAAAATTCCAACAATATCAGTCATCCTGTTAACCAACTGCTAATTCTGCCTTACGACACAGTTCTACCATTTGATTTTATTAAAATATCAAAACTCCTCAGAAAAATCTGAACTAAATCAAAAACCATCTACACATATATGGGAACAGTCTCTGAAAATTTCATGGTCTAATTCCTTGTGGTTCGCTCTCGGAAAAATCTAGAAAAATAGCATTCAGATCAAGTTCTAGTTCCAGTTTCTGATTTCATCTTCTAAACTTCTTAACTATTCATCCTAGCACTTACTACCATACATGCATGAAAGAATTCAATTAAGAAACATAGAGAAAGTTTTAGATTAACTCCCCACCCTTAGTTGCTGTAGAGGAATTGATTTACTTGAGCTTCCTTCCCTTGAGAATCCTTCCTAGAGTACCTTCTTCAATCTCTCTTCTTTCTCTCTTTCTCTTCTTTTTTCTCTTGGTGGAGTTCTAAAATTCCAGAGCAAGAGAGGTGGGAATGAGTGGTTTTATATGGAGAAATGAAGAAGAAAAGAGGGGGGGAAGTGGGCTGGTTTTGCTAGGGGGTAAGTGTAAGGGTCGGGTGGTTTTGGAGGCAAAACCATGGCTTAGCCCATGGTTTTGTGGTGGGTTGTGTTGGCTGCTCATTTTACTCTTAAATGGGTTCCTTCGAATGCGAGACGAGAGGTTTGTCGAGTGTACGCACGATATACCCACCATAGTATCAGACAGTGTTATATTTGCATAGGCATCGTACCAAAAACTAGTGTTTATACTAGTATCGGTCCTCCTCACTCTCGTACATCTTTTAGAACGCAATCCTCCCATGAACCGTCCCGTAACCCTAACCACACATCATGATAGCAAACATAACTAAAATACTGCAATCATGTGCACGCATACGGATATATATATATATATATATATATATATATATATATATATATATATATATATATATATATATATATATATATTCAGGTATCGTACATTCCGGGGTGTTACACTAAGTTTGGGGCCGGGGTGTTACATGATGAGACTTTTATCCAGGTTGCACAGATGACTACAGTTCGCACTCTCCTTACCATTGCTGTCATTCATCAGTGGTCGTTATACTAGTTGGACGTGAAGAATGCTTTTCTTCATGGTATCTTATCTGAGGTTGTTTACATGCATCCTCCTCCTGGTCTTGCCACTCCTTCTCATCATGTTTTTCGTTTGCGTCGGGCTATATATGGTCTGAAACAAGCCCATCGAGCATGGTTTGAGTGTTTTCGGGGTGTTATCACCCAGGCTGATTCCCGTCAGAGTTCACAGGACCATTCAATGTTTATGCATTAATCACCACGGGGGAGGATCATTCTATTATTATATGATGCTATGATTATCACTGGAGACGGTTCTGCATGCATTGCCTCTACACAGAAGTACCTTCACTAGTTCCATATGAAAGATATTGGCAGGTTACGCTACTTTCTGGACATAGTGATTTCCCATGGGTCTTGGGGATACTTATTTCTCAACAGAAATACACATCAGATATTATCTCCGCTGCTTGTCTATCTGTCAGTCGATCGGCCGACACTCCCTTAGAGCTTCATGTGAAAATTCGTCCCACAGACGGTGAGCTCCTTCCTGACCCCACTAGATATAGACAGATTGTTGGACCGCTTGTCCACTTATATATGACCAGGCCCGATATTGCTCATGCAGATAGTATTGTTAGTCAGTTTGTTTTCGCTCCTATATCAGTTCACTACGGTGCACTTCTTCGAATTCTCAGATATCTGCAGGGCACTATCACCCGCTCATTATTCATGCCTTCCACATCCACCCTAGAGCTCCGTGCGTACTTTGATTCAGAATGGGCAGGTGATCCTCCACTAGACGGTTTACCACAGGTTTCTGCCTATTTCTTGGTGATTCACTGATCCTGTGGTGAAGCAAGAAACAAGTAGTTATAGCATGTTCTTCAACTGAAGCTGAATACAGAGCAATGACAGCCACTACTAGAAAAATTGTTCATATTTGTTGGCTGTTATCAGATATGGGTGTAACTCTCACAGATGCTACCCCTCTTCATTGTGATAACCGAAGTGCATTGCACATTGCAAGCAACTCAGTTTTCATGAGCGAACAAAGCACATAGAGATAGATTGCCACTATGTTCGTGAGCGCTTTGAAGCAGGGACCATTTCACTTCACTCTGTTACTTCTTCACCAAGTCTCATACTGTCCAGAGATTTCTTTACTTGGTGGTTAAACTCACACTGTTCGACCCATCATGAGTTTGAGAGGGAGTGTTAACTATTGTATTATATATTTAGTCCCATATAGGATATGTATCAGTTTAGTGTTTGGTTCTCTCCTATATATAAGAGTCATTGTACTTAGTTGTATCTATCCCAATGTTTGGTTCTCTCCTATATATAGGAGTCATTGTACTTAGTTGTATCTATCCCAGTGTTTGGTTCTCTCCTATATATAGGAGTCATTGTACTTAGTTGTATCTATCCCAATAATCCAATAATATTTTCCAATCTCTCTGTTAACCTTATCACTCTTTAACAAGTCTAAACCCATTAATATAGCTGTGAAAAGTCAAAAATGCTCACTTCTTCTTTCTAATAAAACCCGAACCTTCTTCCTCTACATCCCGCCGAAACCCAACCTCTTCACCATCACCGACCTCCATTCCTAACCATCCCGATCTCCACTTCCATCTCCGGTCTCCATCACCTCATCTCCATTACCGATCTCCATCACCGCCTTCAACCCGACAGCCCCATCACCATCCATCTCCATTCTCGACCTCCATCTGAACCGAGCATGACCTTCATTCAAGTCCAACCCTAGCCCAATGCTGCTATTGCAGTCGTTGCTGTTGTTGCTGGTAGCTGCTGTCATTGCTGTTGTTGCTATTCGTTACCACTGAAAACCCGAAATACCCCCCGCTGGCTGGTATCAATCCCCTTCTTCTTTAATTCTATCCTTGCATCAAGAAAAAATATGTACAAATAAAAATACAAATGATCATTTTATCATTACGGTGGAATTGTGTGTACTAGTTTACCATTAATTTTCATAGGTTTAACTTGAGTAGGGATGAGAAAGAGGGTGAGGTTGGCACGTTAGTAAAATATTGTATATATGTATGATCTAATTGTACTCAAACACTACGTCACTACACATAATTCTTGCACTTAGATTATTTCATTTCATTTCATATGTATATATGCACGCATGAACACTCAAAAATATTGACTTTAGTCGACATATTTGAAATAATTAATTAATCTTCTCTAAAGACAATTTTTTTTATAAATAAAATAGCATCACCCTCAATAAAATTCCAACTATATTAGTTTTTCGTTGCAAATAAATCTCTTCATTAAGAACGGTCGAATAAAAGATAAAGTCTTTCAGGAAAAAAAGTTATTTTTATTTAGACAACAATTTTCACAAATAAAATACGATTTTCATGAATAAAAATGAATTCTTTTATGAAATGCATCAACTTTACAATTATTCAGTTATTAGAATGATTTGTTGTTTCTTGATTAAATATATGTCTATTAAAACTGAAATAAAATTATTTAATAAGTTTTTAAAAATATCTGTTGAATCATTCCATAGTTTCTACTTAAAATAAATCCTTTCCTAAGCCCTACTTTATATAATTATATGGAAGGTAATATACGAGTTCGTTCATTCATTTTCATATATATTTTCCTTGCACACTCAAAGACAAATTAGTTTTGGTAGATCATATATATATTTATTATATATATTATATTTATTACCTAAAACTGATTATTTTTTCAAAAAAAATATATATACCTTAAACCCCTATCCTAAACCCTATATAAACTCCTCAATAATCACCATCATTTCCATGGCCTGGTCATCCATGTTCCCTTCTTCCTCTGCATCCCACCGAAACCCAACCCCATCACCATCACTGACCCCTATTCCTAACCACCCCATTCTCCACTTCCATCTACAGCCTAAGCACTCATCACTATCTATCACGCCTCGCTTCCCATTATACGGGAACACAGGCGCGTAAACGAGGCCCAGCGAATGATATAAGTATGCTGACTCATATCATCCATAAGCTGTACAATGCCAGTAAACTCAATAGTATAATAATAATCACATAAACAAGAATATAATTCAATAACTAAATCTGGGATACAAGAATTTACAGAATAACCTACCATGCAATAACAGTCTGGTAAGATTCTTTAGCATCCCATCGTTGTACCTGTACAAGATTAACTCCAAAGAAAGATAGATAGTACCCGTTAGAGCAGGTTATGGGCCGCAAGTAGTACAAGCAAAATGGGAACAAGAACAAGGATATAACAAGGTGCGAGGAATCATGTAACGAGAAAATACAACATGTAAACGAGGAACAGCGGGCAAGGAATCTCTGCCCAAGCAGGCCTCCGTTCTCCCGAACCATCATGGATGCCCCACTTCTGGAGAACTTCAAGCCCCCTCACTTTGAGTCATACACCAGAGATTTGGACCCCGCTGACCACATTGAGAGTTTTAAAACTCTCATGATGATCCACCAGGCTTCGGATGCGCTCCTTTGCAAAACCTTCCCTGCCACGCTAAAGGGGCCCACGAGAGATTGGTACTCACGACTCGCTTCGGTCTCCATCTTCTCCTTTGATCACTTCGAAGGGCTCTTCCTAACTCATTTCATAAGTAGCCGTTGCACTGAAAAGATGAGCACCTCTTTGCCGTTACTCAATCAAAGGAAGGGCGAGCGGCTATAGGACTATGTTAAGCGTTTCACCACCGAGGCCTGGTCCATCGCCTCCCTAGACCATTCTGTAGCCTCGGCTGCCTTCCAATCCAACGTCACTAACGCCGACCTCAGGGCGTCTCTTGCTAAGAAGCTGCCTTGGGACTTCTCGGAATGACTACTGAGGAGTGAGAAATACATTAGGGCAGAGGAAGCCCTCCGCCCACCTGAGTAGAAGGAGCCTACATTCGGGCACAAACGGAAGGGAGCCGAAGATGAAGGAGCTAAGAATATCCAAAAAGGCTATGGTGGCCAATGTCGCCCCCTCCCCGTTTTGAGAAGTTTACTCCTCTTAACGCAAGTGTCTTCGCCATACTGATGGAGGTCGGGAAAGAGGGGCTCCTCCCACCACCTCCAAAGATGAACACACCAGGCAAGAAGAGAAACAAGGACAAATGGTGTCGCTTCCATATGGACCACGGCCACGACACGGATGATTATTGTAACGCCCCGAATCCCAAATTACTGAATTCGAGATGTTCTACAGGATCTTTTCGCTTCCTTCACATACAATTTTACAAGGAATTTTAAAACTTTTCTTTTACATCAGAGTTTACAACACATTACATTTGAATTTACACAGCGGAAGCAAAATATACAATATTTACATAAATGAACAACAACATGATAAACTCTTTATGCATCCATTCCTCCTTACATGTAATTTATCCTGCATACAACATTGTGGGTACGTCAGTTTATTCAACCGACGATAATTATACATGGCCATCCTCTCTATGCCAGAAACAGTATAATGAATCTCATTTCTTATAAATCACAATCTTGTTCATAATAAGCATGTAAAATCAAAGGGAACTTTTAGAGATGTCGTGTCGTGATTGTGCACTTAATCCTTAATGCAATTTATTTAGTTAACACATGACACTAATGCACACTTGTTCGAATTCTATGCATCCCATACTACATAGGTTCGAGGGCAAGCCTCTTAATCGTTCTTCATTTTTGTAGGGTTCAATCCCCCGCCATGACTTACTCTACTTCTGTAATTCCAATGAGTATCTTAGATGATTCTATGAGTACAAGCATGTATCCTGGCCCCTGGAGTAGAATTTCGCGCCATGTCTTGACTCGTCAAGCATGCATTCTGCGACAATTCAGCCTCCTCCCTGAACACACTCCTCTTGCAGTCACCAAAACATCCCACAAGCGTGACTAGAGTCCGATCATTACTGAGTTGTGCCCGCGCCATGTCTTGACGCATCAAGCATGCATTCTGCGGCTCACACACCCGCACCGTACCCTAGCTCTCATACTCATGTTTTTCTCTCACCTTCATCACCTCCACACTATGTATTAAAGTTACATTAGAATCATGAATAAAAATCAAGCTCTAGAGTTAGCCTCTCCATCAACCGGACTTATCATTTCATTTCACTTGACCAACCTGGTCTATTTCTCAATTCATTTCATTTCACTGCCGGGGAGACTTAGCTACTCCTTCGTTCAATTTCAAATTCAGAATACCCAATTGAGCATCATTAGCTCGTAATTCATTTTAGAGTCTCACAGACTTTCTCATCATGATTAGCCTTTCATAATTATTCATTTAGTTCTCAATTCTCATTTATGATTCCTTTCACATAATTCATACAGCCATAACCAGAATCCATCGATAAATGCATAAAGTTCATCATTACCAACAGTAAATAACATGAATCAAATTATCAAAAGTCCACTCTGTACAGTCGACTTGGAAGAATACCAGTCGACTTATACAGTCACATATAGCATCATTCATAACAGCTCGGGATAGTCGACTGTTGTACACAACCAGTCGCTGTCCCGCAACCTTCCATGTTCACAATATTGTCCCCAGGACAGTCGACTATTCGTCCATCAGTCGTCTGTTCTAGGATTTCGAACAGCACAATTCAAAGTCCAGGTTAGTCGACTTGCTACACGCATTCGGTCGACTGGACAGATCCATTTTCAATTAAAAAAGATTAATTACAGTTCTCACATGCACTTGCATCATGGTGTCAATTTACAGTACGCATAAAGTCATGTTTCAAAAGCAGAGTCTCTTTTTGTTCAGTAGTCTCTCAACATGAATTCTCACTTCACTAGTATACTCTTTCTTTAGGGAAAATATTTTAAACATGCATTCATACATATTCATAACTGTCGTACGAAGATAAAGATATGACTCTCGAATTATCATGCTGAGTCTACATAAAAGAATATCTTAATTCATGAAACTTCCAAACAGGTCGTACTCAAAATACGGTACCAGTCGGCTGACTCATATGGCAGTCGACTGTGCCGATAATTATAATTCACCATTGGTTCTTTTCCATTCATTTATTGCCTTCCCTCCATCATATGTGTCATAGGGAAAATATACATCTAACAATCACATCATCATGTCTACTCACACACATGTTCATCAGTACACTATAAGAAATATTGTCTCGTACCAGTCGGCTGACTCTTGTGGCAGTCGACTGTACCGACAATCTCGTTCTCAACATTAACAGCATGTTCAAGCAATTTCTACGGCAATCAATTCCCTTCCTATAACATGGTATCAATCATAACAATTGTAGTATTATTCCTACATTAGAAGTCCTGAGAAACACCCGCCTTTTATGAAGAAAATAACGAAATCCCGCAAAGTCCTTCAATATAGCGCAGCACTTCTTGTTCCTTTGTTCCACACCGGGCTCCTCAGCAATGCTGCTTGCCTCCACAGAAACACCCACACAACTCACAGATACTCTCTATAATCTCAGGAAATTTTAGTGTAAAAGAGATAGGGAATAGTAGGGGGTATTTATACATAAGCTAGAGTGAGATGGAGGGTGGAGATGCATTCGGAAGTTGGGAGATCAAAGGCTGAGATCAATCCGGAAGTTTGAGAAACTACCCACACCCCAAAAGCAACTACCCATGATCTAAGCCCACACACCCACAATCCGGTCAAGAAATGTGCTCATTGCACGTGTACATAAAGTGCACGTGTACACACAAAACCCCACTATCCTACTCACAATCCGGCCAAAGAAAAGGTGTTCAATGCTCGTGCACGCGGAACGCACGTGCATGCACACCCACTAATAAAGTTGTACTAAAATATAATGTATAAGAAGTGTTACACAAAAATAGGCTTAAATTCATTTGGGCACAATAAAAAGAAAATGAATAAAGCGACATTGGGCTTCAAGGAAAAATACTCATAGGAGAAAATATTAGTCAACATGCTATACCAGCACACCATATGAATAAACAAATAATCTTTAAATAAAAGATCGGGGTATTACAATTATCGGGTCCTTAAAGACGAGATCGAAGCCTTTATTCAGAGGGGGCAACTTTCCAGGTTTGTAAGGAAGGACAGGGCAGATCCTCCTCCGCCCCCCAGGGGGGCTAATAAGCGAGCTGAGCGATGCAACAAGACCCCAGATTTCAAAGCTGAAGCTGTCCTACATCTCATACACGGAGGCCCAATGGAGAGAGATTCGAACTCTTCCCGAAAAGCCTTCGTCCGAGAGGTGAACTCCATGCAGAACCACCCACCCCCCAAGGGCCTTGGGGTCCCTGTTACCTTTTCAGACAAGGATTTGGAAGGAGTCCGGATGCCCCATTGTGATGCCCTTGTAATAAACCTCTATATGGCCAACTTCGATGTACGCCGAATCCTGGTCGACAACCACAGTTCATTCAACATCCTTTTTCTAGAGGCCTTCCAGGGTCTTAAGTTGTCTAGGAATCGACTCAAGCCCACCGGCTACACTCTCCGCGGGTTCACCGGGGTGCCAATGACGATCGAGGGAGTGATAACTCTCGACGTAACCCCTATCAAAACCCCGATCACCTGAACCGAACCGATGGATTTCATGGTAATAGATGTGAAGGCTACTTACAATGTCATTTTGGGCCGACCCGGTCTAGCTGCTCTCCAGGCCATACCATCAGCCTACCATTTGAAGATGATATTCCCCACTGCAGCAGGGGTGGGAGAAGTGAGAGGGAGCCAGGAGACAGCTCGCAAGTGTTATATGACTTCGGTTGGAGGACCAGTCCTCTTCCTTGAAGCCCTCAAACTCCCCCAAGGGAGTAGTCAGGCCATCTCAGAGCCGGTCGACGAGTTGGAGGAAATAGCCTTCTCAGAAGGAGACCCGACCAGGACATTTCAAGTTAGTAAAGTCCTTCCCCTTCCCGTCAAAACCGACATTATCTAGTGTACAAGGGAAAACCGCGATCTATTCGCTTAGACTGCGAATGACATGCCCGGAATCTCCGAAGAGCTTCTCATGCATCACCTTAATGTTGCTTCTGGGGACAAACCTGTCCAGCAAAAGCGACGCAAATTCGCCCTCGAGCGCCATCAAGAAATTAAAGAAGAGGTGGAGAAACTCTTGAATGCCCGGTTCATACAGGAGGTCAACTATCCCGAATGGCTGTCTAATGTAGTGATGGTCAAGAAAGCCAACAGGAGTTGGAGGATCTGCAATGACTTCACGGATCTAAACAAAGCCTGCCCCAAGATCCATTCCCGCTCCTGAGCATCGATGCCCTGATTGATGCGACCTTCGGACATGAACTCTTAAGTTTCATGGATGCCTTTTTGGGTACACCCAGATCCGGATGTTCCCTCTCGATATTCAGAAGACCTCGTTTGTATCCGACCAGGGTCTATATAGCTACCGGGTTATGCCCTTCGGGCTCAAGAACGCTGGTGCAACATATCAACTCCTTGTTAACAAGGTCTTCAATGATCAAATCAGCAGAAACATGAAAGTCTACGTAGATGACTTGTTGGTAAAAAGCGTCAGCAAATCGGATCATGTTTCGGATCTTCAAGAGGCCTTTGATGTGTTGAGGAGACACAACATGAGACTAAACCCGAACAGGTGTGCCTTTGACATCTCATCCGGCAAGTTCCTTGGGTTCATGGTCAGCCAAAGAGGTATAGAGGCCAACCCGGAAAATATTCAAGCCATTCTGAACATGGCTCCTCCTTCAAGTGTCAAAAACGTACAGAGACTCACAGGATGCCTAGCAGCCATAGGGCATTTTCTCTCCAAATCGGAAGAAAAATGTCTCCCATTCTTCAAGGCCCTTAGAGGAGCGAAAGGCTTTGAGTGGGGGCAACAGCAGCAAGATTTCTTCAATCGACTCAAGGCCTATTTAGTCAACCCCCCACTCTTAAGCAAGCCGAAGCCTGGGGAAGTCCTCTATATATACCTAGCCACCTCGGAATAGACTCTCAGTGTCGTCCTGGTAAGAGAGGAAGATATGGTGCAAAGACCCATCTACTATGTGAGTATGGTCCTCAAGGATGCTGAACTCCGTTACCCAAAGGTAGAAAAGATGGCCTATGCGTTAGTCATGGCAGCTCGAAAGCTCCCCTACTTCCAGTCTCACTCGGTGGTCGTTCTCACCGACCAGCCACTCAAACAAGTTCTCTATAAGCCCGAGACTTCGGGGCGCCTTATGAAGTGGTCTATAGAGCTGAGCTAGCATGATATCAGTTATCAGCTCAGAACCGCTATCAAGGCGCAAGCCCTGACAGAACTTATAGGAGAGAGTACTATCCCTGACGTTAGTAAGGCAACAGAGGAACCCCCTTTCTGGACCGTTTATTGTGATGGGTCCTCGTGCGCCGACGGGAGTGGGGCTGGGGTCATCTTGACTGGTCCTGATGATTTCGTTCTTCAGTACTGTCTTTGCATTAACTTTTGGGCATCAAACAACGAGGCTGAATATGAGGCCCTTATAGCTAGACTGTGAATAGCATGAAAGGTCGGGGCCCAGCACATTAAAATATTCAGTGACTCACAGCTGGTAGTGAACCAGGTGTCGGAGGAATACGAGGCAAGAGATGATCGTATGGCCAAATATTTGGCCAAGGTTAAAGGGCTGCTTGCCTCTTTCGAAGATGCCCAACTACAGCGAATCCTTTGAGAAGAGAATGCACAGGCAGATGCCCTCTCAAAGCTGGCATCTTCTTCCCTCCAAGGGCTCAAACAAACCATTTTGATAGAGGTTTTCTTGAGACCTAGCATCAAGGAAGAAGACCCTGAACCGATGGAGACGCTGCCCCTAGAACTCAGGGAGAATTGGATGAGGCCCTTGCTCGAATTCCTCAGAAATGGTATCCTCCCTCCGAACCCTAAAGAGGCCCGAAAAGTCAGAACTCGAGCCAAGCGGTACACGCTCATCGGAGGGGTCATGTACAAATGTTCCTATACCCAAGTAGATGGCAGACCCTAGCCTTTCCCCCGAGGAAGCCCAGTATGCTCTGAAGGAGGTCCATGAAGGGATATGCGGCGCTCATTTGGGAGCGAGGTCCCTCGCCTGCAAAATCTTGAATTACGGATACTTCTAGCCCACACTCCTTAGTGACGCCGAGCAGCATGTTCGCTAATGCACCCCCTGCCAAAAGTTCTCAACAATTCGGCGCTTGCCACAAGCCCAGCTCTCCTCCTTATCCAGTCTGACCCCTTTTGCAATATGGGGGATGGACTTGCTCAAGCCTTTCCTTCCAGCACCGGGCCAACTGAAGTTCCTTGTCATTGCGATAGACTGCTTCTCCAAGTGGATCGAAGCCTAGCCACTAGCGACGATCACTAAGAATAGAGTTCGACGTTTCTTTTGGAAGAACATCGTATGCAGATTTGGTGTTCCGCGAATCTTAGTAACCGATAATGGGACACAGTTTACAGGGGCGGCCTTTCGCGAAGCGATATCCCACCCACAATCCAACGGCCAAGCAGAGAATGCCAATCGGCAAATTCTCTCAGGCCTGAAGAAGAGACTGGGCAAGTCTGCCAAAGGGCTATGGGTCGAGCAACTCCCCAACGTGCTCTGGAGCTATCGCACTTTTAAGAGGGCCCCCACAAGAGAATCTCCCTTCAACCTCACCTATGGCTCCAAATCCGTCATCCCGCTGGAAGTTGGCCTACCTTCACCTCGCTTGATTGCCTACAATGAAGAGCAAAACTAAAATTAGCTCCGGGGCAACTTGGACCTCATCGACGAGATTCGGGAGAGATCTTCGATTTGTCATGAAATATATCAATGTAGGATTGAACAGTCCTACAAAAAGAGAGTCCGCCCTACAAATCTCAAAGAAGATTTGGTGCTTTGAAAGCTATTAATCTTTTTTCCAAGCAAGAAAGACAAGCTATCGCCTAATTGGGAAGGTCCATATAGGGTCTCCAAAGTTGTCCGCCCTGACGCCTATCAACTTGAAGACCCAGAGGGCAAGAGAGTGCCAAGAACGTGGAATGCGGAGCGCTTATTGAAGTACCAAGAGGGTGTTTGAACGCCGCTCCAAGCAACTTCTAGCTCTAGAGCATTTCTAAGTTGTTTTCTTCTTATTTAGTTCATTTTTGCAAATGAAATAATGGCTTGCAACTCAGAAGCAGCTACTTAGTCATTTTTAATAAAAAGTAGTTTCCTTTCTCAGAAAAACTATTGTCTTGATGTTCTCTTGTCTTACCAAGCACAAACTTTCTTAACAACAAGTTTGGAGTCCAACACTTGGTTCGACGCCGCTTTAGCTACTTGCGAACGAGCAAGTACAAAGTAGCTCACCATTCAAAACTGCTCCTACAACTGTTGAAACTCTCTCAATGACAAGTTCGGAGTCCAACACTTGGTTCAACGTCACTTTAGCTGCTTGCGAACGATTAAGTACAAAGTAGCTCACCATTCGAAATTTCTTCTAAAACTGTTGAAACTCTCTTAACAACAAGTTCGGAGTCCAACACTTGGTTCGACGCCGCTTTAGCTATTTGCGAACGAGCAAGTACAAAGTAGCTCACCATACAAAATTGCTCCTAAAACTGTTGAAACTCTCTTAACAACAAGTTCGAAGTCCAACACTTGGTTCGACGCCGCTTTAGCTATTTGCGAACGAGCAAGTACAAAGTATCTCACCATTCAAAATTTCTTCTACAAGTGTTGAAACTCTTTCAACGACAAGTTTGGAGTCCAACACTTGGTTTGACGCCGCTTTAGCTACTTACGAACGAGTAAGTACAAAGTATCTCACCATTCGAAATTGCTCCTACAACTGTTAAACTCTCTTAACAACATGTTCGGAGTCTAACACTTTTGTTCGACACCGCTTTAGCTATTTGCGAACGAGCAAGTACAAAGTAGCTCACCATTCGAAATTGCTCCCACAACTGTTGAAACTCTCTCAACGACAAGTTCGGAGTCCAATACTTGGTTTGACGCAGCTTTAGCTACTTGCGAATGAGAAAGTACAAAGTAGTTCACCATTCAAAATTGCTCCTACAACTGTTGAAACTCTCTTAACAACAAGTTCGGAGTCCAACACTTGGTTCGACGCCGCTTTAGCTACTTGCGAACGAGCAAGTACAAAGTAGCTCACCATTCGAAATTGCTCCTATAACTGTTAAAACTCTCTTAACAACAAGTTCGGACACTTGGTTCGATGCCGCTTTAGCTACTTGCGAACGAGTAAGTAAAAAGTAGCTCACCATTCGAAACTGCTCCTACAACTGTTGAAACTCTCTTAACAACAAGTTCGGAGTCCAACACTTTGTTCGACGCCGCTTTAGCTACTTGCAAACGAGCAAGTACAAGGTATCTCACCGTTCGATTTGCTCCTACAACTGTTGAAACTCCCTTACGAACGTTAGCAAAACACAAATTTTTTAAGAAGCTCGTTACCAGGTCAAAAGATGCGATATATTATTCATATTATTCCATCAAGAATGGAGATACAAGTCTTATTCTAGACAAACTCATACAAGACAAACTACAATATTACAAAATTTCGCCCTAGTTCCTTCTAGGAAGGGGGACGCTCCGATTAAGCGACATACGAGGACGACGAGCACTATGTTGTTCTCGCCTTGTCTCCAAAGAAGACTCCAGGCCTGCAAGCTGGGTCGAGCCATCGACACCCGAGGACCTAACCGTCGCCTCAATGGATGCCCCACTCGACGAGCCGGCCACCCCGCTTTGAGCATCATCAGGGTTCCGCAGAACGTTGGTCATGCAAAGAGTTAATTTGTGAAACGACCTCCCCTGGGCGTACCCCCCCCCCCCCCCCCGTAGGTAAGAGGTGCTCCTCACATTATTTCCCTCGGAGAGTCGCTTCTGTAACGCCCCGAATCCCAAATCACTGAATTCAAGGAGTTCTACAGGATCTTTTCACTTTCTTTGAGTACAATTTTACAAGGAAATCCAAACTTTTCTTTTTACATCAGAGTTACAACATCTTACATTTAAATTTATACAGCGGAAGCAAAATATACAACATTTACATAAATGAACAACAACATAATGAGATCTTTATGCATCCATTCCTCTTTACATGTAATTCATCCTGCATAAAAAACTGTGGGTACGTCAGTTTATTCAACCGACGATAATTATACATGGCCATCCTCTCTATGCCAGAAACAGTATAATGAATCTCATTTCTTACAAATCACAATCTTGTTCATAATAAGCATGTAAAATAAAAAGGGAACTTTTAATGATGTCGTGTCGTGATTGTGCACTTAATCCTTAATGCAATTTATTTAATTAACATGACACTAATGCGCACTTGTTCGAATTCTATGCATCCCATTCTACATAGGTTCGAGGGCAAGCCTCTTAATCGTTCTTCATTTTTTGTAGGGTTCAATCCCCCGCCATGACTTACTCTACTTCTGTAATTTCAGTGAGTATCTTAGATGATTCTATGAGTACAAGCATGTATCCTGGCCCCTGGAGTAGAATTTCGTGCCATGTCTTGACTCGTCAAGCATGCATTCTGCGACAATTCAGCCTCCTCCCTGAACACACTCCTCTTGCAGTCACCAAAACATCCCACAAGCGTGATTAAAGTCCGATCATTACTGAGTTGTGCCCGCGCCATGTCTTGACTCATCAAGCATGCATTCTGCGGCTCACACACCCGCACCGTACCCTAGCTCTCATACTCATGTTTTTCTCTCACCTTCATCACCTCCACACTATGTATTAATTTGATTAGAATCATGAATAAAAATCAAGCTCTAGAGTTAGCCTCTCCATCAACCGGATTTATCATTTCATTTCACATGACCAACCTGGTCTATTTCTCAACATCATTTCAATTCACTGCCGGGGAGACTTAGCTACTCTTTCGTTCAATTTCAAATTCATAATATCCAATTGAGCATCATCAGCTCATAAATCATTTTAGAGTCTCACAGACTTTCTTATCATGATTTCACATCTCATATTTTCATTTAATTCTCAATTCTCATCTATGATTCAATTATATAATTCATACAACCATAAACAGAGTCCATCGATTCAAATCATACAGTTCATAATTACCAAGAGCAAATAACATGAAGTTCAAATATATCCAAGTACACTCTGTACAGTCGACTTGGAAGGATACCAGTCGACTCATACAGTCACATACAGTATCATCGTGATCGCTCGGGATAGTCGACTGTTGTACACAACCAGTCGCCTGTCCCGCAACCTTTCATGTTCACAATATTGTCCTCATGACAGTCGACTGTTCATCCATCAGTCGTCTGTCCTGGAGATTCCAACAGCACAATTCTATGTCCAGATCAGTCGACTTGCTACATGCATTTGGTCGACTGGACAGATCCATTTTCAATTTAAGGAGATCATCTACAGTTCTTACATGCACTCGCATCATGATGTCAATTAACAGTATACATAAATTCATGTTTCCTAGACAGAGTCTCTTATCGTTTGGTAACATTACAACATGAATTTTCAAGTTACGAACATGCTCTTTTCTTTAGAGAAAAATACTTTAAAACATGCATTCACATTGCTCACACTTTCTTACGACCATGAAGATATGAATCCCAAGTCATCATACTAGGTCTACATAAATAGAATATCTTAATTCATGGAATTTCCAAACAGTCATAATCAGAATTGGAGCACCAGTCGACTTAACACGATATCAGTCGACTGCCCCGACAATTCTAAGTTATTAATCACCATTAGTTCTTTTTATTCATTTACCTTCCCTCCATCATATGTGTCATAGGGAAAATATACATATAATAATCACACCATCATGTCTAATTGCACACATGTTTATCAGCACATTACGAAAATAGTGTCTCGTACCAGTCGGCTGGTTCACATGCCAGTCGACTGTACCGACAGTCTCGTTCTCAATATTAATAGTATGTTCAAGCAATTTCTACTGCATTCAATTCACTTTCTGTAACATGGTATCAATCATAACAATCATAGTATCATTCCTACATTAGAAGTCCTGAGAAACACCCACCTTATAGGAAGAAATAACGAAATCCCGCAAAAACTCCTCAAAGTAGAGAACGCCTTCTTGCTCCTTTGCTCCACACCGAGCTCCTCAGCAATGCTGCTTGCCTCCACAGAAAAGCTCCCACACAAACTCACAAATACTCTCTTGTAATAGTAATCTTAGAAAATTTTAGTGTAAAAGAGATAGGGAAATAGGAGGGGTATTTATACTAGGAGATAAATAGAATGGAGGGTTAAGATACATTAGGGAGTTGGAAAATCAAGGGCTGAGATCCAATCGGGAGTTTGAGAAACTACCCACACCTCAAAAGTAACCACCCATGACCCTAGTCCATTACTCCACAACCGGCCAAGCTTGTGCCTTGTGCACGTGTACATGGAGTGCACGTGTACACACAAACTCCACTACAATAAATAGTACATCAATACCCGGTATAGTGTAAAAGAAAAGATGCTACACATACAAGTTGTAGGAATTAAATTTATAAAAGGTTAAGTTTATGGGCTTAAGTTCATTTGGGCCAAAATAAATATTTTAAAAGAGAAAATAAACAAATCAACATTTGGGCTTTAAGGAAAATACTTTATAGGAAACAATATACTTTATTCATCATGGAGAAAATAATAGTCAAATGCTACATAAGCATACCATAAAAAGAGAAATAAATAATCTTTATGTATTAAGAAAAAATCGGGGTATTACATCACTCCCTCCTTAGAATAGTTCCGTCCCCGGAACTACAGCCAAGAGCGAGAAACAGAAAACACCACAACAACAAGAGATACAAAGATACAAAGAATACAAAAATACAATCAAACAAAAAGCTCAGGATAGTCCTTTAACATCTTCTCCTCAGATTCCCAAGTAGCCTCTTCAACCAAGTGGTTTCTCCAGACTACCTTGACCATCGGTATCGTCTTATTCCTCAAGACTTTCTCCCTACGGTCAACAATCTCAACAGGAGTCTCGATGTAATTCAGGTCTAACTGCAAACCTTCCGGCACTTCAGGCAAATGATGACTCGGGTCTGGAATATAACCTCTCAACATAGACACATGAAAGACATTGTGCACCTGAGACAACTCCTCCGGTAAATCAAGCCGGTAAGCAGTTTTCCCGATCCTTTTCAATATCTTATACGGGCCTATAAATTTCGGGGCTAACTTCCCGCCTTTGCCAAATCGAACCACACCTTTACTGGGTGATACCTTCAGAAAGACAAAGTCACCAACCTCAAACTCAAGGTCCCTTCTCCGGTTGTCTGCATAGCTTTTCTGCCTGCTCTGAGCTTCTACCAACCTTTTCCTGATCAGATCAATCTTCTCAGAAGTTAGCTGTACAAGCTCAGGACCAAACAACTGACGCTCCCCAATCTCATACCAACAAACAGGAGTCCTGCACTTCCTGCCATACAAAGCTTCATACGGCGCCATCCCGATGCTAGCCTGAAAACTGTTGTTGTAGGCAAACTCTACCAAAGGTAAATGCCTTTCCCAACTGCCTCCGAAGTCTAGTATACAACACCGAAGCATATCCTCAAGAATACGATTGACTCTCTCGGTCTGCCCATCGGTTTGTGGATGAAAAGCAGTGCTGAAAACTGTCTTGGTAGCCAAAGCTGCCTGAAGACTCCTCCAGAAATGCGAAGTAAACCGCGCATCTCGATCAGACACAATAGTCGAGGGAACACCATGAAGTCGGACAATCTTACCAACATACATCTCAGCCAACTTGTCCATCGAAGCAGTGAGTTTCATTGCCAAAAAGTGAGCGGACTTGGTTAGTCGATCGACTATAACCCAAATCGCATCATTGCCCTTGGAACTCTTAGTCAATCCCGTGATGAAATCCATACTGATGTTATCCCACTTCCACTCCGGAATAGGTAACGGCTGTAATAGACCTCCGGGTCTCTGGTTTTCGGCTTTGACTTGCTGACAAACCTCACACTTCGCAACAAATTCAGCCACATCCCGCTTCAAACCTGACCACCTAGAAATGCTGTTTGATGTCTTTGTACATCTTAGTACTCCCAGGATGTACTGACAGAAGAGTAGCATGCGCCTCCTGAAGAATACTCTCTTTCAGGTCTGCTTGATCTGGAACACACAGCCTATCTCCGAACCACAGCACTCCATCCCTGGTTTGAAATCCGGGCAACCTGCCAGCACCAACCTGCTCCTTCATCTCCAAGATATCAGCATCAACTTCCTGACTTGCAATGATCCTTGCATTCAAAGTGGGCTGAAGCTTCAACTGAGATAAAGATGCTCCCAATCCTTGCAAGACAACCTCAATACCTGCCCGATCCAGCTCTTCAATCAGATGCCTCTGAGTTGTAATCAAACTGGCCAAACTGCTCTTGCGACTAAGTGCATCAGCCACAACATTAGCCTTTCCAGGATGATACTTGATCTCAGGTCGCATATCCTCGATCACTTCCAACCATCTCCGCTGCCTCAGATTGAGATCCCTCTGCTGGTATATATACTTCAAGCTCTTGTGATCCGTGTACATGTTCAACTTCTCACCGTACACATAGTGCCTCCATTGCTTCAGGTCAAAAATAATCGCAGCCAGCTCTAGATCATGAGTCGGATAATTTTTCTCATGCGGTCGTAGTTGCCTAGACCCATAAGCGATTACTTTACCTTCTTGCATTAAGACACAACCAAGCCCCCGATGTGAAGCATCGTTATAAACATCATACTCAACTCCTGCTCTAGGCAAACTCAAAATAGGTGCAGTAGTCAGCCTATCTTTCAACTCCTAAAAGCTCGCCTCACATTGCTCAGTCCACTTGAAGCTCACATTCTTCTTGGTCAGTCCAGTAAGTGGTACAGCTATCTGAGCATAACCTTGAATGAATCTCCTGTAGTATCCAGTCATCCCAAGGAAACTTCTGACTTCCTTCATTGTAGTAGGCCTAGCCCAATCTCTCACTGCCTCTATCTTCTGAGGGTCAGTTGCCACTCCCTCCTTAGAATAGAGAGGAAGAAACATAAATCATAGAGCAACACAAATGTAAGTCACTTACATTTAAATCTCTAGACTCAAACACACACTCTAATGTCCACTTCTAGGGTGTCGTTCCCTATAAACTTGTACAAGTGTGAAAGTGTAGAAAACCTGGCTCTGATACCACTCTGTAACACCCCGAATCCCAAATCACTGAATTCAAGGAGTTCTACAGGATCTTTTCACTTTCTTTGAGTACAATTTTACAAGGAAATCCAAACTTTTCTTTTTACATCAGAGTTACAACATCTTACATTTAAATTTATACAGCGGAAGCAAAATATACAACATTTACATAAATGAACAACAACATAATGAGATCTTTATGCATCCATTCCTCTTTACATGTAATTCATCCTGCATAAAAAACTGTGGGTACGTCAGTTTATTCAACCGACGATAATTATACATGGCCATCCTCTCTATGCCAGAAACAGTATAATGAATCTCATTTCTTACAAATCACAATCTTGTTCATAATAAGCATGTAAAATAAAAAGGGAACTTTTAATGATGTCGTGTCGTGATTGTGCACTTAATCCTTAATGCAATTTATTTAATTAACATGACACTAATGCGCACTTGTTCGAATTCTATGCATCCCATTCTACATAGGTTCGAGGGCAAGCCTCTTAATCGTTCTTCATTTTTTGTAGGGTTCAATCCCCCGCCATGACTTACTCTACTTCTGTAATTTCAGTGAGTATCTTAGATGATTCTATGAGTACAAGCATGTATCCTGGCCCCTGGAGTAGAATTTCGCGCCATGTCTTGACTCGTCAAGCATGCATTCTGCGACAATTCAGCCTCCTCCCTGAACACACTCCTCTTGCAGTCACCAAAACATCCCACAAGCATGACTAAAGTCCGATCATTACTGAGTTGTGCCCGCGCCATGTCTTGACTCATCAAGCATGCATTCTGCGGCTCACACACCCGCACCGTACCCTAGCTCTCATACTCATGTTTTTCTCTCACCTTCATCACCTCCACACTATGTATTAATTTGATTAGAATCATGAATAAAAATCAAGCTCTAGAGTTAGCCTCTCCATCAACCGGACTTATCATTTCATTTCACATGACCAACCTGGTCTATTTCTCAACATCATTTCAATTCACTGCCGGGGAGACTTAGCTACTCTTTCGTTCAATTTCAAATTCACAATATCCAACTGAGCATCATCAGCTCATAAATCATTTTAGAGTCTCATAGACTTTCTTATCATGATTTCACATCTCATATTTTCATTTAATTCTCAATTCTCATCTATGATTCAATTATATAATTCATACAACCATAAACAGAGTCCATCGATTCAAATCATACAGTTCATAATTACCAAGAGCAAATAACATGAAGTTCAAATATATCCAAGTACACTCTGTACAGTCGACTTGGAAGGATACCAGTCGACTCATACAGTCACATACAGTATCATCGTGATCGCTCGGGATAGTCGACTGTTGTACACAACCAGTCGCCTGTCCCGCAACCTTTCATGTTCACAATATTGTCCTCATGACAGTCGACTGTTCATCCATCAGTCGTCTGTCCTGGAGATTCCAACAGCACAATTCTATGTCCAGATCAGTCGACTTGCAACACGCATTCGGTCAACTGGACAGATCCATTTTCAATTTAAGGAGATCATCTACAGTTCTTACATGCACTCGCATCATGATGTCAATTAACAGTATACATAAATTCATGTTTCCTAGACAGAGTCTCTTATCGTTTGGTAACATTACAACATGAATTTTCAAGTTACGAACATGCTCTTTTCTTTAGAGAAAAATACTTTAAAACATGCATTCACATTGCTCACACTTTCTTACGACCATGAAGATATGAATCCCAAGTCATCATACTAGGTCTACATAAATAGAATATCTTAATTCATGGAATTTCCAAACAGTCATAATCAGAATTGGAGCACCAGTCGACTTAACACGACATCAGTCGACTGCCCCGACAATTCTAAGTTATTAATCACCATTAGTTCTTTTTATTCATTTACCTTCCCTCCATCATATGTGTCATAGGGAAAATATACATATAATAATCACACCATCATGTCTAATTGCACACATGTTTATCAGCACATTACGAAAATAGTGTCTCGTACCAGTCGGCTGGTTCACATGCCAGTCGACTGTACCGACAGTCTCGTTCTCAATATTAATAGTATGTTCAAGCAATTTCTACTGCATTCAATTCACTTTCTGTAACATGGTATCAATCATAACAATCATAGTATCATTCCTACATTAGAAGTCCTGAGAAACACCCACCTTATAGGAAGAAATAACGAAATCCCGCAAAAACTCCTCAAAGTAGAGAACGCCTTCTTGCTCCTTTGCTCCACACCGAGCTCCTCAGCAATGCTGCTTGCCTCCACAGAAAAGCTCCCACACAAACTCACAAATACTCTCTTGTAATAGTAATCTTAGAAAATTTTAGTGTAAAAGAGATAGGGAAATAGGAGGGGTATTTATACCAGGAGATAAATAGAATGGAGGGTTAAGATACATTAGGGAGTTGGAAAATCAAGGGCTGAGATCCAATCAGGAGTTTGAGAAACTACCCACACCTCAAAAGTAACCACCCATGACCCTAGTCCATTACTCCACAACCGGCCAAGCTTGTGCCTTGTGCACGTGTACATGGAGTGCACGTGTACACACAAACTCCACTACAATAAATAGTACATCAATACCCGGAATAGTGTAAAAGAAAAGATGCTACACATACAAGTTGTAGGAATTAAATTTATAAAAGGTTAAGTTTATGGGCTTAAGTTCATTTGGGCCAAAATAAATATTTTAAAAGAGAAAATAAACAAATCAACATTTGGGCTTTAAGGAAAATACTTTATAGGAAACAATATACTTTATTCATCATGGAGAAAATAATAGTCACATGCTACACAAGCATACCATAAAAAGAGAAATAAATAATCTTTATGTATTAAGAAAAAATCGGGGTATTACAGCTTCAAGCGGAGGTTCTCCTCCTCCAATTCAACAAGTCGCTCCCTGAGAGAGTCGTCTGTAACTCTGAGCTTCAAGCGTGATATCCCACTCGTACTCCTCCCCTAAGAGGGCTCTAAGATGGTTCTTCGCAAATGAGTCGTTTCAAAACACTTCTCGAGCACCACGTTCTTCAACTCGTCCCTCTCCGACCTCACTTTGAACAGCGAGTCCTTCAGCTCGTCCCTCTCTGACCTAACTTTAAACAGCGAGTTCTTCAGCTCGTCTCTCTCTGCCCTTACTCTGTACAATGAGCCCTTCAGCTCGTCCTTCTCAGTCCTTATCGCGTGTAACGAATGTCGAAGGAACTTTAGCCTAGAAGCCTTGCTGGCAACCATCGAGGGGCCGACCTCTCCTCACTCGGGGGGCACTTTCCGAAGAATCTCCTCAAGATGCCTTATCTCAATATCTCGGCCAGCCAAAGCCAATCTCACTTGGCAGAGCTCTAACTCCGTCTTGGAGAGCTTCTCTCGTGATTTTGCAAGTCCCAACCTAGCGACACCGAACTGCGCGTGAAGACGTGGCACCTTGACAATCTGGAAAATTCAACCAAGAAGAAAGTGTAAATTCCTTATCCAAAGGAGCCAACATGATGGTTCTATGAATTAGCAAAGCTACTACGGGACGATTCAAAAGCAAAAAGAGCCAACAACTGTTTTGAAATTTCACAACACTTGTCAAAAAGAATTTTTTTTATTCAACTTAACGAAAAGTACAAGAAGCGGTGGCCAATCCACTATATGGCATCTATACAAGTGCATACGAGAAGAAAAAAGAGCGACTAAAGAATATGACGGAGGAGCGATAAGGAATCAGGGAACCACCTTGGTAGGCATCTCCAAGGGTGTTGCGACCCCGCGATCGTCCTCTCGGTTGCCTCCACAGTCATTGCATCCTCCCCCTCGCCATCTTCTTCTTCTTGTCTTCTTCCTCTTTTTCGACCACCCCCTCAGTCGTCGAAGTAATCTCGCCTTCGAGGAGATCGTATAGGCTGTACCCCAAGCCATCGAAACCGGGGACACGCGCCTCCACATGCTTCAGCACTCGAGCATAAGATTGCTCCATGTTCGAACGCATATGCGCCTTCGCTTCGGCCCTGATCACCTCCACAGCTGCTTCCACGATGGCATCCCTCTCCCTCGCTGCGTATTCGGCAGCCTTCGCACCTATCTCCTTCTCTTTTGCAGGCCCTCTCCGCCTCTCTATCTGCCCTCTCTTTCTCAAGAGAGAGTTGTTCGTTTGCCTTAGCCAAAGCAGGCTCGAGGAGCTGGATCTGAGCCGCCTGGGACTCAGACGACCGCTTCTCTGCCTCAAACATTTTCACTGCTTTGCTGCGTTTCGACCTATCTCGATCGCTCGCCGCCTTGAGCTCCTTTTCTTGTTTGGTGAATTGCTCCATAATATGACTAAAGTGGCAGGTGATCTACATGGACAAAAACAAGAGTTTTTAAGCAAGAAAATCACCCAAGAAAGGACAAGGGGGAGCAAGACTAAATTCACCAATATGGTTGCCTTGGCGATCTCGAGGGTATCATCGCCGACCATCCCAGCCTTCAGTGCAGCGCAATCCATAGGGGTCGGTAAATGCCGAACGGCCTGCATGCAGCTGACGGCATCCCTGAGGAACCCATCGTGCCTCATCATACGCCAGTCGGGGACGAAGAGCTTCTTGTGCTCCTCGGTAAGGATTGTCTCCGCTGCCGCTGTTAAAGGGGGGGCTTCGAGCCTTCGACAGTCAGAGCAGGGGAGGTAGGTGGGGCAGGTGACTCTGACTCCAAATTAACAACCGGTGCCACCAATACCAGGGTCTTCACAACCTTGGCAGACAAAGGACCTAAGGTCATCCTCTTCCTCTTCTTCCCGTCTGGGACCTTGCAGGCTACCCCCATTCGGCCAGACAATATCGCCCTGAAGACCATGCCCGGAGCCTCTGCAAAAAAGAAAAACGAAGAGATCGGCATGTGAAAGAGTTAAACTAAAACTAAAAAACGGAGAAAAATGCAAAGCATACTAGGGTCGATCGAACTGAAACCCCCACCGAAGAGGACCTCTAACTCCTTCCAACCCAAGGGTTCACGAGCGATGAGTTTGGCCACTATGTCATCCTCCTCCGGAGTCAATACCGGCTCGGCCTTCGCCCATTTCGGAACCTCCTCCCTCCACCTAGTGGGGATGTTCCACAAAGCATTGCCTCGGATTAAGAAGTACTTATCCTTCCAAAACTTAATAGAGCCGGGATTGTCTATCAGCTTCACACCCCGATGCGGCGATAAATAGTACCGGTTCTCCATCTTACTCTTCCGATGGATACGGTAGAGACTTTAGAGAATAACAAGTTGAGGCACGACCCCTATCGCTTGGCACTGGAGGACAAACCCGTTGACATGTCGCCACATGTTCGGCATATACTGGACCGGGCTCAAGCTATACCATTGCAGCACCTCGACCATGAACGGAGGAATAGGCAGGCGTAGACCAGGGAAAAATGCGTCGAATGGAAAGATGCAAGTGGCAGGGGAAGTCAGCATACAAGCTCGGACACCCGCACCTGGAAGAAGGAAAGTGAGGGGATTTTGTCAACATAGAGGGGATTCTCCGTCAACATAAAGGAGATTTCGTCAACATCTCTTGGATCCGAACTAGGTCCCTTCTCCGTCAACATGGAGGGGATTTCGTCGACCTCGGAGTGCTCCCTCGGCCTGCTCTCCTCATACGAGGCCGATCTCCCGTACACCACCTTGGCTAGAAGGTCAGCAGAGTATTCTCAAACTCCGCTAACATTTGACAAAGGACCCGGGAGTTTACCCAACGCCCCTGCTCGCCTCTCCTTCTCCACGATAGTTACCGACGTCACCGACCCTACCACCCCCTTTCCCTTGTCCAAGGTCGGAGCCACTACTAGAGGCCGATCCTCTTCGTGGTCCGAGATGGAGGTCTCACTCCCCGAAGAAACCCTAGACATCTCGCAAAATATATACAAGAGAATATATATTTACTTTGACGTGACAGCTACGGTCGGAATACTTCGCCGGAGAAATCAGCGCTTGGCCGCGACCGCTAGTAGAGCCACCCAACAGTGAAAACGAAATCTCAAAAAGTAAAAAGTGAAGAATGAGAAAGTGGGGATGGGTGAAGACTTATAACAATTGAGGGGCGCCGCCTGGGTTCCTGAGGCATTTGGGCCCCCAAGAACAGTAGAAAGCCCAAGAAGCACTGAATACAAAGCGACAGAAGGCGTCAAGGCGGAAACTCAAACGACATCACAAACTAGCCAACCGGTCAATTCTCAATATTCACACTTGTTCAAGATCCAATGATCGTGATCTTGCCACGTCCCTCCGAGTCAAATCTGAGCAAACGTGGCTTTGAGCGTGAAATTAGAGAAAACGTTGCCTCAAAATGCGCCCTCGATCAAGATCCAACAGCTCAGATTGAGCCACGTCTCTCGGAGCCAAACCTGAGCAAATGTGGTTCCGAGCATGAAATTGGGAAAACATTGCCTCAAAAAGCACGCTCGATCAAGATCCAACGGCCCAGATTGAGCCATGTCCTTCGGAGTCAAATCTGAGCAAACGTGGCTCCGAGCATGAAATTGGGTAAAACATTGCCTCAAAAAGTGCGCTCGAACAAGATCCAACGGCTCATATTGAGCCACTTCCTTCGGAGCCAAACCTGAGCAAACGTGGTTCCGAGCATTAAATTGGGCAAAACATTGCCCCAAAAAGCACGCTCGATCAAGATCCAACGACCCAGATTGAGCCACGTCCCTCGGAGTCAAATCCGAGCAAACGTGGCTCTGAGCATGAAATTGGGGAAACGTTGCTTCAAAAAGCGTGCTCGATCAAGATCCAACGGCTCAGATTAAGCCAAGTCCCTCGGAGCCAAACTCGAGCAAACATGGTTCCGAGCGTGAAATTGGGGAAAACGTTGCCTAAAAAGCACGCACGATCAAGATCCAACGGCCCAAATTGAGCCACGTCCCTCGGAAACAAATCCGAGCAAACGTGGTTCCGAACATGAAAATGGCAAAAACGTTGCCGCAAAAAGTGCGCTCAATCAAGATCCAACGACTCAGATTGGTCCACGTCCATCGAAGTCAAATCTGAGCAACTGTTGCTCCAAGCGTGAAATTGGGGAAACGTTGCCTCAAAAGCGCGCTCGATCAAGATCCAACAGCCCAGATTGAGCCACGTCCCTCGGAGTCAAATTCGAGCAAACGTGGCTCCGAGCGCGCAAATGGGGAAAACGTTGCCTCAAAAAGCATGCTCGATCAAGTTCCAACGGCTCAGATTGGGCCACGTCCCTCGGAGTCAAATCCGAGGAAACGCGGTTCCGAGTGTGCAATTGGAGAAAACATTGTCTGAAAAAGCACGCTCGATAAAGATCCAACGGCCTAGATTGATCCACGTCCCACGAAGTCAAATCCGAGCAAACGTGGCTCTTTGTGTGAAAATGGGAAAAATGTTGCCTCAAAAAGCGCGCTCGATCAAAATCCAACGACTCAGATTGAGCCACGTCGGTCAAAGTCAAATCTGAGCAAACGTGGCACCGAGCGCGCAAATGGAGAAAACGCTGCCTCGAAAAACACGTTCGATCAAGATCAAGCGGCTCAGATTGACCCACATCCTTCGGAGTCAAATCCGAGCAAACGTGGCTCCGAGCGTGCAAATGGGGGAAACGCCTCCATCCCGATGCGCTCCCACGATCATAGCATCCAGATGCCGCTACATCGACGAAGCCCTGATCAGCCATCAGATCACTTGAAAAACCGTGCCAGAGCTCTAATTAATGCTCGAGATCACGCCACGTCGATATTCATCCGATTAATTCTTTTTTTATTAATTCAAATTAATTATTTAAAATTGCGAAAAATAATTAAAAATTCAAGAAAATTAATCAAAAAATCTAAAAAATGATTATGATTCGGGAAAAATATTTCGGAGCTCCTGAATAAATAATTATTAATTTGACCGACTGATTAATACTTTTTTAAAATAGATTGTTATTTTGCAAAATTGAATAAATAATTCGAAAAATAAGTAAAAAATTAGGGGGGAAAATCTAGAAAATTCTGAGAATAATTTTGGGCACTGAACAAGCTTAGATGGACACTATTACTCCTCGAGCAAGATCCGAACCCCCTCAAGAACTCCGATAAAATCTAGTACGCCATTAGAACAATAAAACTACTCCTCAAAGGTTGTTAAACTCAGTCTTCGGGAGTTGGGGGCTCGTGATACGGCTAAAAATAGGATTAAATCGGGACCGTTCAAATCGGGCACTAATCTTAAAGCTCTCAGGGATAAAATGGTAATTTCACCTTCAAACAGGTCCGAAATGGGAACTGGGCTTTCCTCAAAGCTCAATAACCCAAAAAAAAATCTGTCCTATTGGGAATGGGTAGCAACCCGTTACAAACCCATTCAGATATTTAAAGAGTAATTCAAATTCGTGATTATCTCTAAGACGTGTTTAAACCACCTTTCTTACCATGAAACGAGTTTAAACTCTACATCTTATCCAAAAACACCAGAACATAGGGATAAATCATTATCTCTAATCTGTCTCTAAAAGCGACTATAAATATCCCTCTCCCCCCACCATAAGAAGGTAATCAATCTTTTTCCACATAAATGCTCTTTCATAATCTTCCTGATTACCGACTTGAGCGTCGGAGGATTTGTCGCTGGGATCCATCCTAGTGTATTGAACTTTTTGCAGGTCAACGGCAGCGGCAATAAACCAGTAAAATGCCGATGAAGTTCAACAGGTTTGCCTTATTCATTTCCAAAGGAATCAACAAATTCATCTGTTTGCTTCCACACCAAAATCAGCAGTAACAGTTAGTTTGTGAGACATTTCATGGATTATTCATGTTTGTGTATTATTCTTTCATGCGTGGTTGTGGTTACATCTTCTATTGTTGAGATTATATATTTTATAGCTTATTGATGATGTGAGTTTGGAAACTTATATCATTCGCTGGATCTTAGTTGTGGCCTGCTCTTCCATATTTTGGGAAGCAAGCATGGAATCTTCTCTTAGAGGAGTAATGTGGCAGCTCCATGAGCATCGAACTTGGTCATGAGTGCCTCGGATAGCTCGGAGGATGTCATGTTTGAAGTTCTCCAGTTCGGCCCCAGTGACTGGGGCTTCTTGCTCTTTGTTTCTCTTAAGATGCTTTCGAATCTCATGAGTCAGACTTCTTTTTGTTGTGCGCCTCCTATGAGATGAGGAGTATCTTGATATCGGCCTTTACGGAGAGTTGCTTCTTCATCTCTCCTGACGTTCTGAACGAGAGGTTTCGCCCCGCACATGCTTCTCATCCAAACGAATCCTTAGATCGGTCCCTTGTTTGTTGACATTGATGATTTGACGGAGATATCTTGACCCCTAGGACCTCGCGAGGGCATCGAGTTGCTGGAAGTATATGGACTGAAATATGATTGTGCAGTGGGCATTGTTCATGGCATGGTTCATGACGGCTTTGTCGGTAGCCCCCTGGTACCTCTCCATTGATAGGAGCTTGATTAGGCTGTTGGGGTGGATCTAGCTGTTGATGAGGAATTGGGTCACCGATCTAGCAACATTACTACAAATGCAAGATTTTAAATGAAGAAAGTTGGTTAGACGACTTGAGGCCATTGCTCTCCCTCTTAGTCTTGGTGGCATGACGGTAAGTCTGATTTTTTATGTAGATTTGTGTAGTTTTCCACAGACGGAGCCAATTTTTTACTGCTTATTTTAGTGTGGGAGCAAACCGATAGTGAGTTTATATTTGAAGGAAATTACTAAAGGTCTAACCTTTGATCATCGTCGTAAAAAGTAGTTAGAGCTCCCAAGAGTGGATCTGGATCGTTGATTGAACACCGTGATCTGAATCTGACGGTTGCTAATGCAGTCAATGGACCTGCAAAAAGCCTGAAATACTGGGGATGGCCCCGGCAACCGACCCTCCGACGCTCAAGTCAAAACCAGAGAGAGAAAGAGAGTTTGAAAGAGAAATTGCAGATTTATTGATTACCTTCTGACTGAGAAGGGGGGAAGATATTTATAGGCCTGAGAAACAGTTTAGGAGATTGATATGGATACACTAGATTGATATGAATCATTTATCTCCTGTTGATTCTCTCCCTTAAGAGATAAGACTCTCTTGTCTGGGGATAAGATATTTGACTTACAGCCCTCATGGGCTAGGTGTCTTTCCTAGTGGCTTAGTCACTTTTGGTAGACTTGAGAGTGGTCCATATCTTGTAAATGAGTCTGAAGAAGGCCCGGACATGTTAAAATGCCCGTTATGACTGATCTGGTTGTAGAATCTTCAGGATATGTGCTGGAATCGTACGACCTTGATTTATTATGATTTTTACCATTATCATTAACAATTCATAACTTATTCCACTGTGGCAGGTTTGATATGAGGAGTTTAGTTGTAGAGCTTTTCTAAAAGAGTTGGACTACAAACTTTCTATTTAATTTTGGGAAGTAGATTTAACACTTTTCTATCCATTGGACTATCTTTGAGATTTGAAAAAAATGTTGTCTTTTCCAAGTGCTTTAAATAAACCAAAATAATAAAGTGACCATCAATCTCAATGCATATCCAATGGCTATAAAATGGTTAAATCTAAGTTTATAATTTTTATAGAAAATGTGTAATCCAACTCTTTCTGAAATGTTCTCTACATGTAACCTTAAAGCACGAGTCATCATCCTGTAATGATGTTGTTCATACACTTGTTGAATTTTGTCTGGATTTTGGTATTTTTGGTAATCATGTGCTACGACTCCATTCTTCATTTTAAAAAAAGATAAACAAAAATTGCAAGAATATATTATACTACTTAAGGAGCACTCGCAGTAGACATAATTTTTTTTTGAATTTTTAAACTAAGGTTGATACATATATAAAATATGTGGTTGAGGTTTAATTGGGTGGTGTGGATAGTTTATATATGTAACTCCTGTTTTCGAGTATACGGCTTTCCTTTTTTTTTCTTCATATTCTTGTATTTCAATTTCGTTGTAAATTCTTTTCTTTGATTTGAATTCATTTTCTAGTACATCTCCTATTTGATTGAACCCAAGTACTTATATGTTTTCTTGAACCCAATTGCATTCATTTGTATATTCGATTACTTTGTTAGAACCCAAAATTCTAATCCATAATATCATATTATTATTATTTTATAACTTTATTTAATTGTGAAGCTCAACTCCTAATCTATGCTTTAATGTCAATATTTGATTACTTGTAAATTTTTTTATTTATTTTGTAAACCTGAATCATATTTCATTCTACAATCTTTCTCTTGATTATCTATTATTTTGTCAAAGCTCAATTTTAATCCACACTACTGTTATAATTATTTGATCTCCTTTTGAATGTGAAGCCCAGCTATTCCCAAACCATGTCCTATTTTAACTCATGTTATATATATTATTTTGATTTATTTGAAGCTCAATCCAAGCCCGAAACCCAAGCCCACATGCTAGCCTAATTTAATCAACTGCACAATCCCCTCGACTCCCCAAAATCTATCCATAAACCCCCAAATCACTCATAACCACTCATTAATCTCTAACCCCCCATTAATTCCTCAATAACTTAAACCTAATTAATCCCCTAATCTCCCTCTAATCCTTCTTCTTCTTCCTCTGTTACAATCCTGAGCAACATCGCCACTCGCCGCTCAACGCTCATCTCCACCGCTCCCGATGCCCTCGTTGTTGCACCCCTTCGCAACCCATCTCAACAGCCCCGACCGTAGCTTCACCCTCTCCCTTACCACCGACGACTGCTGTCATCCTGCCATCTTTCCGAAGCTTCTTCCCCTCGCCATAGCCGTCATCGCTTGCTGCCTCGACCACGCTCTCATCTCAACATCATCTTCAACCTCCAGCCATCCCGACATTATCACCACCTCATCCCTGAGCTCCGCCATGTCTTCACTGTCACCTCCTCACCAACTCCTAGTGCCTCCTCCTCTCACCTCCAAGCCCTGTTGACAGCACCCGAGCTCTACCACAACCTCGAGCTTCACCACCTTGCTGTCTCCCCTGGCCACCACCACTTGCCATCTCCACCCCTATAGCCGTTGCCATTGCCACACTCCCCTTTGCTGCCGTGCTGCTCCTGAACCCATCACCTTCCCCTCATCATAATCGACTTCTTCTTCTTCTTCCATATTCGATTGCACCCCGAGCGTCGTCGCTACCACCACCGCGCGACCATTGCTGCACCTCCCTGAGTCGCCTCGCAGTTGCGTCTCCACCTCGTGTTGGTGTATGCCCTAGAAGCCAGTTGTGTATTGACATTACTAGTTTATATTGTATCATAATTTTATTTCATATATATGAGGCATTTTATTTATTGTGTTGTTTATTGTGATTAAATGAACATAATAAAGTCCTTAGAATAGTAGGTTCAATACCTTGGGATATCAAGTGCATGACTTGATTGTGAGATCATGTTGGTTGTAATCAGAAAACTATTCTTAAATATCTCTAGTCAAGTATTATTGTAAATTAGGACAACAATAATACATAGAGGCTAGTATGTGCATAGACTGATGAGTCATGACCATATCTCACGGGTCATGAATATGCGATACAAGTCTTCACATGGGTCATATTAGAGTAATAATGCATTAGAATAACCCACCATGAGAACGCTGCATGGATTATTACATGAGTATCATAAGCGGTTCTCACAGTGAACATGGTGTATATAGTCATTTGACTTGAAGTCACTATGGTTCCCTACATGAGAAGTTATATGCTTTAATGTCGACAAATGTTGCATGTAATAAGGTGATTATAAAGTCGACTATTGGATATACTACAAATCATGCGGAGAGATGTGAGTGACTTAGATAGGATATGTCCCTTTTACATAACATGAGAGATATCTATGGGCCCTTTGATTGAGAGACTGCAAAATGCATGGCCATGCTCAAATGAGTCAATATGAGATATTGAGATTATTTGTTTTAGTAATTCTACTCTGACATCAAGAAACTAAAGATTGAACTATACAAGGGTGACACGCTCTATGCCTTGTAGTCAATTAAGATATCTGGACAAAGGGACTAGACTACATGGTAATATTGGTCACAGATAGGTTATGTCAAATCACTGACATTCCTGTTACTTGAGTAGCAGTGATGTATTGCTAGATACCGCTCACTATTTGTAATACTTGAATATGATTTTAGTATTACTGTCAACGTAATGGGAACCTATAGGGTTACACACTTAGAATGAATCGAAATTGGATTTAAATTCATGAGATGAATTTAATTGGGAATCCTAGTAAGATTTGGACTCCTCACATTGGTTGGACATTTAATTAGATTAAATGGGCTGACTAAACTTCAAAGGCCCACACACGAATCTGAACCAGGTCAGATTGTGAGCCCAACAGCCTCATTGCTCACTTAGGGTTGATTTTCTGCACCTATATACATAATACGTATCTGTGGAAAATTCATGCATGAGAAAATCCTAGCCATCACAGAAATTGTATGAGAGAGAGAGATCGTGAGGAACATCCTCTTTCCGCAGCTAGCATCGCTGCGTGAGGGACAACTTGATTTGATCCATTCGTGTGGATACCATAGAGGCACCACAATATTATAGTGCTGTGATCAGCATACTGTGGAGACAGCAGATCCATCTTCAAGGTATAACTCCTAAACACGATTTATGGTTTTCACATGGATCCATGGCTAGGTTTCGATATTTTTTTTGTAATTTTTTCGTTGTGTATTTAATCTGATATTACCCTCAAAACCTAACACCTCGCCGCTCCACCATCGTTGCTCCTGCCTCCACAACTTGACGCCTGTAGTGCACCGGACCACCATTGCTATTGAACCAACCACCGAACGACAACGCCCGACAACTGCACCCCCTCATCGTCGCTGCGCAACCCCTGCCTTTCTCGATAGCCCCTTACCACCTCCACAGCTCCACTTGTTTACTGCCCTTGGTGCTGTCAACGCCTTGCCGTTGTCGCTACCATGGGTTGGGGATGTTGCTACCTTGCTCGTTGTTGCTATGCCTTTGCTGCTGATGTTATGCTCGCTTATTGTCATCGTCACTATTGCTTGTTGCTCGCTATTGTGGCCGTGTTGTTACTATCTCGTTGTTGTTTGCATCCGTGTGCTCGCGCGCTCACACTCACCGTAAAAGGCAAGTATATCTTATACAATTTTGTTATTCTGTATAAACATTTTATTTGACCTCTCGCAATTAGTATTTATATTTGATTATCGTGTTGAAATTCGTCACCGTCCATATTCATGAAAAATGTTCTCTATAGGTCTCAATTGATTGAACCATCGTATTGTTCATGCCTTATGATCTTTCCATGATTAAATCAGTCGTTATATATTGAGTTGAATCAATCCATTTGCCTCCGTGATTTGATGTCCATCAAAAGATCATAAATATCAATTTGTATGTTTATGCCCTACTGTTTTGTTCTAACTCGTAGTGAGATTATGACCTAGTTACATTTTAAATCAATTAGAACTTTATTTACGAGAATTGTATCCCTCTGAACCTAGTTTCTGGAACTTCTGACAGATCTGGAATCTGACGTGTAGATTTCAAGATATCCTGAATTTAGTACTGATAGATTTTTAATTCCATATTACTGTTTAGAAGCATATCGACACGATTAGCTAATTAAATTATCATGTTAACAGTAGAATAAAGACTTGATATTTACCAGGATGTTAGTAGACATGATTAGCAGTCACTTTATAATTTTTATAAGATTTTTAAATGAGTTTACAGTTGATTTATAAGTGTAAGAACCTAACATTAAGCTAGCTACCTGAACAGTAGACCAGTAGAGAACTATTTGGTTGACCTATCTATTTTTTCTATAATGTATCATATGAATATGCGTTGGAACCGGCAGGGGGTCTACTTTCTGGAACTCCTGATGTAACCTAATTCATTTTTCCGTAGCAACGGAAAAGTTATTTTTTGTACAGCAACTTCTTACTTTCAGAATTATATCTTCATGTTTTTAAATATGAATATGATTTTTATTTTTTTTTGCATTTATGAACTGAAATATATTACTTGCATTGCATAGCCCTTGATACCTCCTTGATCGTGTCTTGATACCCATTCTCGTGTCCTGATACCCATTCTCATTGTTTCACGTTCATATTTAATTATTATAAAAAATAATAAGCCGGGGTAATAAGGGTAAGACCTAGTATTGGGTGATATATGAGATTGTACTCGGAAGGAAGCCCGTGTGTAACACCCTGAATTCCAGATAAGTATGAATTCGAAGTTCCACAGGATCTTTACACTTCACTTCGTACAATTTTACAAGAAATTTAAAACTTTTTATACAACAATGTTTACATCAACGCAGCAGAATTATAGTTACAACATGATACATGAAATAAATAACAATTTGAATATTTCTTTAAGCAGCATTCTTTCTTGAGTCCTTTCATTCATTTTATCTTGCATAGAAACTGTGGGCACGTCAGTTGCATACAACTGACACTAGGATATAATACATCAATTTCTCTTACTTGGAAAGCACACACTTGATTCACAAACAAAGCTAATGGGACTATCTTATTGATGTCATGTGTGATAGTGCATTTAGTCTTAATGCAGTTATTTATTATTTCATGACACTAATGCGCACTTATTCGAACTTATGCATCCCATTCTACATAAATCCGAGGGCAAGCCCTTAACCGTTCTTCATCTTGTAGGGTTGGATCCCTCGCTATGAGATAAACTACTGCGGTAACTATGGCAAGTATCCTAAATGTTCTATCAGTTACGAGCCCATGCCCAAACAGCCAGGAGGGGAATTCCACGTCATGACATGATGCATCTTGCAGACAACCTATGGACAATTCGCCTTCATCATGGAATGATGGCACTACGTAGTCACTAAACACCCCACAAGCGTCGCCACGGTCCCGATAATTCCATAGATGTATTCACATCATGCAGACAGTCTGTGAATACTCTCACACCATAGATCTGAAGCCCTCATACGTGTGTTTTTCTCTTACTTTCATCACATCTTCACTATAGTGTAGTCCTTAGATATTTGAATCATGAATAAAATTAATGCCCTAGAGTAAGTGTTACCTCTACACTGGTCTTAAACATCAATTGTTAACCATGACACAACCTTGGTCTTTTATTATCACATTTCTCTTCAAAATTTCATTCATGCCGATGTAAGGACTTAGCTAAACTCCAGTTTTCAATCTCTTTTCATGTTCACCAAAAATGAGTGTTTATACTCACAAATTTCCACATTTCATCATGGTTTTTTTATTTCATTTTCCATGCACTCTTGCATATATTAAACATCAAATTTCATATTTTACTTACTCGAATTTTCCATGTCGAAAATCTCATTTTAATCTCTACACAAAAATCCTTTTACATTCAAAATATTCCTTTTCTTTAATTAATCAAAGTCATGCTCTAAGAAAATTTATCAAGTTCTTCTTCCCAAAATTACTTCTAATTCTCATTATACTATGTCAAATATTGTAGAAATAATTTTCATGAAGTCTAGGTAATTTTAGAAGAATATTAGTATTTTTCTCAGTTTTCTTTTTATACTCTTAAAACTATTAAAATACCCCTAAAATCGAATTATAAAAAAAATCAAAAACCACAAGCAGAAGGCAAGGGTCGGATTTGAACCCAGACCAACACCCCTGCTCTGCTACAGTAACAGACCCAAAGCGCACCCAAAGACCACTAGGTCCTGAGTGACTAACCGATATAAGGAGAACTCAGTTTGTATTTAAAGCATGGATTCGGGATTTGATTAAAAATCGAAATTTCAATAAAACAAAGCCCCTTGCAAGATTCAAACCCAAGACCACCCGCACTGTACACAACGCTCTGGTCTCACACCGAGGACCAACACACCCAAACCCATTCTCTGTTGCTCATGGGTAAAAAATTGTTTTATTCTGCTGATTTGTATCTAACTCCTTTAATAAACTTGATTTCTCAATCAACTTATACTTATTTAAAAATCTATATTTTTCCAGAATGTATTCTTTTGAAAAACAATAAAGTATATTTGTTTAGATTCCAAAAATTCTCATTTTAACAACTATTCTCCTCATTTCTTTTGAAAGAACTATTTTCCTCATTTCTTTTGAAAAATGAAACATTAGTGTATTTTCGACATTGAAACTTTCTATTCTAAATGAATCTTTTACCTACTTATTCTCCATTTATTCACAATGTGTTTGTACAATTTTTCATTCTTTAACGTAGTTAATCGTCTTGAGTAAATTTTACCTTTTACAAAACTAACTCATTTCTTATGATTCAAAGAGACAAGATATTTGACAAACAAGTGAATATAATATTACTCATACAATACAATTAAAATTCAACACTTATTGCAACTTTCTATATTAATCAATTTATTTCACAATCCATAGGTGTTATTTTGCATTCTACAATCCATTCACAAGCACAATTTACATACAGGCATGATTCATCAAATTATATATATTCTAGCATGAAAATATATTAATAAAGCATCATGACAAATCTTAAATAACAAATTTCAATTCATTTTACTAATTTTCTCATATAGACAAACGAGAGTTTTCTTTTTTTCTTACCAGTCTTTTCAAGCAAGTATATGACAACTTTTCTATTTGCTTCTAACATGTTCATAAATTAAATTCCTAGCATGGTATCCGTATTAGAAGTAGACAAATCACTCACCTTTTAAAGAAACAAAGAAAAACTCCTAAAGAACTCCTTCTGTAACGCCCCGAATCCCAAATACACTGAATTCGAGATGTTCTACAGGATCTTTCCGCTTCATTTAGTACAATTTTACAAGGAAATTTGAACTTTTCACTTTACATCAGAGTTTACATGAATACATTACAATTTACATTGCACAGCGGAAGTAAACTTTACAACAATGAAATAAATGTACAACAACATTGAATAATCTTTAAGCATCTGTTCCTCTTTAATCTTTATCATGTCATTTACCTGTATATAAGACTGTGGGTACGTCAGTTTATTCAACCGACGAACATTATACACGGCCATCCTCTCTATGCAGGAAATAGTATAACTTATTTTCCATATTTAGCAAACACAAACTTGTCACATATCAAACTAAAGGGACTACCCTATTGATGTCGTGTTGTGGTTGTGCACTTAGTCCTTAATGCTGTTATTTATATTATATGACACTAATGCGCACTTTTTCGGATTCTATGCATCTCATACTACATAGGTCCGAGGGCAAGCCCTTAATCGTTCTTCATCTTTGTAGGGTTCAATCCCTCGTCATGACTTAATCTACTACTGTAACTACGGTAAGTATCCTAGATGTTTTCTGACCTACGGACTCATGTCTAGGCACCCTGGAGGGAATCCCATCGCACTGACACATGACTCATCATGCAGGCATCCTGTGGTAATTCAGCTCCTACCATATACATGACACCACCCGTAGTCTTCAAACATCCCACGAGCGTCGCCACTGGGACGGTACTCTGGAGCAGTATCCTCGCCCAGACTCATCATGGGACATCCCGGGATACGCTCTCGCCGCTATCCAATGGCCCTCATACTCAATATTTTTCTCTTACTTTCATCACGTCTTCACTATGTAGCTAATCCTTAATTCTAATGATGTAAAATCATGAATATAACCAAAGCACTAGAGTTAGCCTCTCCACTAAACCGGACTTATACATTTGTTCAACATGACCAACCTTGGTCTTTCATATTTCATTTTATTTCTTTCCAAATGCCGGGGGAGACTTAGCTACTCTTTTGTTTCAATTCCCATTCACAAATTCTAAAGTTGAGTGTTTCAACTCATAGGTTCACATGTTGAGTTGTCATACTCAAAATATTTCTATCTTCAAATCATGATTTCTGAATCATTCAATAGTCCATAATTATACACTAAATTCAACTATTCATCATGTAACTCATGCAATAATATTTTCACATTAAAAAACCACATCACTAGTTACTTAATCAAGGATGAATATTTATACATCATGAATTGTCACACCATTCTCCATTGAGAATAATTCACATCACTTCATATAATTCACATCTTATTCGTATTTTTTTCTTCTAATATTCCATTTTAAATCTTTTGTAAAGTACCACTTTATACAAATGCAAGTGTAGAACTTATAGTTCTAAATTATACTTTTACCCCTTAAACATACTCCACTTCATACGAATAATCCTCAAATTATTTTTCATAAACTCCACATGATTTTAAAATAATAAATATATTTTTTTTCCACATTTTTTATCACTAAAAAACCCCCAAAAAATTATTTTTCCACAACATAAACACAGCTGAAGGCCACGGATCGAACCAGCAACCACTAGGAGAAACAACCAAAGCACAGATCACTAGGCCGAGTGCTGCCCACGCATAGAAGAGGGCGCGAAAGCATTAAGTGTTCTTCGGCCGCACTGTTTATATAATTTTTGAAATGAAAATTAAAAGTATGGCAACCCGGGAGTTCGAACCAGTGACCTCAGACCACTGTAGCGCTCTAAGGCTATCCCAACCACTTGAGCTACGTGCTCAGGTTGTCAAAGTTACAACTCGAAATTTATTTAACCAATTATTCTCTGTTATTTAGAGTACATCGATGTTCATCAACATCTTACTTCAATTTGCTCTTACTAATATACTATAAAAATTCCAGATTTATCATTTCCATCATGAATTTTACTCCAGTATATAAAAAAAATAATTTTCTCAAATAATTAAACATATTTTTCCCCATAAATAACACATTTCTACCATACAAATTGGTTAACTTAATATACTACCACTAATACATTCCTTTTTCGACATTATAGTTTCATTAGTCCCTATACTAATTTTCTGCCATTATTCATCTCATAAATATAATGAATGCATCTTAATTTATTCGTTACAACAACATAAAAAAATTTCTAATTAGCACATAATGCGACATTGTCAACTACTAATCTTTGTGCATAATTTTCATGCTACTAACGAAAGTTCATTTACACAATTCATAACCATATTCATGTTGCACCCAACTTGAATTTTAATAGTAGAATCACCCACAATTTGCATATCAACAATTCAATCAATTATAGCTCATTCTTTTTTTCAATTAAAAAGTGCACTCTTATTAATCATTTTCATGCATCATTTTTCTAATTGAATCTAGCATGCATTCCTATTTAGAAATAGGGAAAATTTACCCACCTTAATTTGGAGAGAAAAATACAATTTAGCAACCTCCTAGACGAATGTCCTTGCAACGAGAGTGCTCCTCCTCCTTGAACACGCGCACACAAGCCTCCCAAACACCAAACCGAGAGCTCCTAGTTGATGGTCGGCCTCCTCTTCTCCTTGATGTTGCATGCACAATCCCACACACTCTCAATCTTTTAACTCACAAAATCACTACTAGATAATATAATTTAGACTATAGGTTTGGAGGGATTAATAAGCACAAGAATAACTAGCCGGGGGGGGGGGGGTATTTATACTAAAAATCTAGGAAAATGGAGGGCTAGGATTGAAGTAGGAGTTAGGAACAAATGGTTTAGATTTAATGAGGAGTTACACTAACTACCCACAATCAAGTAACCACCACACCATGATTTCCACTCAAATTTTCATTTCCCTCCAAGCTCACAACCGGCCTAGCTTAGAAAAGTGCATTTTGCACGTGTACGTGCAATGCACGTGCAAGCAACTAGGTCCAAAAATTGTACATTAAATTTTATATAAAAATAAACTTTAAATTGTATTCTACATGACAAGTTGTATAAAAAAATAAATTAACTCATGGGCTTTAGTTTATGGGCCAAAATAATTATTTTAAAATAACATAAATGAATTACATTTTGGGCTTTTTAAAAAGAAAAGGCTTTTATCTATTTAGAAGAAGGCTTCATATAAAAGCACATATTTAAAAATCTGTACATCATCATGATGACAATAATCATAAAATTCAACCAAAAATATTGCACGTGCATACTACGTGCAAAAATAAAATAATTTTCATTAAATAAAAATCGGGGCATTACAACACTCCCTCCTTAGAATAGTTCCGTCTCCGGAACTACAGCCCAAGAGCGAGAAAACAAACACTCAAAACAAGAACAAAAAGATACAAAGATACAATCAAGCAAAAAAGCTCAGGATAATCCTTCAACATCCTCTCCTCAGACTCCCAAGTAGCCTCTTCAACCAAATGGTTCCTCCAGACTACCTTGACCATCGGTATCATCTTATTCCTCAAGACTTTCTCTCGACGATCAACAATCTCGACAGGAGACTCGATGTAGTTCAGATCCAACTGCAAACCTTCCGGCACTTCAAGCAAATGATGACTCGGATCTGGAATATAACCTCTCAGCATAGACACATGAAAGACATTGTGCACCTAAGATAACTCTTTCGGAAATTCAAGCCAGTACGCAGTTTTTCCGATCCTTTTCAATATCTTGTACGGGCATATAAACCTCGGGGCTAATTTCCCGCCTTTGCCAAATCGAACCACACCTTTACTGGGTGATACTTTCAGAAAGACGAAGTCACCGACTTCAAATTCAAGATCCCTTCTCCGGTTGTCTGCATAGCTTTTCTGCCTGCTCTGAGCTTCTACCAACCTTTTCCTGATCAGATCAATCTTCTCAGAGATTTGCTGCACAAGCTCAGGACCAAACAACTGACGCTCCCCAACCTCAAACCAACAAACAGGTGTCCTGCACTTCCTGCCATACAAAGCTTCGTACGGCGCCATCCCGATGCTAGCCTGAAAACTGTTATTGTACGCAAACTCTACCAAAGGTAAGTGCCTTTCCCAACGGCCTACAAAGTCTAGTATACAACACCGAAGCATATCCTCAAGAATATGGTTGACTCTCTCGGTCTGCTCATCGGTTTGCAGATGAAAAGCAGTACTGAAATCTGTCTTGGTACCCAAAGCTATCTGAAGACTCCTCCAGAAATGCGAAGTAAACCGCGCATCTCAATTAGACACAATAGTTGACGGAACACCATGAAGCCGGACGATCTCGCCAACATACAACTCAGCTAACTTGTCCATCGAAGTCGTGAGTTTCATTGCCAAAAAGTGAGCGGACTTGGTTAGTCGATCGACTATAACCCAAATCACATCATTGCCTTTAGGGCTCTTAGGCAATCCTGTAATGAAATCCATATTGATGTTATCCCACTTCCATTCCGGAATAGGTAACGGCTGTAATAGACCTCTGGGTCTCTGATTTTCGGCTTTGACTTGCTGACAAACCTCACACTTCGCCACAAATTCAGCCACATCCCGCTTCAAACCTGACCACCAGAAATGCTGTTTGATATCTTTGTACATCTTAGTACTTTCAGAATGTACCGACAAAAGAATAGCGTGCGCCTCCTGAAGAATACTCTCTTTCAGGTCCGCCTGATTTGGAACACACAGTCTATCTTCGAATCACAGCACTCCATCTCTGATTTGAAATCCGGGCAACCTGCCAGCACCAACCTGCTCCTTCATCTCCAAGATATTAGCATCAACCTCCTGACTTGCAATGATCCTTCCATTCAGTGTAGGCTGAAGTCTCAACTGAGCCAAAGATGCTTCCAATCTTTGCAAGACAACTTCAATACCTGCTCGGTCCAATTCTCAATCAGATGCTTCTGAGTTGTAATCAAACTGGCTAAACCGCTCTTGCGACTAAGTGCATCAGCAACAACATTAGCTTTCCCAGGATGATACTTAATCTCAGGTCGCATGTCCTCAAGCACTTCCAACCATCTTCACTGCCTTAAATTCAGATCCCTCTGCTGATATATGTACTTCAAACTCTTGTGGTCCGTATACATGTTCAATTTCTCACCATACACGTAGTGCCTCCATTGCTTTAGGACAAAGATAATCGCAGCCAACTCCAGATCATGAGTTGGGTAATTCTTCTCATGCGGTCGTAGTTGTGTAGACCCATAAGCGATTACTCTTTCTTCTTGCATTAAGACACAACCAAGCTCACGATGTGAAGCATCACTGTAAACATCATACTCAACACCTGCTCTAGGCAGAGCCAAAATGGGTGCAGTAGTCAGCTTCTCTTTCAACTCCTGAAAGCTTGCCTCACATTGCTCAGTCCACTTGAAGTTCACATTCTTCTTGGTCAGACCAGTAAGCGGCACGGCTATCTGGGCGTAACCTTGAATGAATCTCCTGTAGTATCCAGTCATTCCAAGAAAACTTCTGACTTCCTTCACTGTAGTAGGCCTAGCCCAATCTCTCACTGCCTCTATCTTCTGAGGATCAGTTGCCACTCCCTCCTTAGAAAGGATGTGACCTAGGAATGCCACTTCAGATTTCCAGAAATCACACTTGGATAACTTGGCATACAACTTCTGCTCTTCCAGCTTCTTCAAAACTGCTGCCAGATGCTCGGTGTGCTCCTCTTCTGACTTGGAGTACACGAGGATATCGTCGATAAACACCACGACGAAAGAATCAATGAACGGCCTCAGAACTCTGTTCATCAAATCCATGAAGATTGCGGGTGCATTCGTCACTCCAAATGGCATAACTAAGAATTCGTAATGCCCATGTCGAGTTCTAAATGCAGTTTTGTGCACATCTTCAGCTTTCACTCGAACCTGGTGATATCCTGATCGAAGATCTATTTTGGAGAAAACAGCTGCTCCTTGTAGACGATCGAACAAGTCATCAATTCGAGGAATAGGATACTTATTCTAAACAGTGACCGTATTCAGCTCCTGGTAATCGATACGCATTCTCATCGATCCATCCTTCTTTACCAAAAGCACTGGTGCTCCCTAAGGTGACGCACTAGGTTGAATAAAGCCTTTCTCCAATAGTTCCTCGATCTGCCGTTTTACCTCATCCTGTTCCACTGGAGCCATCCTATACGGTGCCTTGAAAATGGGTGCACTTTCCGGTTGAACAATGATGCTGAACTCTACATCACAATGCGGGGGTAACCCAGGAAAATCATCCAAGAACACAGTCGGATAGTCCCGAACCACAGGAATCCCTTGCACTTCCACAGGAGTCTCTTCCTTGTGGATAGCTGCCACCAGCCAAGAACATTTCTTCTTCCCTTGGAAAGTGACTTCAGGTCCACCTGGAGCCTTCACTGTTACCGTCTTGGTCTTACACTCGATGCTTACACTGTACACCGACATCCAATCAATGCCAATGATAACATCGACTCCCAAGATAGTCAGCTCGATTAGATCAATGCCAAAGATTCAATCTCCAATCACAATCTCACAATCCGCATAATACCGATCAGTGGTTAAAGTTTTTCCTGATGGAGTAGCTACTGCTAAGATCTTGCCTGGAAAAATCTTCGGTTCAACTCCCAACACTTTAGCAAATTTAGGAGACACAAAAGTATGAGAGGATCCAGTATCGAACAACACAACAACTTTCATTCCATATTCTGATGCAAAAGATCCATTAAATTCGAAGTATAAGACATGAACTTTCAAGTCAATATTTTCATTTCATTGAATTCCAAACTTTATACATTCGAATTGAAGGAAAAAAAAATCTTGACATCAGAATGAGAATAGTAGAAGCTACAACAGTCTAACTCCTACGGTTCCTCTTCGCTTCTCAAAGTTCTCCCCGTAGTTCATCAACTTCTTCCTTCAGCACATCGGTCAAATTCTTCCTCTTATCGAGTTCCCATACCCGATGACTGAGAACTGCAAAATCGTCCTTTTGCTTTGCCAACTGAGCCTCCAATAATTCGACTCTCTATCGCAGTGTTTCTACCTGCCTCTGAAGAGAAGTCACAAGACCATTTGGCACTGGTTCTTCTTCTTCGTCAGAAGAGTCATCAGACGAATTCGGAGGTGGGGTAATCTCTCGGGATTCAGGCCATTCTTCTCCGTCGGAATCTGCTTGCCCTGGGTAGTACTCTTCCTCGAAATTTTCCTGTCCAGGATGGTACTCTTCCTCGATGATATGCCAGTCGTCGTCTCCAGCAGGGTCAAAGTGATCAGCCATCTTAGAAATAGAGAGGAAGAAGCATAAGTCATAGAGCAACACAAATGTAAGTCACTTACATTTAAATCTCTAGACTCAAACACACACTCTAATGTCCACTACTAGGGTGTCGTTCCTTATAAATTTGTACAAGTGTGGAAAGCGTGGCTCTGATACCACTCTGTAACGTCCCGAATCCCAAATACACTGAATTCGAGATGTTCTACAGGATCTTTCCGCTTCATTTAGTACAATTTTACAAGGAAATTTGAACTTTTCACTTTACATCAGAGTTTACATGAATACATTACAATTTACATTGCACAGCGGAAGTAAACTTTACAACAATGAAATAAATGTACAACAACATTGAATAATCTTTAAGCATCTGTTCCTCTTTAATCTTTATCATGCTATTTACCTGCATATAAGACTGTGGATACGTCAGTTTATTCAACCGACGAACATTATACACGGCCATCTCTCTATGCCGGAAATAGTATAACTTATTTTCCATATTTAGCAAACACAAACTTGTCACATATCAAACTAAAGGGACTACCCTATTGATGTCGTGTTGTAGTTGTGCACTTAGTCCTTAATGCAGTTATTTATATTATATGACACTAATGCGCACTTGTTCGGATTCTATGCATCCCATACTACATAGCTCCGAGGGCAAGTCCTTAATCGTTTTTCATCTTTGTAGGGTTCAATCCCTCGTCATCACTTAATCTACTACTGTAACTACGGTAAGTATCCTAGATGTTTTCTGACCTACGGACTCATGTCTAGGCGCCCTGGAGGGAATCCCATCGCACTGACACATGACTCATCATGCAGGCATCCTGTGGTAATTCAGCTCCTACCATAGACATGACACCACCCGTAGTCTTCAAACATCCCACGAGCGTCGCCACCGGGACGGTACTATGGAGCAGTATCCTCGCCCAGACTCATCATGGGACATCCTGGGATACGCTCTCGCCGCTATCCAATGATCCTCATACTCAATGTTTTTCTCTTACTTTCATCACGTCTTCACTATGTAGCTAATCCTTAATTCTAATGATATAGAATCATGAATATAACCAAAGCACTAGAGTTAGCCTCTCCACTAAACCAGACTTATACATTTGTTCAACATGACCAACCTTGGTCTTTCATATTTCATTTTATTTCTTTCCAAATGCCGGGGGAGACTTAGCTACTCTTTTGTTTCAATTCCCATTCACAAATTCTAAAGTTGAGTGTTTCAACTCATAGGTTCACATGTTGAGTTGTCATACTCAAAATATTTCTATCTTCAAATCATGATTTCCGAATCATTCAATAGTCCATAATTATACACTAAATTCAACTATTCATCATGTAACTCATGCAATAATATTTTCACATAAAAAAACCACATCACTAGTTACTTAATGAAGGATGAATATTTATACATCATGAATTGTCACACCATTCTCCATTGAGAATAATTCACATCTTATTCGTATTTTTTTCTTCTAATATTCCATTTTAAATCTTTTGTAAAGTACCACTTTATACAAATGCAAGTGTAGAACTTATAGTTCTAAATTATACTTTTACCCCTTAAACATACTCCACTTCATACGAATAATCCTCAAATTATTTTTCATAAACTCCACATGATTTTAAAATAATAAATATATTTTTTTTCCACATTTTTTATCACTAAAACACCCCAAAAAATTTATTTTTCCACAACATAAACACAGCCGAAGGCCACGGATCGAACCAGCGACCACTAGGAGAAACAACCAAAGCACAGACCACTAGGCCGAGTGCTGCCCACGCATAGAAGAGGGCGCGAAAGCATTAAGTGTTCTTCGGCCGCACTGTTTATATAATTTTTGAAATGAAAATTAAAAGTATGGCAACCCGGGAGTTCGAACCAGTGACCTCAGACCACTGTAGCGCTCTAAGGCTATCCCAACCACTTGAGCTACGTGCTCAGGTTGTCAAAGTTACAACTCGAAATTTATTTAACCAATTATTCTCTGTTATTTAGAGTACATCGATGTTCATCAACATCTTACTTCAATTTGCTCTTACTAATATACTATAAAAATTCCAGATTTATCATTTCCATCATGAATTTTACTCCAGTATATAAAAAAAATAATTTTCTCAAATAATTAAACATATTTTTCCCCATAAATAACACATTTCTACCATACAAATTGGTTAATTTAATATACTATCACTAATACATTCCTTTTTCGACATTATAGTTTCATTAGTCTCTATACTAATTTTCTGCCATTATTCATCTCATAAATATAATGACTGCATCTTAATTTATTCGTTACAATAACATAACAAAATTTCTAATTAGAATTTAATGCGACATTGTCAACTACTAATCTTTGTGCATAATTTTCATGCTACTTACGAAAGTTCATTTACACAATTCATAACCATATTCATGTTGCACCCAACTTGAATTTTAATAGTAGAATCACCCACAATTTGCATATCAACAATTCAATCAATTATAGCTCATTCTTTTTTTAAATTAAAAAGTGCACTCTTATTAATCATTTTCATGCATCATTTTTCTAATTGAATCTAGCATGCATTCCTATTTAGAAATAGGAAAAATTTATCCACCTTAATTTTGGAGAGAAAAATACAATTGTAATATCCCGCCCTGTGAAATAATAAATATTTTTATTATTTTATTATTATTTTATTATTATTTTATTTTATTTTTCGGAATTGAAATATTTTTGGATATTACTTAGCTTAAATTATTAATCATCATTTGTATATATATACCAGTCCATATGCATGTACGATATACTGTTTTGGTACTAGAAACTCCTGACCCGATAATAAAATTTATTTTTGCAGAATCAATTTATTTTTATACAGTTTGTGCAGTTTTACAAACAAAAATTATTGGTACGCTTAATAATCTACACGTGCGCTTATTGTATCGATTTCTTACATTCGTATGAATTAGGTAGTATGTGTTTTGGACACAAAGAAAATATCTTTTATCATGATGGCTAGGTTTTAATTAAGGGTTTAAGCATAGAGATGGGATTAATTAGGACTACATAAGGGATTAAAGAAGACTTCTACTACAAGTCTCCACCTCCACCTCACCATGCCACCTCACCCCCCCCCCCCCCATTGTTGGCCGGCCACACAAAGCCCCAAGGGGGTTTTTGCAAAAGGCCAATGTACATTTTTACTTTCCACCCTCTCCTCCCTCCTATAAATAACCCCCCCCCCCCCCCCCTCACCCCTTGCCTCATTTACCATTTCTTGAGAGAAAAAGAAAGAGAGAAAAACCCTAGAGTTCTCTTGTAGTTTGGAGCTTTCAAAGAAAAACAAAGGGGAAGGAGAAGGTTGCTAGGCTAGTTCTTCCTATTGAAAAGAAAAGGTGGGGGTTTCTCTACTTTCTTATGTGTTGTTTGTTTAAGATTTGTTCTCTACTTATGTCTAAATATGTGTATGTATGCTTTATGTTGCCTAAAACAAACTTGGACTAAACTATGTGCATATAAGGAGTAATATGGATCAAAAGGACCCTATGAAAAGTATGAATGGTAGAACTTGAGAAAATAACATAAAGATGAGATCTTTAGCTTGTCTATGGTTATGTTGTCTCCATGGTTAAATTTCACTAGTTGGACTTAATTTTTATGCATAAGGAAAAGTTGGAAGGATGGGACTCACAAAAAGTTCCCAAAAATGGGACCTTGAACTTGTTATGTTGTTTTTGTTATTTTGGTTACCTTGTTAAACATAAAGTCAACAACTTGGACTAATACTATGTACATATGAGGCTAAGTGAGTAAGAATGGTCACATACCCATTTTGGTGGTGGTAGAACTTAACATGCTAATCAAAGACAAATCCCTTGTTGTATGTAGTTTTCTACTTTATTAAAGATCATGTCTTTACTAACTTTTGTTCATAAAAAGGCAAGTTTTCTTGATGTAGGAATTGTAGGATTGAAGGAAAGTAAGTTTATTTATTACCAAATAAGAGTTGATTATTGTTTATGTAGGAACATGTAATTTTGGTAAAATTAGTTCTTTGTAATAAATGGGGCATGTAATCCCTAAAGGAAATAGGTTTGTAATAAGTAGTAACTTATCATGCTTGAGTTAGTATGTAGGACTACCATGCTTGAGTTATATTAGATCATGCTTGAGTTGTTGTCTATGTCAAAAAGAAACCCATTCATGCTATGTGACATTCTAGTTAACTATCATGCTTGAGTTAGTAAGTAGGACTACCATGCTTGAGATGTGTTAGATCATGCTTGAGTTGGTGACTATGTCAAAAAGAACCCATTCATGCTATGTGACATTCTAGCAACTTATCATGCTTGAGTTAGTATGTAGGACTACCATGCTTGAGTTATATTAGATCATGCTTGAGTTGTTGTCTATGTCAAAAAGAAACCCATTCATGCTATGTGACATTCTAGTTAACTATCATGCTTGAGTTAGTAAGTAGGACTACCATGCTTGAGATGTGTTAGATCATGCTTGAGTTGGTGACTATGTCAAAAAGAACCCATTCATGCTATGTGACATTCTAGCAACTTATCATGCTTGAGTTAGTATGTAGGACTACCATGCTTGAGTTATATTAGATCATGCTTGAGTTGTTGTCTATGTCAAAAAGAAACCCATTCATGCTATGTGACATTCTAGTTAACTATCATGCTTGAGTTAGTAAGTAGGACTACCATGCTTGAGATGTGTTAGATCATGCTTGAGTTGGTGACTATGTCAAAAAGAACCCATTCATGCTATGTGACATTCTAGCAACTTATCATGCTTGAGTTAGTATGTAGGACTACCATGCTTGAGTTATATTAAATCATGCTTGAGTTGTTGTCTATGTCAAAAAGAAACCCATTCATGCTATGTGACATTCTAGTAAAGTATCATGCTTGAGTTAGTAAGTAGGACTACCATGCTTGAGTTATAATAGATCATGTTTGAGTTTGTATGCCATGTCAAAAAGAGAACTACCATGCTAAAGATTTGTTGTAGTTAATGATTCTAAGAGATGGACCAATGCTCCATGATTGTTCTAGCCAACTCTTAAAATAGAAACCCATGAAACTAGCTCCATGATGGTTCTAGCTAATTTAATAAGAACCCATTCACATAGGTTCTATGTGATTCTAGCTCAACTTGAGAAAGAACTCATGAATCTAGTGTATGTAGTTCTAGTTCAATTAGGGCAAAAAGAACCCATGAGTTCTAGTAGTGTGAGGTTCTAATTAAAGTTGGAGCCTATCATGAGAACATTCTTCATCTTCCTTGTATGAGAAATTAATGGATTGAGAAAGTTACTAGTGTGGATAGCTTGGTAAAAGCTCGTCTAGGGTCTTGTAGCTACCCTAGGGGTCATCGATCACCAAGACTCGCATCTTACCGCCTTGGGAACTAGGATAAAATCTCACCTTGGGCACCGACGGATCTAACTGGTGTGGGTTGATCGCGGGCCGAGGGTGTTGACGAGATCCAAGTTAGGGGTAGTGATGAATAAGGGAGATCCCGTCGCTAATGTCTTGGATCAATGGGCCATAGGGTGGGACCATGATGAAATCAAGAATTTCTTAGTTAAAGTCTCGTAGTTCGTTAGGGTTAGTGACATTGTTAGGTTAGTAACGCATAAAGATCATTACTTAACCATTTAGCCAGAAGGAGAGGAGTTTGGCAGTAGGGGGCACCTTACGACCAACTCGTCCTTTGGGCCGACCTTAGGTGGTGTTACTGGGTTGTGCCTTCCTGTCAAAGGGATACGTACGGTGCCTTCTCACGAGTTGGGAGCACGGGATGCGTATCGCACACTGTTAATTCCTGAAGTGCCATGATAAGGCGGGCAGAGCTAGGGGGATGGACCCCGGAACTTTGTCGGGTCCTTGGCCAGAGGGAAGCGAACAGGCCATAGATAGCGGTCTATGAGTTATGGGCTCGGAAGACCCTGTGTTCGTCTGGTTTTGAGTGAGGTCCGGTGTACCGGGTAGTAGTGGCAAACATAGACACCATGAGCCTACTGCAATGGTGGGACTTGACCACATGTGCAACCTCATCAGTCATGTAGTATCTGTCAGGAACAGGTTGTGTACAATTAGAAATTCATAACGCGGGTTCAAATCCCTATATTTGGAGAAACGGCTTGAGATGGGCGTATGTAGTATGGGATGCATACTGTTCCGGAGACTTGCTTGCATTAGAATAGGAGCATCCTAGATAAGTTGACATTGCATTAGATTCTAGTCATCGCACTCACGAACACTTAAACTACACCGACATATTTTACCATGTTTTATATGTTTGTTTTTGGAGATTCGCTGCTATATGATCAGCCCTTAAGCGTCAGTGAATACTGACGTCCCCACTTCAATAGGTACCGCAGTATAGAAGTACAGGTATTGGATCGTAGTCATGGATTCAGGATCACCAACCGGGAGGACTCCAGTAAAGGCATGGCTTACAATGAAGTGCCTGATATTGTCATCTTTCATTCTTATATACTCTGATGTAATGTGGAATCAATGGAACCACTCGGTCTGTAATATTGTAGTAGTAAAAAGTTTTAAAATTCTCCACAAATCTGTGTATTGTGACTAATTGAATGTAAAGGTCCTGGCTCATGTCTCGAATCCTCCATATAGGAAGTTCGGGGCGTTACAAGTGGTATCAGAGCCGACTTCAATTTATAGTCCAAACATAGATGGAGAATAGACTTAGATACCTTGTAGGGGTTAGGGTTCTTTTTAGCTTGTTGTAGATAATTGTAATCCATATTGTGGTACCTTCAACTTATGCTTTATGATATTTCTATACCTATGCTAATTCCCGTGTCCACTCCTTGCAGGATGGCGAACGGAGCATTTCCCCAAGGAAATGGATGGGCACACGGGATCGCGATTGAGGTGGACTCAGACTTAGAGCCCATCTCAGAGGGGGAAGGATCGACGGTTGGGGCCGGAGTGGCCAACGGGGCCCCCGCAGCTGCCGCAGCAGGGGATGTCCCTATGGGGATCCCAATCCCAGTACGCGTACCCCCTCGACCACCCCATCCTACCCCAGTAGAGCAGGTCCTTGAGCAAGTCCTTCGGGATGTTCAGACATGGGGTTGGTGTCACGTCTGTCTGGAAAAGAGGATGGATGCCTGCGAGTTTGTGACCCTCCACAATGAGAGGGAAGTGGGGGTGTTAAGGAGGGCCAGGGAGAGGGCCGATCGCAGGGTGGTGATCCAGAGGCACGCCTACCGTGTGCACTGTGCACGCATGGAGCGCAGGCTCGCAGAGCTGCAGGCGCAGATCTCCCAGCTGCAGGCACTACTAGCACCACCACTTGCTGGAGGGAACCCAGCAGAAGACACCAGTAGTACTGAGTAGGCCGTTAGGTGCCATAGGTTGTTTGGTTATTTGATATTTTGCTTCCTACATATATGATATGAATGTAAGGAAGATAGGTGCCATAGGCTGTTTTGTTATTTTGATATTTTGCTTCCTACATATAGGATATGAATGTAAGGAAGATAATGCTTGTGTAAGATAAGTTACTATGATGAAATGAAATCTAGCTTTATGTTTTCTACTAGTCTTGTCTGCATGTTGAGATTGGATAAATATAAATATTGCAATGTCACAATATAATGCTATGTATATTTCATTATCCTTTTCTACCAGATGTCTCGCATAACAAGAAGCGGTCGGGGCAACCAAACCGAAGGAGAGGGTAGTGGTGGAAATGGCACCGGGCTAGATATAGGGGCGGAATTTGCCCGTATGTACCAAGCACTTGGAGACCTGGCCGAGGCCAGCAGAAATAATATACAGCACCAAGGGCCACCGGGAGGTAACCGAGGAGCAGCAAACACCGACCCGATTAAGATGGTCGAATCATTCCGAAGGATGAGGCCACCTATTTTTGAAGGACAGGCAGACCCGACAGCGGCTGATGATTGGATTCGGCAAGTGGAGACCGTGTTCGAGGTGATGCTGACACCCACGGACAGCAAGGTCAGGTTAGCAAGCATTCTGCTAGAAAAAGACGCCGGGGTCTGGTGGCAGTCGGTGAAGAGAGGCATAGGCGAAGGGCCCATTACCTGGGAAGAGTTCCTCGCAGAGTTCAGGCAACACTACTTCCCACTGGATGTGCAAGAAGAGAAGGCTATGGAGTTCTTCAATCTAAAGCAGGGAAGCCTGACAGTTCGAGAATATGAGACCAAATTCACCCAGCTTTCCCGTTATGCTCCTGAAATGGTGCAAGATGAGGTCAAGAAGACCAAGAGGTTCGAGCAAGGGCTTAGGCCTATACTTAGAACCAAAATGATACCTTTTTGCATCCGGAGGTTCGAGAAGCTGGTCCGCCGTGCAGCTACGACAGAGTTAGATATGAACAGGGGGCCTGAACCGCAAGCGACCACCGGAGGATGGAATAAAGGGAAGAGGCCTGCACCTGCATCAGGATTCATGAACCAGGGTCGAGATCAGAAGTTTCCAAGGGCCATTGGCCCAACTGGGGGCACCAAGCCAGGAAGCTGTTTCTTATGTGGCGAGCTAGGACACTTTCAGAGTCGATGCCCCAAGAAGAATCCTCAGATCGACCACCGCATCTGTTTCAACTGCGGAAGGGTTGGCCATTTTCGGACAAACTGTCCCCAGCTTTGGGGGGGCAACAGCGGGCCAGCACCAAGAGCAAACAGCAAAGGGAAAGGAGTGGCCCGCCAAGGGCGAGTGTTTGCACTTACCGAAGGGGATGCTGATGAAGACGAAGGAGTCATCACCGGTAGGTGAAGAATTATGGCCAAGCTATTATAGTATTTTGAATAATTTAGGCATAAGATGTGTTTTTATGTAACCACTTTTGTAAACAGGTTGGGTTAATATAAATGAAATCCAGGCAACTGTTTTATTTGATAGTGGGTCATCGCATTCTTTTGTGTCCGAAGCATTCTCTAAGAAGCTGAAATGCACCTAGAAGGCAACTCCGGAATTAGTTTTATTGGTTGCTACCCCGTCAGGAGCAACTCTCCCTACGAATTTGTGCTATAAGGGATGCAAACTCCACTTTGATGGGGAGACCCTGAGTATAGATCTGCTAGAATTAGGCTTTGCAGGGACGGACGTAATCATTGGAATGGATTGGATGACAAGGCATAAGGCTAGCATCGACTGCAGGGAGAAGAAGGTAGTCATCGCCCCATTCGGAGGACCAGAGCTTGTGTTCCAGGGGAAGAAGAAGCAGAAGGAAGAAATTCTGGCCGCTACGACTGGAATACGTGTGCCAAGTGAAGTCAAGATGATACCAATTGCGCGAAATTTTCCCCGCCTATTTTTGGAAGAATTACCTGGACTCCCACCCCACAGAGATGTTGAGTTCAGCATTACTATCCAGCCAGGCAGCGCGCCAGTGTCAAAAACACCATATCGTATGGCACCAGTAGAGCAGAAGGAAGTGAAGGAGCAAATTGAAGAACTACTACAGAAAGGATTCATCCGGCCAAGTGCCTCGCCCTGGGGGGCACCCGTGCTACTTTTAAAGAAAAAGGATGGGACCTCAAGAATGTGCATCGATTACCGGGAGTTGAACAAGGTTACTGTTCGAAACCGGTACCCCATTCCCAGGATCGATGACTTGTTTGATCAGCTCCAGGGAGCGGCTGTATTCTCAAAGATTGATTTGCGTTCAGGCTATCATCAAGTACGGGTCAGAGAAGAAGATATACCTAAGACTGCATTCCGAACTCGGCACGGTCATTACGAGTTCTTAGTGATGCCTTTCGGGGTGACCAATGCTCCCGCAATCTTTATGGATATGATGAACCGTATCTTGCGGCCATTCATCGATTCCTTCGTGGTTGTCTTCATTGATGACATCTTGGTATACTCAAAAACAGAAGAGGAGCATGAAGATCATCTTACTGCAGTGTTGACCAAGCTACGGGAGCATCAACTTTATGCCAAGCTGTCAAAGTGTGAATTCTGGAAGTCAGAAGTAGCATTCTTGGGCCATATCCTTTCTAAGGAGGGAGTGGCTACAGATCCAGAGAAAATTGAGGCAGTAAGGAGTTGGCCTCAGCCGAGAACTGTAACAGAGATCAGGAGTTTCTTGGGCATGACAGGGTACTACAGGAAGTTCATCCAAAACTATGCCAGAATTGCTGTACCACTTACAGCACTGACCAAGAAAAACATGAATTTTGATTGGACTGAGAGGTGTGAAAGGAGCTTTCAGGAGCTGAAGAACAAATTGACTTCTGCACCCATTTTGGTGCTGCCTCAGCCAGATAAAGATTATGTAATCTACAGTGATGCCTCATTCTTAGGATTCGGATGTGTTCTGATGCAAGAGGGGAAGGTCATAGCATACGGATCAAGACAACTTTGACCACATGAGAAGAATTATCCAACGCATGACTTGGAACTGGCAGCGATAATCTTCGCTCTGAAGTTGTGGCGGCACTATGTCTATGGGAACAAGGTGGAGATGTTCACCGACCATAAGAGCCTGAAGTATATCTACCAGCAAAAAGATTTGAATCTCAGGCAAAGGCGATGGTTGGAGGTTTTGGAAGACATCAGGCCAGAGATATTATATCATCCAGGGAAAGCCAATGTCGTAGCAGATGCGCTCAGTAGGAAACGGAGCATAGCCACGCTCATTGCAACAAGGAGAGAGTTAAATGACGAGATCAGACAAGCCGGTATTGAATTAATTGTTCAAGGTTTGAGCACGGTTTTGGCACGTCTGGAATTGCAACCAAGTCTGAATGACCATGTTAAGAAGGCTCAGATAGGAGATGCAGAGATCGAAGCACTAAAGCAGCAAGTCAGCGAAGGGAAAGCCTCAGATTTCAGCATGAAGGACGGATCGCTTTGGTTTGGGAGCAGGTTGTGTGTGCCTAAGGTTGATGAGTTACGAGAAGATATCATGAAGGAAGCACACTCCACCTTACTCACTGTTCATCCAGGAAGCACAAAAATGTATAAGGACGTAAAACAACATTTTTGGTGGGCAGGGATGAAACGGGATGTGGCAGGATTCGTAGCCAAATGCCTTACATGTCAGAAAGTTAAGGCTGAGAATCAGAAACCAGGGGGTCTACTGCAACCATTGCCCATTCCAGAGTGGAAATGGGAGAACATCAGCATGGATTTCATCACTGGCCTGCCCAGAAGTTCGAAAGGGAACGACTCAATTTGGGTTATAGTAGATCGTTTGACAAAATCTGCACACTTTCTTCCAGTGAAAACGACGTGGTCCGTGGAAAAGCTGGCAGAAGTCTACATCGAAGGCATTGTAAAGTTACATGGAGTACCAGTATCGATCGTCTCTGACCGAGATGCAAGGTTTACATCCCGATTTTGGCAAAGTCTGCAAAAAGCTTTAGGGACAAAATCAGAGTTCAGCACAGCATTCCACCCACAGACTGATGGGCAGACAGAAAGAGTCAACAGGATTCTCGAAGATATGCTTAGAGCATGCATAATGGACTTCGGAGGAAGCTGGGAACGACACTTGTCATTAGTAGAATTCGCATATAATAACGGCTACCAAGCAAGTATAGAGATGGCTCCATATGAAGCATTGTATGGGAGGAAATGTAGGACACCCGTGTGCTGGTACGAGGTTGGAGAGAGGCAGATGTTTGGGCCTGAAATAGTGCAGCAAACATCCGAGAAAATCGAGTTGATCAGAAAAAGGATGAAAGTAGCACAAAGCAGGCAAAAGAGCTACGCCGATAACCGTAGACGAGATTTAGAATTCAGAGAAGGCGATTCAGTATTCCTGAAAGTCTCGTCTACAAAGGGAGTGATCAGGTTCGGAAGGGGTGGCAAGTTGGCACCGAGATATATTGGACCATACCCAATTTTGGAGAGAATCGGAGAGACGGCTTACCGGCTAGAGCTACCAGCCGAATTGTCCCAAGTACACAATGTATTTCATGTTTCAATGCTAAGGAAGTACGTACCGGATCCAAATCACCAACTGCCAGACATCCCTAAGGACCTACGGGTGGACCTTACCTATAAGGAACAGCCGGTAAAAATTATTGATCGTCAGGATAAGGTGCTAAGGAACAAAACTATTCCGATGATCAAGGTTCTTTGGAAAAATCAATTCGTGGAGGAAGCCACGTGGGAACCGGAAGATCGGATGAAGCTTTCTTTTCCCGAGTTATTTTGAGTATTGCCTTTATTTTCCGTTCTTCCCACTTAGTAACAGTTCTGAGGACAGAACTAGTCTAAGGAGGGAGTATTGTAATATCCCGCCCTGTGAAATAATAAATATTTTTATTTTTTTATTATTATTTTATTATTATTTTATTATTATTTTATTTTATTTTTCGGAATTGAAATATTTTTGGATATTACTTAGCTTAAATTATTAATCATCATTTGTATATATATACCAGTCCATATGCATGTACGATATACTGTTTTGGTACTAGAAACTCCTGACCCGATAATAAAATTTATTTTTGCAGAATCAATTTATTTTTATACAGTTTGTGCAGTTTTACAAACAAAAATTATTGGTACGCTTAATAATCTACACGTGCGCTTATTGTATCGATTTCTTACATTCGTATGAATTAGGTAGTATGTGTTTTGGACACAAAGAAAATATCTTTTGTCATGATGGCTAGGTTTTAATTAAGGGTTTAAGCATAGAGATGGGATTAATTAGGACTACATAAGGGATTAAAGAAGACTTCTACTACAAGTCTCCACCTCCACCTCACCATGCCACCTCACCCCCCCCCCCCCCCCCCCCATTGTTGGCCGGCCACACAAAGCCCCAAGGGGGTTTTTGCAAAAGGCCAATGTACATTTTTACTTTCCACCCTCTCCTCCCTCCTATAAATAACCCCCCCCCCCCCCCCCTCACCCCTTGCCTCATTTACCATTTCTTGAGAGAAAAAGAAAGAGAGAAAAACCCTAGAGTTCTCTTGTAGTTTGGAGCTTTCAAAGAAAAACAAAGGGGAAGGAGAAGGTTGCTAGGCTAGTTCTTCCTATTGAAAAGAAAAGGTGGGGGTTTCTCTACTTTCTTATGTGTTGTTTGTTTAAGATTTGTTCTCTACTTATGTCTAAATATGTGTATGTATGCTTTATGTTGCCTAAAACAAACTTGGACTAAACTATGTGCATATAAGGAGTAATATGGATCAAAAGGACCCTATGAAAAGTATGAATGGTAGAACTTGAGAAAATAACATAAAGATGAGATCTTTAGCTTGTCTATGGTTATGTTGTCTCCATGGTTAAATTTCACTAGTTGGACTTAATTTTTATGCATAAGGAAAAGTTGGAAGGATGGGACTCACAAAAAGTTCCCAAAAATGGGACCTTGAACTTGTTATGTTGTTTTTGTTATTTTGGTTACCTTGTTAAACATAAAGTCAACAACTTGGACTAATACTATGTGCATATGAGGCTAAGTGAGTAAGAATGGTCACATACCCATTTTGGTGGTGGTAGAACTTAACATGCTAATCAAAGACAAATCCCTTGTTGTATGTAGTTTTCTACTTTATTAAAGATCATGTCTTTACTAACTTTTGTTCATAAAAAGGCAAGTTTTCTTGATGTAGGAATTGTAGGATTGAAGGAAAGTAAGTTTATTTATTACCAAATAAGAGTTGATTATTGTTTATGTAGGAACATGTAATTTTGGTAAAATTAGTTCTTTGTAATAAATGGGGCATGTAATCCCTAAAGGAAATAGGTTTGTAATAAGTAGTAACTTATCATGCTTGAGTTAGTATGTAGGACTACCATGCTTGAGTTATATTAGATCATGCTTGAGTTGTTGTCTATGTCAAAAAGAAACCCATTCATGCTATGTGACATTCTAGTTAACTATCATGCTTGAGTTAGTAAGTAGGACTACCATGCTTGAGATGTGTTAGATCATGCTTGAGTTGGTGACTATGTCAAAAAGAACCCATTCATGCTATGTGACATTCTAGCAACTTATCATGCTTGAGTTAGTATGTAGGACTACCATGCTTGAGTTATATTAGATCATGCTTGAGTTGTTGTCTATGTCAAAAAGAAACCCATTCATGCTATGTGACATTCTAGTTAACTATCATGCTTGAGTTAGTAAGTAGGACTACCATGCTTGAGATGTGTTAGATCATGCTTGAGTTGGTGACTATGTCAAAAAGAACCCATTCATGCTATGTGACATTCTAGCAACTTATCATGCTTGAGTTAGTATGTAGGACTACCATGCTTGAGTTATATTAGATCATGCTTGAGTTGTTGTCTATGTCAAAAAGAAACCCATTCATGCTATGTGACATTCTAGTTAACTATCATGCTTGAGTTAGTAAGTAGGACTACCATGCTTGAGATGTGTTAGATCATGCTTGAGTTGGTGACTATGTCAAAAAGAACCCATTCATGCTATGTGACATTCTAGCAACTTATCATGCTTGAGTTAGTATGTAGGACTACCATGCTTGAGTTATATTAAATCATGCTTGAGTTGTTGTCTATGTCGAAAGAGAACCCATTCATGCTATGTGACCTTCTAGTAAAGTATCATGCTTGAGTTAGTAAGTAGGACTACCATGCTTGAGTTATAATAGATCATGTTTGAGTTTGTATGCCATGTCAAAAAGAGAACTACCATGCTAAAGATTTGTTGTAGTTAATGATTCTAAGAGATGGACCAATGCTCCATGATTGTTCTAGCCAACTCTTAAAATAGAAACCCATGAAACTAGCTCCATGATGGTTCTAGCTAATTTAATAAGAACCCATTCACATAGGTTCTATGTGATTCTAGCTCAACTTGAGAAAGAACTCATGAATCTAGTGTATGTAGTTCTAGTTCAATTAGGGCAAAAAGAACCCATGAGTTCTAGTAGTGTGAGGTTCTAATTAAAGTTGGAGCCTATCATGAGAACATTCTTCATCTTCCTTGTATGAGAAATTAATGGATTGAGAAAGTTACTAGTGTGGATAGCTTGGTAAAAGCTCGTCTAGGGTCTTGTAGCTACCCTAGGGGTCATCGATCACCAAGACTCGCATCTTACCGCCTTGGGAACTAGGATAAAATCTCACCTTGGGCACCGACGGATCTAACTGGTGTGGGTTGATCGCGGGCCGAGGGTGTTGACGAGATCCAAGTTAGGGGTAGTGATGAATAAGGGAGATCCCGTCGCTAATGTCTTGGATCAATGGGCCATAGGGTGGGACCATGATGAAATCAAGAATTTCTTAGTTAAAGTCTCGTAGTTCGTTAGGGTTAGTGACATTGTTAGGTTAGTAACGCATAAAGATCATTACTTAACCATTTAGCCAGAAGGAGAGGAGTTTGGCAGTAGGGGGCACCTTACGACCAACTCGTCCTTTGGGCCGACCTTAGGTGGTGTTACTGGGTTGTACCTTCCTGTCAAAGGGATACGTACGGTGCCTTCTCACGAGTTGGGAGCACGGGATGCGTATCGCACACTGTTAATTCCTGAAGTGCCATGATAAGGCGGGCAGAGCTAGGGGGATGGACCCCGAACTTTGTCGGGTCCTTGGCCAGAGGGAAGCGAACAGGCCATAGATAGCGGTCTATGAGTTATGGGCTCGGAAGACCCTGTGTTCGTCTGGTTTTGAGTGAGGTCCGGTGTACCGGGTAGTAGTGGCAAACATAGACACCATGAGCCTACTGCAATGGTGGGACTTGACCACATGTGCAACCTCATCAGTCATGTAGTATCTGTCAGGAACAGGTTGTGTACAATTAGAAATTCATAACGCGGGTTCAAATCCCTATATTTGGAGAAACGGCTTGAGATGGGCGTATGTAGTATGGGATGCATACTGTTCCGGAGACTTGCTTGCATTAGAATAGGAGCATCCTAGATAAGTTGACATTGCATTAGATTCTAGTCATCGCACTCACGAACACTTAAACTACACCGACATATTTTACCATGTTTTATATGTTTGTTTTTGGAGATTCGCTGCTATATGATCAGCCCTTAAGCGTCAGTGAATACTGACGTCCCCACTTCAATAGGTACCGCAGTATAGAAGTACAGGTATTGGATCGTAGTCGTGGATTCAGGATCACCAACCGGGAGGACTCCAGTAAAGGCATGGCTTACAATGAAGTGCCTGATATTGTCATCTTTCATTCTTATATACTCTGATGTAATGTGGAATCAATGGAACCACTCGGTCTGTAATATTGTAGTAGTAAAAAGTTTTAAAATTCTCCACAAATCTGTGTATTGTGACTAATTGAATGTAAAGGTCCTGGCTCATGTCTCGAATCCTCCATATAGGAAGTTCGGGGCGTTACAACAATTTAGCAACCTCCTAGACGAATGTCCTTGCAACGAGAGTGCTCCTCCTCCTTGAACACGCGCACACAAGCCTCCCAAGCACCAAACCGAGAGCTCCTAGTTGATGGCCGGCCTCCTCTTCTCCTTGATGTTGCAAGCACAATCCCACACACTCTCAATCTTTTAACTCACAAAATCACTACTAGATAATATAATTTAGACTATAGGTTTGGTGGGATTAATAAGCACAATTATAACTAGCCATTGGGGGGGGGGATATTTATACTAAAAATCTAGGGAAATGGAGGGCTAAGATTGAAGTAGGAGTCAGGAACAAATGGTTTAGATTTAATGAGGAGTTACACTAACTACCCACAATCAAGTAACCACCACACCATGATTTCCACTCAAATTTTCATTTCCCTCCAAGCTCACAACCGGCCTAGCTTGGAAAAGTGCATTTTGCACGTGTACGTGCAATGCACGTGCAAGCAACTAGGTCCAAAAATTGTACATTAAATTTTATATAAAAATAAACTTTAAATTGTATTCTACATGACAAGTTTTATAAAAAAATAAATTAACTCATGGGCTTTAGTTTATGGGCCAAAATAATTATTTTAAAATAACATAAATGAATTACATTTTGGGCTTTTTAAAAAGAAAAGGCTTTTATCTATTTAGAAGAAGGCTTCATATAAAAGCACATATTTAAAAATCTGTACATCATCATGATGAAAATAATCATAAAATTCAACCAAAAATATTGCACGTGCATACTACGTGCAAAAATAAAATAATTTTCATTAAATGAAAATCGGGGCATTACACCTTCAAAGCACGATCGCCTTCCCGTTTTCCCTAGCTTGTGCAAAGATCCGAGCTCCTCCTCCTAACAATGCATGAACCCGAGCCTTCTCCTCCTCGTCTTGCTTTGGCCGGCCTCCAATGGAAGGGAAACACACACTCTCTTTCTTTTTCTCACACAAATTTCTTTCCTCACTCAATCTTTTCCTCGCAAATGCCTTTTTCTTTCTCTTTCTCTTTGAAAATTCTAATGCAAATGATAAAGAAAGACAAGGGAGGGGTATTTATACACATTTCAAGAGTGAATGAAGGGTTGAGATGAGTTTGGATGAAGAGCTAGGATACATTTGGGAGTTAGAAGAACTACCCATCACCAAGTAACCAAATCTCCACTCTCTCTATTTCTCCCACTCAAGCTATGGCCGGCCACCCCTTTGTGTTCCATTGCACGCACATACCATCACATGCACACTAGTTGTTTGTTCATTTAATTGTTAATTAATTTGTTACTTGATCAAGTCTACCCTACAAGTTGTCTTAATTAATAATAAAACTAATTAGTGGGCTAGTTTAGGTGAGCTAAAATCCATGGCTCTTAATTAATTAATTAATTAATTATTTTAGATGGGCTAGAATTAAACTATTAGGCCTAAGAATTAATAATAGGCTTTTTAAAAGAGAAATGAAAAATGTGTTCATGACATTAAAATAATTTTTAAAGCAAAAAACACACATTAATTTGCACGTGCGAAGCACGTGAAAACAAATGAAAATTTTATATTTAATTATTTGAAAATTCATGATGTTACACCGTGTTTCCCAAATAGATGATTTCCGTTGCATGTTCATGGAACTAAGTGTCATGTAGGATTAAGTGTCACGTCGTGTTATGACGGGGGCCACCTCTAGAACCTACAAGGGCCACCTCTAGAATCCATTACTTGATTCAACGTCCATGCTATATTTTTATATGTTTACAGGTCACATAGAACTAAGTGCCACGTCATGAGATGACAGGGATCGCCTCTAGTTACTACGGGGGCCACCTCTAGAATCCACCACTTGATTACATGATTCTTGTTAACATGATTTCTCGAGTACATAACCCTATAGAAGTCACCACTAGAGTGTAAACGTTAACTTGTTTGTATGCACCCGAACCTGTGGTATGAGACGCAGAATTGAGTACATTAGATATGACTGATGAAAGATGAATAGACTTAAGATTAACACTATGTAACGCCCCGAGCCCCGCTCAACTAAATCCTAACAACTGCCCACCACAGGCTGCTGTTGGATCCTGTAGGCAAGGCAAAAAACACTTGAGGGAGGGGGGTGAATAGTGTTTTATAAAAAATAATTGCGGGATTGAACCTTTTCTTCTGTCCAGACGACTTGAAAAGAGAAACCAGTCGACTGGGGCGACAGTTAAGAAGAGTATTTTAAGATGAGTCTGATCAGTCAACTTATAGAAGAACCAGTCGACTTACCAGACAAGTTTTCAGAGAGTATGTAGTACAAGTCTAACCAGTCGACTTAAAAGGAAACACAGTCGACTGTTCAGTAAGTCGACTGTTCAGACAAGTTTCACAGAGAACTGAAAAAATAAGTAAATGAAATGCAAGTTCAAAGAAATACAACCACAGAGTACACACAATGTATACTGGTTCGGTCCTCCCGACCTACATCCAGTCCCCAAGCATCCCACTTGAGATTTTCCACTATTCTTGAAAAAGTACAAGAATACCCTGCAACGTTAGACAACAACCTTGTCCAACCCGTAGTCCTCTCTCACAACTAGAGAGAGCAACCCACTCTTCCACCAAGAGTGAAAACCTGACTCTGCAACCTAGAGTCCTACTCTCCAACCGAGAGGACTACTATCACAACCGAGAGTGAAAAGAAAACAATAAAATGTTTACAATCAGCCTATAGCCTTGTTGTAAATGTGATTTTGTACGTGGCTATTCTGTCAACTTCTAAATCCAGTCCAAAATGAAATCGATGTTATGCTGGACTGGAAACAGAGAACCAAGACTTAGAAATTTTGGAGTGCAAGTTAGAATGCTTGTTCTTTTGAAAATAAGAATCTTAAACTTTTTAAACAAAAATCTTGGAACCTTTCAATGTTGATTCACATACTTTATATATAGACTGGAATCCATTGAAATGTTATAAAAACAGTTTATAAAACCGATTAAAAACGGATATAAACTTTTGAATTCGAAAATTCAAGTTTTCAAATCAGTAAACTGCCGAAACGACTTGAATAATCGACTGGGTTGCCATGATGAGTTGACTGGTCAGAGTTTGAAAGAGTTCAGACAGTTTCGTACTGAACAGTCGACTGATGCCATAAGGCAGTCGACTGGTACTCAACAGCTGATCTAAATCAAACTGTTTCGACCTTTTAATCTTTTGGAAGAAAAAAAACAACACTCAGTTATAAAATAAGTGTGAGTGTATGTGTGTGACAAGGCTATTACATCAATCTAAGACTCAAAGAAAGGAAAAAATTACAAATTGTTTACAAGACATATAAAATAACACATTTCAGCATTGGTCTTGTCTTGTGTCTTGAGTCTTGAGATGGAGCTTTAGCCTTTGTCTTTGTTTTTGAATGCTTGATCACACTTGAGCTTTAGAACATTGTAGAGCTTGATCAATTTTCTTTGAGCTTGATCAATTTTCTTTGAGCTTGTTTGAACTGAACATTTTGCCTTTGTGTACATCCTGTAATATATAAGAACTAACACAATAACTTTGCATTGTGTTGTAATCATCAAAATCAAGAATCAACGGCTGCCTCACAAAAGGTGTTATAGCTTGTTGGTACTTCTTGATCCCAGGCAAATCTATTTATACAATCGTCTACCTAGGAATCCACCGATATGGGATATTATCTTCCTAACTCACACACTATCTTCTTTATACAAACTCCTCACGTGCAAGTATGTGCATGAATTCTTTCATTCACTCGGGCCCTAACAAACACACAGCCAACAGACCCGCACCGACCTCAAAGACGAGATTTTGATGATCATGCCCGTCCAAAAATAGACCCGCACTGGTCATTGCTCCCATTTCAAAGCCTTCGTTGTCGCCGGCGATAACCATGGGCATGTTGGATTGAGGGTGATGAGCTCAAAGGAGGTGGTGATCTCGGGGTCGCCAAGCCCCAGACCACGACCACCCCCTGCGACTGCCGCGCCACCGCCGCTATAACCCATCACCTCCTCTGCCACTGCCGACAACAACCTCAGCAACCCCACCGCCTCTCATCTAGATCCAGTGAGAGATAAGAGAAAGTGTGATCTTCACTGCTCTATCTAGAGTAGTTTGAGATTTGGTTGTATGAAAGAGAGAGATAGGAGAATATATGCTCTTCACTGCTCTTTCTTTGGTTGTTTGTTTGAGATTTGTTTGTGAGCGAGAGTATTGATTGTGAATGTAGGAGAGAAAGTTAGAGTGAGAGTGAGAGTATGCTCTTCACTGCTCTCTCTTTCTGTGGACTTGATTGTGTTGTGATTGTGGGTGAGTATGTTGATTGCTAGTGAAAGTGAGGAAAGGATGAGAAGATTGAGTTTGACATTTGGATCGGAGTGAAGGTGAGAAGAGAGAGGAAAAGATTCTATGTTTTAGATCTGAGTGAGTGTGGAGAAGATCTGGAAGACGAAGGCGCTTCCCAGCTGCTCTCCTTAGACAGTGCACGCAACACGGGTGAGTAGGTGGTAGCTGATGTAACAGAGCTACAGGGATTGGGCCCGACAATGAGGTCCTCACACCGCAAATGCCTTCGATGATGCCCACTATGCCTTCGTGGGAGAGGCGTTTCTGTTGTTTGTATGGGTTTCGAATTTCGAAATGGCTGCGCACCAAAGTTTCCTCCTGATTCACTTCAGGTGGGTCTATGCGTGTCACATGAGCGACACATGAAGCTAAAATGACGTACATACATTTCTTTTGGGCCAAGTAGGGGTCCAGTACAATTTTAGAGGAAATTCTTTAGGGCCTGGAAGAGGTCCAATACTGTTTGGGCTTATCTTTTGGGCCCAAGAAGAGGTCGGTATTGTCCTCTCCTCTAGTGTGATGTATCTTTCGAGTCAATGGCCCATCCTCCAGGGTTTTGTTCGAGGGACAGCTTGTTGTCTGTATTAGTCATGTTGCTTTGTGTTTTTATCTATTGTCTTACCCTCCCATGTATAACTGGATGTTCAATGTTTTATTTTATGTATTGTCGGTTGTATATTCGGCCAAATACTTTGGGTTTGTTTTTATTAATTCCTTATTAATGAAATATGATGACTATATTTCACTTTTTCACTAAAAACAATCGAATTTAAAATAAAAAATAATGACAATGAGACATATCTCTAATATTATAATGTGAGAGTTGGGGTTGTCATTTATAGACAATCCGTAATTTGTAGACATTCATTCACTCATCTAATCTCAACAATTAATTTTTAAGTAGTGGTTATATTAACCATTCATTTATTCAACTGTAGTTAGTTACCATAATACTCTTAAAGTTTAAATTTATTTACGACATAATTATTTACAAAAGTATCACTCATATAAAATAAAGGTTTATGCCAGTAAGAATAATTTGTAAAGAGTATATAATGAATAAATAGATGACTCAGATTCGATGTCAAATTACATCTTATTATTTCCTATAAAATTTTTTTATAATTAAAATGTGCATTGCACATATTAGTAGAAGAAATAAAGAACCGAGACATATAGAAGAATTAAAGAATTAGCCATATCCATTAACTAACCCATTAAAGAATTAGCCATATCCATTAACTCACCCATGTGCGTTAACAGAAGTACTTATCAAAGTACATATAACTCAGTGATTTGTAAACAAAAAGAAGGTGAGAGATATAAATTCAGCTTCCATGTCAAACCAATCCAATTGAGATGTTAGAGCATCCACAGTCGTTGAACGGAGAAAATGGCAAAATGCATTTTATAGCGATCCATTTTTTTTTTTGCTGCAGTCGTTGAAATGGTATAAAATGCATAAGTTAGTTAAAAAATAATCAGACGAAGCATGATGGTTCGTTTCATACTAAAAAATTAATTTCTACGGGCCGAAAGCTGGAAAATATTAATAAAAAATACGGGACGAAACATGATGGTTCGTCCCAAAAAAAAAAAAAAAAAAAATAAACGAGACGAAGCATGATGTTCATTCTGACGTTAAAAAAAAAAAAAAAATTAGAAAATATGGGTGGGACGACACATGATGTGTCGTCCGGTTAAGGGGATTCGATTTAGCTTTAAAAAAAAAAAATAAATAAAAATAAAAAAAATCAAAAGAATAGCACCAGACGAGTCATGGTGTGTCGTTTTGCTTTATTTTAATCAAAAGAATAGCACCAGATTAATGGAATCAAAAGAATAACCTTGTATTATGCGGTTTTTTAATTTATTTTAATTCGGACGAAGCATCTTGTTTCGTCCGACCAGCTCAGAATATAATAAAATAATCTAGACGAAACATCATGTTTCGTCCGCTATAATATGCATTTTGCTATTTCGCTTGCTATATCTCCGTATCTACTGTAGCGCTTTTGCCAAAAAATGGCAAAATAGCAAACGACTACGAGCGCTACAGTAGAAAAAAAATGGAAAAAATGGCAATAAAGCAAACGACTGTGGATGCTCTTAGAGCAACGGTAGTCGTTAGACTAAATTTTTTCTATATTTGACTTTCACATATAGAAATTTTGAGTTGAGTTTATAGTTACCGAAATTTGGTCTAACTGTGGATAATTATTATAATTTTGAATTTCAGTCATTGGTTAAAAAAGAAAAATTTCAGTACAAAATATTTATATAAATTTTTTTTTACGCATATGAATACATAATAATTCTTATAGGCTCATTCCATCTCATTCAATGATTAAATAATCAAACCAATCTTAAATCAACTTTATATGCATAAATAATCCTATAGGCTCTATTCCATAGAAATTAAAATTTCAATCTGGGGAATTTTTTTTTAGGACCCAACATGATGATGCGCCCGCCTCAATTTTTATTTTTATTTTTTTTAATTTCGATTTGATTCAGCGATTTTTTAAAAAAAGTCAGACGCAAAATTATTTTGCGTCCAACACATTTTTTTTTAAAAAATTGATTGTTCTGACGCAAGATCATCTTGCGCTCGACCTGTTTTTTATTTATTTATAATTTTTATTCTTCAAACTCAAGATCATCTTGCGTCCGAGACAATTTTTTTTAGAACGGACGCAAGATGATCTTACGATTCCTATATTTGAAAATTTTCTATATCTTCTCTCAAATATAAACGACTACTGTTTCTTTTTTTTCTTCAAAATTTAGAAATATAGGGAACGGCTACAACATCTCAATATCTCGTTCCATATATTTTTCAAAATTTGAAAATATAGGGAACGACTACAGATGCTCTTACAAGTCTCTCTACATCGATGTATAGCAGTCTGCAAACAAAATATTGACCAACAAACAACCTAATCTCTACTACTATAATGGGAGAAGACCTTAATGTAATTTGTCCATCTACCAACCCGTGCAATGCACGTGCATAACTATTGTAAATGAGGTTTTAGATCAAATCTATACTACGTCTAAATTTTTATTTTAAAAAAATTATATTTATCAAGACGTGCAATGCACGTGTAAACTACTAGTGGAATATAAAGAAAGAAAATCAATGAGAGCATCATAGATCTTAATTCATGGTTTGTTCAGAAATAACCCATCTAACTTTCATGTCTGTTCATCTCCTAACACCTACCCTTTTAGATCAACACAGTCAATCAACCTACATTTCCTTCCAGAACAACTTCCACAATGAATAAACCCCAACCACTTTCTCCTCCACAACCATATTATCTCCCCACAAAATTAAAATCCAAACATAACCCTTTTCTTCAATTAAAAAAGGCCCATTAATTATGGAACTGATCCTCAGGTCAAAACTCATTAATAAACAAACAAACAAACAAACCTAACTATAATAAACACCCAAAAAACTTTGCTCTTTTCTTTTTTCAATCTCAAATTTTGAGGGGTTCCATTGGCACCGAGATGCTAATAAAGAAATAAATTTCTAATTTCTAATATTATAATGGAAGGCTACTCTAGTGTCATTTGTTATCTATCAATACATATAATGTATGTGCATAACTATTATAAAGGATGTCTTATGTTTAAATCCATAATACTTCTGAAATTTTATTTAAAAGAACTATTTTTATTAAGATGTACATCGCGTGTAAATTTTTGATATTAGGGGGCTTTGGTAAATGGATTGGAAAATTCCCATGAATGAAAGGATTTCCGAGAATGTGGGGGTAGAAATGAAGATTCTCGAAAATATTGCATTATCACGTTTGGTATAGAACATTGCATTCCCGAAAATTCTTTATAATTGTATTTTTTATTCTAATTTTTTGGATGATTTTATTATTAGTTATGGAAATCTCATAAGAATTCTCAAACCCATGAGTTTAGGGGGAGATTTTTTCTATTTTTTTGGTTATTTTATTGTTTGTTATGGAAATCTCCATGAGAATCCTCAAATCCCATAGTTTTTAGGAGAATTGAAAATATTCCCAACTAAAGATCTTATTTCCCATGGAATCCATCATTCATTTCAAAACTATGCTTGCTGCATACCAAACAAGAAAATCTAAGAAAGAATTTGATATTTTCTTGCACATTCCCACGTACCAAACGCTCCCTTATAATGGGAGAATGCCTTATTGTCATTTGTAAATCTATCGATGCATGGAGTGCACGTACATAACTGTTATAAATAAAGTGTTAGGTTCAAACTTAGACTATCTCTAAATTTTTATTTTAAAAATCTATATCTCTAATCTCTAATCTCTAATATTATAATGGGAGAAGGCCTTAGTGTCATTTGTCATTTTGTCATTCTACTAACATGTACAACGCACCTACATAACTAATATAAATGAGGTTTTCGGTACAAATTCTCCCTACGTTTTTTTTTATTTTTTGAAATTATTAAAAACATGCATCGCATATGCAAATTGCTAGTTTATTAAGACATACATCATCTAGGTGTCTTGGATCTGCGTTATCATAACATCGCCTTACTTGGTAAATGGTTGTGGAAACTCCATAATGTTGATCATTTACCATGGACTCGATGTGTCAAAAATTATCGATCTGGTCCCACTAAGTGGTGGGAGTTTTCCGAGTTTGTTTATCGCCACGCCTCTTCCTTCTGGAAGGGAGTTTGGAAAGCATCTCCCGCTTTTCGCTGCAGTATTTACCGTACTTGCCACGACGGTTCTAGAGCTAAGTTTTGGACTGACCTATGGGTTGGCAATTCCACATTGGCGACTGCTTTTCCTTCTCTCTTTTGATTGGCGGCCTTCCCTTCAGCTTCTATCGAGGATTCTTTTGTCTTGGTTGGCAATTCTCGCAATTGGTGTATACCATTTACTATCGATCTTCCTCAATCTCTGTCTCAGATTTTTAATGATCTCATATCGATCATCAATAACTACGATTGGAGGCCTACTGAGGGCATTGCTTGGCGTTGGTCGTCAACTGACACTTTTTCTGTTAAATCCTTTTATTGTTTCCTTAACTCGAGGGGAGTTCAATCGCCTCATTCTAAATTCTTCTGGGACTCTTGGGCTCCCCTTAAGGTGAAGATTACTTCATGGCTGGCTTTTAATAACAAGTTGCTTACTGTGGACGTCCTTAATCATAGGAATTTAGCCTGGGGGTCAGCTTTGCTCTCTGTGTGCTCAGCATTCGGAACATGTCGACCATCTATTTGTTCAATGCCCGATCGTCATCCCGCTATGGAAGATTTGCTCTCTTGCGTGGGGCACGGGACCCTTACCATCCGTTTTAGCGGCGGTTTGGGTATCTAAGCCTTCGAATTCCTCTTTTCGAAGTGCTTGGATACTATCAGTTCATACTCTCATTTGGATTGTTTGGAAGGAGAGGAACTCTAGGATATTTCAGCACCGTGCCTCGTCTAAATTCGTGTTAATTGATGAATTTTTACTGCTTTTCAATCTTTGGGCTTCGGGCTTGAAACCCAAAGACAACGCTTATTGTGCTTTCCAAAGATTACTTGATGCTGTTCATTGTCTGTGAACTCTTCAAGCTTTATAAATTTACTGTTACTGCCTCTGTGCTTGCTCTTTTCTCTCCTTCTATTGTGTGCAGGCTTCATCTTCTCCCTAAGGGAGACCCTGACTTGCTTTTGTGGTCTCTGCTTACTCTATCCGGTTGGTGTTTTCTTTTGGTCTCTGGATTGGTTTTTGGTCTAGCTTTGATTGAGGTCGGGGTTTTTGTGATGCTGAGGACTTCTCCCACTATGTGCTGGCTTCCCCCCTGTTATTTCTTTTCTGATGCTACGGGCATCGCTATTTTATAGACCTTGGTTATATTAATTCCCTTTATCTAGTTTTCTGGTTGTCTTTTTTAGATTATGGTTCATTTTTGATGTTCTCTTTACTGTTATTGTTCTTTCTGGCTGCGATGGGTGTTTGGCAGTCTCTTCTGGATGTGTTTGTGATGCTTTTTAGCCTTGCTATATCCACCCTATGCTATTGTTTTGTTTCTCTGGTTGCTCCTGAGATGATGCTGCGGTCTGACAGTTTTTTTCCCTATATTATTGGCTATATGTTTTTGCTAGTTGATGGTTACTTTAACCTTTACTTCGTCCTCCTCTTTTCATGTCTGGAGGATTATTTGTGGTTATGGTTCCTTTGAGATGCTTCTTTTGTGTTGCGTTAGCTCTTAGGGGTGTGTAGTCTTGTTGCTGCTCCCTTTCGTTGGGTTGGAGGGGTCTTCTGGTTCAGCTACTCTCCCGTCGGCACCAGCTTGCCCCCGCTGGCTGTTTTCGGTTTGTAGTGGTCCTTAGCATCAGTTGACGAAAAGTTTCTTCCGCTTTGCTCCTCGTGACCTTGAGCTTCCATGGCTTTGGTTTGTGTTACTGTTCAGCGGTGGTGTCTCGTCGCGTCCGGTTCGAGTGACACCTGCTTCGAGGAGCCTCCCCTTTCACTCTTTTCTGCTTATTGTTGTTATCTGTATTCCTTTTAGCTATTATTTTATTTCATTTTACGGCTTGTAAAATTTACATTTTGATTGATTTAATATATTTTTGATTTGATGGCTGGGGTTGTAAGATCCTATCCGGTTCATAAAAAAAAAAATTAAGACGTACATCATACGACGTATCACACGTATAAATTATTAGTACTATTAGATTGAGAGTAGTACTACTAAATGGGGAAGAGAGTAGAGTACTGACAAAAGCCTGTTCAGAATAGGAAACCTGTGCTAGTTTCCACATGGCCTGTCTGCTTCTCTCTCCTCAAATCTAAACAAAACCCACCTCTCCCTAGTTTCTTTCCGAGCCCTTTTTCTCCACTCTACCGCTAAAAGTAATTCTCTCTCACGATCTCAATGTTCTCAACTCTTAAGCGTGATCTCCTTTGATGGGTTTTCCAATTACCATCTTTTGTATGTTTGAGAGGGATTTGAGGGTGGATTCTTAGTGGGTTTTCTCTCTTACACTAGAAAGCTTTGATCTTTATGCAAAATGGGTTTTATTTCGAGAAAAGTTCTGCCTGCTTGTGGGAACATGTGTGTTTGTTGCCCTGCGTTGAGGCCCAGTTCCAGAAGACCCGTCAAGCGGTACAAGAAGCTCTTGGCTGATATTTTTCCCAAAACTCTTGTAAGAAATTTCAGTTTTTTTTTTTTTTTTTTTTTTTTTTTTTTTTTTTTTTTTTGTGTGACTGGTGTAGTTGGATTTTTGGTTGTGAATTTAGTTATTTATAGGAAGTAGTAGATTGTGGGAATGCTCATTGATTATTGTTGAGTTGATTTGGTAAGCAAAACCCTAGTGAGAAATGCACTTTTTCCATGTTTTTCATGCAATGTGATACGGATTCGCACTTTCTATGCACTGGTTATGTTAAATCTGAGTGATTTAGTGATGTATAATGTGGATCCTTTTCCTTAATATTGGGTAGGGATGGATTTTTCTTCTATTTTCCCTTCTTTCTTTCTGAATTGAATAAGGAAAATATGGATTTTTTACTAGTATTAGTTATTATCGTGTCACATTCATTGAGATTAAGCTCTGTCACTCAATCCAACTCCCTGAATAGGGTTATGTTCCGATTTGTGTATTTGTTCAAAGCTACTATCTTGTCGATGAGATTTCCCCTTACAAAAATTCCACCTCTAAGTTTGTGAAATGTTGCTGTACTAGATTTGCCCGTGGGCACTCTTCGGAACGATACAACATATGAAAGTCCTGTAAACAGTAAAACAACAATTATGTAGCTTAAGTTTGAATAGTAAAACAATAATTAGTTGCAAATAAAAGTTCATGTGTCCATTAGTATATGTTAAAAAATAATTATAAATGAGGGTGTAAAATCCAACTTCTTAGAACTTTGAGTGTGGAAAATGATGAAATTTAACCGTTGATAAGATATTTGCCATTTTCAATGTAACATGAGCAATAAAAAAATGCATAAAAAATATGAAAATTTACAAACCTGAAATCTGAAAATATAAATTTATGAGTAAATAGAGAGAGAATGAGAGTGAGAGATAGAGAGAGAGAGAGAAATAAATAAATAAATGAGTTGCCGTTGATATGATATTTGCCATTTTCAATGTAACATGAGCAATAAAAAAATGCATAAAAAATATGAAAATTTACAAACCTGAAATCTGAAAATATAAATTTATGAGTAAATAGAGAGAGAATGAGAGTGAGAGATAGAGAGAGAGAGAGAAATAAATAAATAAAAGAGTTGTTTTGGGGGGATTTGAATTTGAGTTTTGGGGGGGAACTTTTGTGCGGAAAAATATGTTTTGTGAGGTTAGATCTGGACCATTGATTTCAATCCTATTGAATGAGAGCCACTTGATAGCTTTCTTTGTGTTTTATTATATAGATAGCTTTAAACCACTTGAGGTACAATACCTTCTACTTAGTTGCATAATTGATTTAATTGTTAATGTTCTGTTATTATTTATGCATTTTAAAAGAGGTAATATTAGATTCTTGCTGTGGTCTAATTTTTTTGCATAGTTATCTGATTTACTTAAATTTCCTCTGTGGAAATGAAATAGTATAATTTTAACTATTAGGAAAGTTATATTTGGTTGATGTGTCTTTTAACCAAATGAGACTTCGATTGTCTCTACTTTTCTCTGTTATATTCTTGGTTTCTTACTTCCCTTCAAGTCTATTTGTGTTTGCATTAGCTTGTAGATGTTTAGCATGTTTGACATACATTACAAAATTTAGTTAGTTTGTAAATTAGCTATCTAGGAGATTAATGTAGTCATTCACTTCCTTATGCAGGATGGTCCTCCAAATGAAAGGCAAATCGCAAAGCTTTGTGAATATGCTGCAAGAAATCCAGTTCGCATCCCAAAGGTGCGGAGAACGACTTTTAGTATTGTGTAATACTTTGTTTTTCCCATTGGATGCACATATGAACTTACTATTGCTTCCATTTGTTGAATCAGATAGCAAAATTTCTAGAGCAAAGGAGCTACAAAGAGCTTCGCACCGAGCACATCAACGCCCTCAAAGTTATTACAGAAACCTACACTAAATTGCTCCTCATTTGTAAGAAGCAGATGTAAGTTTCACTTCGTCAACTTTATGGTTGTTTTTATGGTTTATGACTATTTTTATGGTTTATGGCTGTTATAAAGATATGCATGGAATTTTATTTCGTCAACTTTCTGAAAGATGCAGCTTTTCCGAGATTTATCAGATGACTGATGAATTTGACATGGTTATAGCCAGCTTTGGTTAAGTTTCCTATGTGTGTTATCTAGTCCATGATGGTTTTGTTTGGTGACTTATCACTGATGCTTACCTGCTAAGAGCTTGATATTTGAAATCCTTTGCTTCTGGCTAAGGAATATTGCAAGGTCCTCTTCCGCCATTGCAAGGTCCTAAAGTAATTGATTATGCAAATGATCCCCCCGTCCGTCCATTATTTTTGTGCTCTCCAGGCCTTGTACTCCTAGGCATAACTAGTTTGGTTGTGCCCTCCTACTCAGGTGTATGATAGAGTGGTAGAGAATACAATTCCAAATCCACTCTGTTACATGAGATAACAGATTATAAATGAAAATTTATATCTTTTGAGGATACCTGTACATCACTATCTTCCAAGATGAACAGTTTTTCAAGTTTTCAACAACATAAACTTATTAAGTTTCCTCAATTTATACTGTCCCAGCCATCCAGTTACTTCATTATTCACAACATAGTGGTAAACTGACTGATTTTCCTTTTTTTTTTCCCACTTAATGTTTCATTCTTATGTTTATTATGCTATTTTGGTGCAGGGCATATTTCTCTAGCAGCCTTTTGAATGTGATTAATGAATTTTTGGATCACAAGCAGCAAGAAACTGCACAGATTCTTGGATGCCAGATTTTGACGAGGTTCATATATAGCCAGGTGGGTGTAGGGTATCAATTTTTTCATATGTTTCAACAGTTACAATTGATTGGCAATTTATGTTTCTTTAATTTTACAAGCTCCTGTAGATTCTGAGGCCGGGCACCACTCCATTTGAATTCTTGTACTGTTAGGATATTTTAACTGTTTTAATTCTTTGTTAATTTATAAACAGGCTGACATTACGTATGCACGCAATATCGAAAGCTTGTCCTGCAGAGTATGTAAGCTGGCACGTGATGATGAGGAAGAACAGAAAAAGATACTGAGGGCTGCAAGCGTGCAGTGTTTATCGGCGATGGTAGTCTGTTCTTTTTAGAAGCTACTGTGGACTTTTTCTTTCTTTCTTCTATTAACACACACACCCAAAAAAAAGGATATGTATTTGTTGTCAATTTTTTTGTCTGTTTTGTTTTTGAATTTCTGAGCAGTTTTGAATGTTTAAGAATTATTTACTCATTCTCCTGCAGGTTTGGTTTATGACGGAATATTCATACATTTTTGCTGATTTTGACGAGGTGTGTACTTCGTCTTTGTCGTCATCATTATTGATGCTGTTTTTCTCGTTATCATTTTCATTGAGGGTTTTCTATAAATTACGGAGGTAACTATATATCATGATTCACAGCTAAGGCTCATCAGACTTGATATGCTAGGTTCAAAGATAATTCTGGTGTTGGGATTATATATATATATATATATATATATATATATATATATAACATTATTCTCATTATTCTATAGTATTCTGTAACCTAAAAATACTATGTATTAAGTAATTAATTATAGACCCAAGAAACATGAAAACAGAGATGCAACATGGCACATTGGCACATCATTTAAAAAAAAGATAACTTAATCTGATATATGTCCTACACAACATGGCGTCTCAACAAATATGTCTGAAAAGTCAAAGGAGTCCTTGCGTGGTCGCCTCAATCAAATATGTCTGAAAACTTAATCTGATCATTATCCACCATTTTTTTGAAACAATAAAATAGAAAAAAAAACTGTCTTGCATACCGAAAATCAAGAAATGTCCACAGGAACTGAACGCAAGCCCCTAGTAGTGACCCATATCTCTGCTATTTTACTGAATATCCATGACAACTACAAGGAAGTTATGGTCTCGTAGATCAAAATTAATGTTAGGCTATTATTGCTCATGCAACCTTGGCAGAATCTTCCAAATCATCTAGATTCTGTTGTGCGCGGTACAAACTAATCAATAACCAAACCAATGCGGAATACAAAGAGAGAACCAGCGAGAAAACACAAAAACAAACCAACACAAGGACACACAGATTTAATGTGGTTCGGCAAAATACATGCCTACATCCACGGGGCGGTTGGGGTTTCTTCTTCTTCAAATTATCACCAATGGGCGAAAACAAACCCTTACAAATAATGACGGCTGCAAAACCGAAATAGGGATCTCTAATTTTCGTCACCGATTACAAAACCCTAACAAGTGCATTTATAGGGAAACTATTGGGCCTTTTCGAATTGGGCCTGATCTAGTTCAAAATCCCGTCGACAGTCGACTGGTCTTCATACCAGTCGCCTGGTTCCTTTGGGACAGTCGACTCATCAGTCGACTGTTGCTACTGTATCTTCAGTCCTTGAAAACTCCTCTGGACAGTCGCCTGATCCTTCTATCAGTCGACTGATACTGTAACTTTCATTTGCTGCAGATACTCCAAAACAATCTGAACCAGAATCGAGCCATTATCCTACAATCTCCATCTTGGCGAGATCTTCCACCAAGTATCCAACAATCTCCACCTTGGCAAGATCTTCCAAGTAGCCCAAGCAATCTCCACAAATACTCCAAATGCTCATCATCAAATGTAACAACAAATCCAAACTCCACCTTAGTATGATATCACATACTAGGCGAACAAATAGCGAAGCACCATTCCAACCGCCCATTCCAAATCATCAAAAATGCAAAATATTAGCCAGGTTCATGCAATGCTTGAACTTGGCTGCCCCAACAACTTTGGTCAACATATCAGCAGGATTATTAGCTGTCCCAATCTTCACCAAATGAATATCACCATCCTTTATCAAATCACGCACAAAATGATAACGGACATCAATATGTTTGGTCCTCGAATGATGAACTTGGTTCTTCGCTAAATGAATAGCACTCTGACTGTCACAGTGTACCTCCACCTTCTCCCGATGAATTCCCAAGCTCTTCAAAAGTCCATGAATCCAAATGGCTTCCTTCATGGCCTCAGCAACCGCCATGTATTCAGCCTCAGTAGTAGACAACGCTACAGTGGACTGCAAATTTGACCTCCAACTTATAGGTGCCCTAGCCATAGTAAACAAATAGCCTGTAGTAGACTGCCTCTTATCTAGATCACCTGCATAGTCTGAATCAACATATCCAACTAATAACCTGCTAATATTGTCATCCCTTTCAAATTTCAAACCCACATCTGTGGTGCCACTTATGTACCTCAAAATCCATTTAGCTGCTCGCCAATGCTCTTTGCCTGGATCATGCATATATCGACTAACCATACTCACCGCCTGAGAGATGTCTGGTCGAGTACAAACCATGGCATACATCAAACTGCCAACCACACTAGTGTAAGGTACATTGGCCATATACTGTCTCTCTTCATCTGTACTTGGAGACTGAGAAGCACTAATTCTGAAATGACTGGCTAAGGGTGTACTGACTGGCTTAGTTTTCTCATCTATACCAAACCGTTTCAGCACCTTCAAAAGATATTGCTTCTGTGTCAAACTCACTGTGCCTTTTGCCCTGTCTCTAGCTATCTCCATCCCAAGTATCTTCTTGGCTTCACCAAGATCCTTCATCTCGAATTCAGAACTCAACTGATTCTTCAAATTTTGAATCTCCTTAGCATTTTTAGAGGCAATCAACATGTCATCCACATATAATAACAGATATATGAAAGAACCATCCTGCAACTTCCTGAAGTAAACACAATGATCAAACTCACTTCTGGAATATCTCTGCACCTTCATAAACTGATCAAACCTCAAATACCACTGCCTTGGAGATTGCTTCAACCCATAGAGAGACTTCTTCAACCTGCAAACACAATTTTCCTTCCCAGCTGTCTTAAACCCATCTGGCTGCAACATATAAATTTCTTCATCTAGATCCCCATGTAAGAACGCAGTCTTCACATCCATCTGTGTCAATTCAAGATCAAACTGTGCTACCAAAGCTAACAAAATCCGAATAGAAGGATGCTTCACAACTGGAGAGAACACTTCATTATAGTCAATACCTTCCTGTTGAGCATACCCCTTTGCAACTAGTCTAGCCTTGAACCGAACACTGCCTTTTGGACCTTCTTTCTTCGTATACACCCACTTGCAACCAATTGCTTTCTTCCCCTTTGGTAGTTGCACTAGATCCCAAGTCTTATTCTTATGAAGAGAGTTCATCTCTTCATCCATAGCAACTTTCCAATCTGCATGTTCTGAACTTCTAGTGGCTTCTTTGAAGTTGGAGGGAACTTCATCATCCACAATGGGAAGAGCAAATGCAACTGTATCTGTAAAACGAGACGGTCGTTTGATATCTCTTCTTTGCCTTCTTACTGCAATTGATTCTTCCTGCTGGATAGGAACTTCTTCATCATTCTCAGTATCAACCACATCATCTTCATCTTGGACAGGAACAGGATTTTCAACTGACAACTTTTCTAACTCCACCTGTTGGAAAACTCTCCTACCAGTCGACTGGTTATTGCCACCAGTCGACTGTCCCGAGCTCCCACAATTCTGCTGTTCTGGACCACCAGTCGACTGCTCCTGTTCATCAGTCGACTGTCCCGAACTTCTTCTACTCACCTGTTGAAGAACTGTCCCACTCTTCTGCTGCTCACCAGTCGACTGTCCTATACCACCAGTCGACTGTCCCGAGCTGATCATGCTGGTCTCATCAAAAGTGACATCTCTGCTGATTACTAACTTCTTCTGTTCTGGACACCATAACCTGTAACCTTTGACACCAGTACTAAAACCAACAAATATAGCCTTCTTGGCTCTTGCATCAAGTTTAGTTTCAGTTACATGAAAATAAGCAGGACAACCAAATATATGCAAAAACCTATAATCAGATGCAGGTTTACCACTCCATACCTCAATAGGCGTTTTGCCTTCAAGTGCTGCTGATGGTAAACGGTTGACGATGTGGCTTGCATATATGACAGCTTCTGCCCAAAATGTCTTCTTCAATCCAGACTGTGCTAACATACATCTCACCTTCTCAAGTAAGGTTCTGTTCATCCTTTCTGCAACCCCATTTTGCTGTGGAGTCTTCCTAACTGTGAAGTGCCTCTGGATCCCTTCATCTTCACACAATTTCAGAAACGGATCGTTCTTGTATTCCCCTCCATTATCTGACCTCAGAACCTTAATCTTCCTACCAGTCTGATTTTCAACTTTCTTCTTCCAACTTGTGAACAATGTCAAAACTTCATCTTTGTGCTTCATGGTATATACCCAAACTCGTCTGGAGTAATCATCAACAAAAGTAACAAACCAGTGTCTACCACTCATAGAAGGTGTCTGAGTAGGGCCCCAAACATCTGTGTGCACATAATCGAGGATACCCTTTGTCTGATGTACAGCTGTACCAAATTTCACCCTAGTTTGCTTACCCAAAACACAATGTTCACAAAATTCCAACTTGCACCCTTTAGCATCTTTAAGCAACCCTTGCTTCACAAGCCCCTGCAAGGCCTTTTCTCCTGCATGCCCGAGTCGCATATGCCACAACCTAGTAGAGTCGGGAACAAACTGTTTAGGCCTTTCAGTTACACTGGCAGCCTCACCCAAATATGTCTTTCCCTGCAAGAAAAACAAGTTCCTTTTTCTTTGCCCTTTCATCACCACAAGTGATCCACTAGTCACTTTCAGAACGCCACCTTCACTAGCAAATTTCAATCCACTGGCCTCCAAAGCACCTAGTGAAATCAGATTCTTTTTCAAATCTGGAACATACCATACATCTGAAAGCTCCCTAATAAGACCATCGTGCATTAGCAATTCAATCTTCCCGATTCCTACCTTCTTACAAGGTGCATCATTTCCCATCAAAACTATACCACCATCCATATACTCCAAAGAAGTAAACCACTCCTTTTTCCAAGACATATGATAGGAGACTGCTGTATCAAGAAACCATACTTCTTGATAAAGTGAGGGACTAGAAGCAAGTGCAAAAGAAAAATCCTCGCCACTTTCTAACTTATCAACAGTCACATTTGCAGTCGAATTTCCCTTATTTCGTAGCTTTGGACAATCCTTTTTCCAATGCCCCCTTTCATGACAGAAAGCACATTCATCTTTGGCCGGTATTTTCCTGTCCTTCGAAACTCCTCTCGATTTGGAACGAGATTTGTTTCCCTTTTTCCCAGATTTGGACTCAGATCTGGTCTCAGTCCTGCCCCTTACAATCAAAGCTTCAGAAGTTTCTCTATCAACCATTTTATCCCTTCTCCTAGTTTCATTATTCAACAAAGCATTTGCAACATCTTCATATTTTACAGTATCTTTTCCATATAATAAAGTAGTTGCTAAATAATCATAACTTTCAGGTAATGAATTCAACAGAATTAGGGCTTTATCCTCATCCTTAATTTGCTCATCCAAATTTAACAAATCAGCCAACAATTTATTAAATGATTCAACATGAGCATTCATAGACATACCTTCCGTATAGGTGAAGCGAAAAAGTCTCTTCTTCAAATACAGCCTATTCTCCAAACTTTTCCTCATGTATTTGTCTTCGAGCTTCTTCCACAACACCGCAGCAATGGTATCCCTCATCAAATCGTACTTCTGAGCCTTCTCAATAAAGAGCCGAATAGTCCCACACGCAACTCTATTCAACTTCTTCCAATCTGCTTCGGACATATCCTTAGGTTTTTCTACTTCCAAAGCAACATCTTGTTCTTGTTGAACAAGAACATCCAACACCTCACATTGCCACATCCCGAAATTGTTTGTCCCATCAAATTTTTCAACTTCAAATTTTGCGTTGTGAATCGTTGTTCTTGACGAACTTGATCCCACAACATCCTTGGTTGCATCTGCATCACCCGCCATCTCCCTCTAGGTCGAACCAACAGCTCTGATACCACTTGTTGTGCGCGGTACAAACTAATCAATAACCAAACCAATGCGGAATACAAAGAGAGAACCAGCGAGAAAACACAAAAACAAACCAACACAAGGACACACAGATTTAATGTGGTTCGGCAAAATACATGCCTACATCCACGGGGCGGTTGGGGTTTCTTCTTCTTCAAATTATCACCAATGGGCGAAAACAAACCCTTACAAATAATGACGGCTGCAAAACCGAAATAGGGATCTCTAATTTTCGTCACCGATTACAAAACCCTAACAAGTGTATTTATAGGGAAACTATTGGGCCTTTTCGAATTGGGCCTGATCTAGTTCAAAATCCCGTCGACAGTCGACTGGTCTTCATACCAGTCGCCTGGTTCCTTTGGGACAGTCGACTCATCAGTCGACTGTTGCTACTGTATCTTCAGTCCTTGAAAACTCCTCTGGACAGTCGCCTGATCCTTCTATCAGTCGACTGATACTGTAACTTTCATTTGCTGCAGATACTCCAAAACAATCTGAACCAGAATCGAGCCATTATCCTACAGATTCATCATCCTTTAGAGAGAAAAGAGAGTACATGAAATAATCAAAAGCGGTAAAGTGATGAGATTTACTATCTGTAAGGTTAAAAAATGGTTAGAAAAACGAAGTTGAGTCACATTTTTATAGGAGTATACTTCGAATAGATTATGAGACTATCTAGGGAAAAACTTAATTTTTAAATATATCCATAAAGGTAGGGGAGAATTGCATGATAATGATAATATGTTCTTATTTTTCTAATTGCAAACTAGTCCAAGTTTGTTCTATATGCTGGTTGATTATCATCTTCAAAGTCATATTCCATCCAAATTAGGTTTCTTTATGGGGCACTTCAGATTTAATAAAATTTTATTGCACGGCTTTGACCTAGCACATCCCCTTGTGTATGGTGTTTGTTAAATAAAAGTTTGCTACAAAACTTTTTCAGCGACTTTATAAGGTTTTAAAGTGGTATAGAAAAATTATAGGTAGATTGTATAACTGGCAAAGTTTCAAGAAGTATGTAATGAATGTAGAAGACAATTAATATGTGCTTGAAGTCGTGAGCTCCTGCGCCAAAGTGGGAAATACTATTCACTTAATACTGCAACATGGGTTAATAGCAGTGTAAAATTACTTTCGTACACTTATTAGTATGATTTGTAATTGTGTGAGTGTTTGTTTTTCCGTAAGCTTCTCTTTTTTCCCTAAATAATATCTTGGTTAAATGATATATATTTCGGAGTGAACACTTTTTAGTTTCTCTATGTTTTTCAGATGGTTCATGCTACCTTGCAAAACTATAAACTTGATGAACACATCGAAGATGGCAATGAAAGACGTGAACCACACCATAACTGGGTTGATGAGGTAGTTAGAAGTGAAGCAAACGGCGTTGCTAATATTGGTGACAATGTTACCCCAAATGTTGCTATGCCACACCCAGAAGCTAAGGATTCATCTACTCTAACAAGGTAAAAAAAACCAAATGTTCTAAACATCTCAACACTGTTCATCATTTTTCATAAAAGAGTGAGAGTAGCCTTAATGCTGAATTACTAACACAACAGAGAAGAAAATTGAGAGAAGTAACCAGAGAAGATTTTGATGTTATTGTTGAATATACACAGACTCAAGCTATCAAATGATGCAAAAAATAAGAGTTCAGGGTTAGAGAAAGCAAACACGAATAAACAAGACTCGGGCAATAAATAATGCAAAAAATAAGAGTTTAGGGTTAGAGAAAGCAAACACAGGTAAGAACGATATATACTGGTCGGTCCCCTGACTTACTCGACTCCCCACAGTTCTTTGTCGTGGAAATTCCACCATATTAACAACTCTTGTACATGTCCTTGGATTCAGGTCAAGACCTTCACATTCCTGAATCTACTCAAGAGATATGAATCAGTTGCTTCAAATCTAAAGCAAAGGAAAGTCAGTTCTATGGCTTGCAAAAGAATAGAATGCCCTTAAGTGCTTCTCTTTTGATCTTCACAAGTTTCAAAGCTCATGAATTAGGTCAAAACAGAAATTCTATACCTTAATTCTTTTATAATTATATTAAATCCCTAAATTTATTTCCAAAAACATGCCCCCGAAATTAGTGGCAGATCTAGGAATTTTGTTCAGGGCAGGCAGGATTTGTTTAACTTATACATCAAATAATTTTGTATTGCTTTTATAGGAGACAGATGGACATCAATCAATCGGGCTATAAGTGATGAGGACATCCATTCTATTTAGTTTAGTATTTTATTTCAGTACCATATTTGTTTTTGGCAAATACAGCCATATGTAATTTTTTTTTATACATTAGAATATTTTTGAAATTTTAGAATATTTTGGGATTTGTATTAAGATTTGTTTTGAGCCTATATATAGGCCTTGAGATTAATGAGAAAGTATGCTATTCTTGATTTAAAAAATTATTATGTTGAGTTTTGCTCTTCCTCTCTCTTTTTGTGTGATACAATTGAGATCCAATTATTAGAGTTTGTCATAAGTCCTTATAAAATTTTAGGGTTTGTGATAAACTCTAAAACTATTCCCAAATTCCCAAATCAATTAAAATTAAAATCCTAATCCCCAAATTCAAAACCCTAATCCTGCTTCTTCCCCCTCACAAAACCCCTAGCCGCTACTCCCATTCTCTCTCTTTCCCGATCTGTTTCCCGCCCAAGCACCCAAAACCCGTCTCCGATCATCATCCCCGGCCAACTCCAGCCGCCCTCCTCGACGCCACCTCCCGACCTCCTTCCAGCGCTGCCCCCACTTCCCCTCGACGGCCAACGCCACCACAGAAAACCACCCAAACCCCTTCTTCCTCTGTCCTTGTCAGCAACGACAGCCAAAACTCAATCCCTCGTCGACCCACCTCGTCGACGTCGACCGCGACGCCGTCCGCCCTCTCCCGTTGCGTCGATCTCGCCGCCGCCCACAGCCAGTCACGCCAGCACCTCCGCGACTCCCCGGTGTTGCTCCTCGCCCCTTGCTGCCAAGTTGAAATTTAATACTAGTTGCTTGGAACCCTGGTATACTCTTTTCACTTTTTCAATATTTGTGTTATACTACTTTATCATCTCTATTATATTATTTAATTTAACTGTCGATCACAAATATTGAGATTGAATGTTCTACTTGCCTAATTAGAGTACGAATCAATATTGCATCTTTTATTTGCTAAGAACGCTTAGGGATTTAATTATTGATTGTTAGAACTGAATTATTAATTGGGCTTGTTAAACTTAATTCAATTCTTGAAAATCCATCAAATCGATTAATTGTTTAAAATTCTAACTTTGATCCGCATTACATGTTTGTAAAATTAATCTTTTAAGATTCTTGAAAATTCTCTATTTAGGGTTAGTTTTACATCAACAAGTCAGACCACAAAGCTGACTGCTCGGTCGAAGATGATGGGATTGCCCCTATTATGGATATTAGTTCCTCAAATTCTCCCCCTATTATGGATATTAGTTCCTCAAATTCTGAAACAGGATATCTTGATCTGAAGAGAGAAAGAAACCCTGGAAAGGTTTTTGCAACGATGCAACACGAGCTTCTTTCCATGATTTAGGGTTGATAAGTCATTAAATTAACTCCTTCAATGAGTTCAGTACAAATGGGATTCAAGAATTGTTTAATTCTTTGGATGAAGTAATTGTGGAATCAGGTTACAATGTATCTAAAGGAGGTGTCAAATGGAGACATGTATCTATAGCATACAGAAAAGTCAGATCCCCTACAGTAATTTTTTTAACAAAATATCAAATCCAGAGTTTGTGGGAGACTTGAGGCTTCTTAGTTAGTTAGTTTTTGGTTTTTTACTTTGATCTTCAGAGAATCTGAAATGCAATTAAAAAGTCCCAAGGCTCCATTACAAGTTTCTCATCAAAATTTGTTACACTCATCCCATGCTTACAACTAGGCCAGTAGGGGCACTTGCATTAATTTGTAGGATCCGTCACCAATATTTAAATGAGGAACGTCTAATGATGTTTATATATGTTAAAAGAGAAAAAATGTGTATCACATAAGTATGTTGATTTTGAAAACTTAATTATAATGTGATGTTCCAAATTCATCTGAAATTACACACACACACACACTTGTAAATTTAATTTAATTTTAATTTAAAAATAAAAAGAAGATTTAAAGAACGAGACAATTCAAATTTAGTTTTATTAGATTTTTATTATGAAAAGGAAAAAAAATTATTTGCAAGATAATATTGTATGTGGTAAAATAAAGCAGCTTAGTACCTCTCCCCTAACAAAGTAACCAAAATAAAATCAAATATCAATAAAGAAGAGTTCAAAGCTGACTACTCGAACTTGTGACCTACAACATACACGAGCACCAACCAACTGAGCTGCAACTCATTAGTGATATGAATTATCATTGACTATATATATATAATAAACCCCAGATACCTACCTCCTCGCGAATCTTTGAAAACTGAGGGTAAACGACCGCCTATCTTCGACTCTATGCAGGTTGGCAACTGCCCGAAATTCATGGACTTTCCATTTGGAAGACTCCGTCAATTTCATTTGAGTTGGTTGACCCAATTTCTAGTCAGAGTTCCTAATGGATCTACTGACTCTAAATTCAGCCAAATTTTAGTCGACTCCCGGGAGTTAGTCACTTGTCGACCATGAAGGGTCGATCGTCGAGTCTTCAGACATTTATTTGGGGAGTGATTTTGTATCTTTGGAGCTGTCAAACTTGTTTAGATCTTACATTTTATCCTCCTAAAATATATGCAAATTCCATTTCCTTTAGATGCTTGATCTTCGAGATTGATGTTTTAACTTGAAGCTTCATCTTGACTTTTACTTGAACCTGATATTGACATGATTGACAATTGATATTTTGACTTGCTTGAATTATGTATTCACTTGAACTTGATCAAATTTTGATGTCAACTTCAAGCTTGTGCTTGAGCTTGATACAAACTTTGAGATTTCCCCCAAGTATGCACTTGTCATATTGATATATATGTCTTATACCTTTATTCTCAATAAAGGTTTATAGTTAAAATACAAAGTGTGTTTTGTTGACTCCGAACTCAAGGTCAACAATTTCCCTCTTCTGATGTGGACAAAACACAATTCAAATTGAATATGCTCTCCCATAATATATACTCCCTGGTAATCAATAATTTGAATCAGTTATGGAGTGTATGAAGTGAGTATATGAAGACTCAACAATAGCCCTCGGTAAATCAGGAGTTTTGGAAGAAGTTTGTTCAAAAAAAGATTTGTGTTCAAAAACTGAAACATCTGTTGAGGTAAACATTTTCTTTCATGAAGGGCAATAGCAAAGATAATCTTTCGAAAAATGCGAATATCCCAAAAATGCATTTAGTAGCATGCGGATCAAGTTTATTAGTGCATGAATGGAGATTTTGAATAAAACACGTGCAACCAAAAACATGAGGTGGTAGTGAAAATGTATCTTTAGATGGAAATATCAGTTTGAAAGGTGATTGATTTTGAAGAATATGAGTAGGATACGATTATTAAAAAAATAGGCAGTGAGAACTGCAAAACTCCAATAGAACTTTGGAACGTTCATTTCAAACATCAGAGAGGAGCAGTGCTAACTAAATGTTGCTTTTTGCGTTATGTCACTCTATTTTGTTGAGGAGTATAGGTGCAAGAGGTTTGGTGTGTTATTCCATGTAGAGAAAAAATTTATTGAAAATCAGAACTCACATATTCTTTAGTATTATTAGAACGATAACATTTAAGATTAATGCCAAATTGTATATGTATCTCACAGAAAAATTCTTGAAAAACTTTAAACACCTCAAAACGATCTTTCAAGAAAAACAACTATTCATGCAAGAGAAATCATTAATAAACGTAACAAAATAATATGTATTAAACGTGGAAAAATCAATAGATCCCCAAACATCAGAATGCACTAAATCAAATAAATGTTCATTACATTTTTTGACGCGCCCTGGGTAGAAAATTTGATGATGTTTACCTAACTTGCAGGACTCACAAGATAACTGAAAAGAAGACTAACAACTGGAAACTATTTGCTTTGAGTAGTAAAGGAGGGATGCCCCAGTCGCCAGTGCCACAATACGGGATCAGTAGAAGAATTAAAAACCGAGATTGGAGAATCCAAGATGTATAACTTATGTTCACGATCGGTGCCTATCACCTTCCTCATTGTAATATCCTGAAACACATAGTGAGAAGAAAAAAATGTTACTGAACAGTTTAAATTCTTAGAAAGTTTAGGAACTGATAATAGGCTATTAGGAAATGTAAGAACACATAAAATCGATGTAAGAGAAAGATCTGGAGAAAGAGAGATCGCCATTCCCTTCAGCATGGACAGGAGATCCATCAGTAGTACACATGATAATTAAAAAGCAAAGAAAAAGAAGAAAGTGGTAAATGAGACATGTTTAGAAGCACCTGAATTAATAATTCATTGATGTGAGGAAACCTGACAAGCAGTACCAGAGTGAACAGAATTACCAGGAAGAGACAGCATATAGCGGAATGCTTGATACTTTTCAGCAGAGTGTATAATGGGAGGAGGTTGGCACATCTGTAGGAGCAACAGTGGAAGAGGGGTACATAGTGGAAGATTGATGTGCAGTTGGACAACCAATACGTTTTCAACATGTTGCATATTTATGAGATTGACTCTGACAATAGGTACAATACTTGGTGTTGCGATGACTGTCACCATGGCCACGACCACGATCACTATGGTTCACTACGGTTCCTAGAAGAATAAGAACCATGACCCCTGGAAGATGAAGGAAACTGCTGCGAGTGATCAGACAAATCACGGTCCCGGTCCCAGCTAGAGATGAGTGAATAAGGTGTTGGGAATTCAACAAGAGCATGAGGGGGTACTTGTGGCCGCTGAACATGGAGATCACGTAGAAGGGGACTAGCGTCGGTGGCAAGGATATGAGAACAAATACCTTCAAGATATGGATGAATATTGCCTAAGGCAAGAATGGTGAGAGGAGCCTCACGTTGCTGCTGCTGGACAGTGAAATCGGCAGAGTATGACTGATAGAGCTTTCATTCTTCTAAGAATTGATTAAAGTGGGAGAGATAAACATGAATATCATCACCTTACTTGGTTTCAATTACACCACGAAAGATGTTATTTAGGCGTTGCATGTTATTGGAGTACATACGATGAAAGAGTATCCCAGATATCTTTTGCTCTGTCGAGAAAAGTGATGGAGCTGTAGACGTCCTAGTTCATGCAATTTGTCATCATATTGACAATCAAATTATCATCGTGATCCCATACTTTGAATGTGGGATCTGTAGGTGGAGCTGGCTCGGTAAGGTGATGGTACATCTCGTGCCCTTTGAAGAAACACATGACTGATCGGGACCATGTCATGAAGTTGTTGTGACCGTTGAAATTCTTGGTGGTCATGCGTTTGACCTTCAGTTGAGAAGGAGAATCAGTCGATGTTTGATGAGAGGGAGTCGCCATTGGAGGAGGGGAGGTCATTGTTGCAGTAGTGGAGGTCGCCATAGGAGCATATTTAGATTAGATCTGAAAGAGAAAATGGGTGAGTGAGATGATGATCGGAGAGGACATCAAAAACCTGACACGCATTATAGAACAGCGCACATGACGAGGCATTTTAACTTTTTTTTTTAAAACTACAGTAAGGAGAGGGGGTGCGTGTTTCAGGTGTCGTGTTCAGGAAGCGGAAGGGGTTAGGTTTTGAGAGGATAGTGGGGATTAGGGTTAGGGTTGTGAGAGGAGAAGGTGGCTGGAGGAGCGGGTTTGGATCTATAGGTGGAGTGGAGATCGGGCTAGGGTTTTGATGGGATGAATGGTGGAGGGGAGGGTCAGAGTATGGTTGTGAGGCCAGAGTTGGAGCAGGAAAAGGGGGGAGTAGGGAAGAGGAAGGAAGCGGGAGGGGTCGGTGGGAGCGGGAGTGGGAGCAGGGAGGGCGACGACAGCTGCAGTAAGGTTAGGGTTTTGGAGGAAGAAGAGGCAGGGAAGAAAAAGAAGAAGAAGAAGATGGCTTTTTTTTAAGAGAGAACCATAACTTTTTGTGGAAATTTTTTGTGTATACTTCTTGGGCTCTTTCACCATGTTAATGTATAGTATAGAGAAAAGAATACTTTATTGGATACTCATAACTGAATATACTGCCTCTTATATATAAGAGAGTACAATGAGTAATATAAATCTAATTCTAATGTGGGACTAAACTAAGACTATTTTAACAATAATAAAAGCCTTAATGCAGAAAAATGTTATCAACCCTTTATATAGGCTGACAAAACTTGCTGTTAAAGAAATTGAAAGCAATTAAAATTCTAATATCTATATACCAGGAAAGTAATTAAAAGTCTGGTTGAAAACCATATTTTGAAAAAATCCTTGCAAGAGATAATCGAATTGTCGTCAAAATACTCTCTGGGACATTTTTAGTTAGTCCTTTATTGGAAAATTGGCCGAGTATGTGTTTGAGAACATTAGGTCGGCTAATCCTTTTGTCCTCCCGCATATTTGTTCATAAAGTTGACATACTCAAGTTGTTGAAGGAACAATAAGAATTTGCTTAGTGATAAACTTTGGTTGACTCTCCATATCTATCCAATTAACGAGCTACCTTTCATTACATGTTCTCCCTTTTCCTGATCCTATTGCACACTTCCTTCTCTTTTGATATTACACTATTGTTGAACAATAAAATACTATTGAACTTTTTGATATTCATACACATACATAATGAAACATATAGACATGTAAATAGGCTACAAAACTTGGGCATAAAGAGGTTCCTACATCATCGCAAATATGGATGATATATATCAACCCACATATAATTTTATCTAACCATGTACGAAATATTAACCAAATTTAAAATATCTTATTACATATTCCAATACTCCCCCCTCAAGTTGGAGGTAAACGAAGTTGAAGTCCAACTTGAACGAAGCCGAGATCTAGACCGAGCAAAGAAAGCTTTAGGGAATTCAACAATATAAGTTAACACTCCCGAATATGGATAGAAAATATGAATTTAGATAAGATCGGATATGGGAATTTGTAGTTGGAAAAAGATCGGATTTGAAAACCCTAATCTCCTTCTCCCTCAATCAATAGCCACAAACCCTAGTCGTCATCACCTACCTTTCCCAAAACCCTAATGATGACGACATCAAATTTGTTTTATTTTATTCTGAGATTTAGCAATATGTATATTATTTGAGAGATTTGTTTTAGATTTGTTTGATTTATTTTGGATTTGCTTTGAGCCTATATATAAGCCTTGAGATTAATGAGAAGTGATGTTATTCTTGATTAAAAAAATTATTGTGTTGAGTTATTGCTCTTCATCCCTCTTTTTGTGTGATACAAGTAAGAGAATTATTAGGGTTTATGATAAATCCTAATAAAATTTTAGGGTTTTTGATAAACTCTAAAACTACTCCAAAATCTCCCAAATTAATTAAACCCTAACCCCAATCTAATCTCTCTCCTTCCTCGTTGAACCCCGAAACCCAACTGCCCAAGCCCACCGATCTCTCCTTTCCAGTCTTCGTCGTCGACCCTTCGCCTCACTCCTCTTCCCTGCCTCCTCACTTCCTTCTCTCCTTCTCCATCGAAACCCATCACTCCTACCTTCCTCATTCGCCCTCGATCCTGATCTTCTCATTGCCGTCGTCGAAACCCTCACCACAACCCCGAACCACCTCGACGCCGCCGTCGATCCCCTTCCCCCACATCGAAACCCTAATCCCCAACTCCCTCTACTTCGAAACCGAACACCAAACCCGATTGCTGTCAACTTCCACTATAACCGCGACTGCGATCAACTGTCAACATCGTCGACCCTCCCTTTGCTGCCTCTCACCGCAGCTCCACTGTAGCCACCTATCGACAGCCTTAGTGCTACCTATTGTTCAAATCCAGCAACTTCACGATGTTTTCATCGCAACTCGGTAAACTCTCTGCTTTTCATTTAATTGTGATACCATTTATCATCTCTATAATATTATTTGATTTATCTGTTGTCCACAAATATTGAGAGTGAGCGTTTCCACTTGCCTATTAGAGTATAAATTATTATTGCATCTCTTACTTGCTAAGAACGCATAGGTATATAGTTATTGATTGTTAGAACTCAATCGTTAATTGAGCTTGTTACACTTAATTCAATTCTTGAAAAAATCTATAAAACCGATTAACTGTTTTAATTTCTAACTTGATTTGCATTACATGTTGGTAAACTTAATCTCTTAATATTCTTGGAAATTCTCTATTTAGGGTTAAATTTTACATCACCTAATCCACAACTTCAGTAACACCCCCCTCTGGCAAGAACACCTTCCACGTTCACTCCATTCTCTCCACCGACGCCAGTGGCGCTCCCGTCAGCCTCAGCTCCACTCCGTCCTCTTCCTCCCTGCCGATATTCCCCATAACAGGAAGATTCCGATGATTGTCTTTTTTCAACGGCGGCGGCTTCGCCTTCCTTTCCGCCGCCTCCCTCGGCTTCATCTGTCGCCGATTCGCCCGCCGCTTTTTTGTTGTCGTCGTCTTGGTCAACTACCGCTACTCCTTCGAAGCCCAATCCCGAAGAAACCCTGGCCACCATTCTTTATACCCGAAACCCATCTGAAACCCATCAAAACCCTAGCTGCCGTGAGTCGCCGCCATCCAGGGCCGCTGCCCGTCGTCACCTGCGGGTACTGGAGTCACAGACCCGCAAGCCGAAACCCATATGATCTTCCTTGCTATTGATTGGGTTATGTTTTTCCAGATCTAATTACAGTGAACCCGACCCGGTAAGAAGTCTCCTCATTGGCCTGACTTGGTGTTTGTTGTTTGGCCTCTTTTCTGGTGTTTGGTGTGTTGTATGGTCATCGCCGCTGCCGCTTCGTTGTAAAAAAAAAATAAGAAAAAAAATTTATTTCTTGCAGGTCCTTCAGCTTCTACAGTGCTTGTCAGCAAACTCACATTGAGTTTAGGAGGGGGAAATATCAACATCATCACAGTTCTCAGTTTAGGAAAAATTCTCAAGTCAGGGGTGAGATCCCAACATGCACCAATAGTGCGCCTTTCTTGCTCCATTGAGCGCCTTCCCTGCGCTATCTACTTGAGCGTCGTTCCTGCATCACTGTTTGCCGTCCCTGCTACATCAACATCATCAATATTCTAAACTCATGTTGGTTGAACCAACTTGAGTTTGAGAGGTGGAACCATGTTAGATATTATATTAGATATTATATTATGAGATAGATTAGTTTAGTCCCATATTGATTATGTATCAGTTTAGTATTTCCTTCTCTCCTAAATATAGGAGACATATTGTACTCAGTTTATTCAATCAATAATAAATCCAATAATTCTATCATCCACCTTAGATTGCATATGCGTGCTATCAACACTGTGTGATCAAACTTATCTAGATTCTTTCATTCTCCACCTTCGAACGAACTCGGTTCAGTGGATTCTTCAGTTAGTTGAATCAATCTGCTACATTTTTTCAATCAGTAAGCCCTCGCAAGGGCACACCCTAGTAGGCATTAATACAAAGGCACTGCCTTTTGCACGAACTCCACCTCTCGACAGTATTCGAACGTCGTTGTCTTGCTTCAATGATTCTAGTTACGACAAACTAGATAATGGTTTAGGAACAATGGGCTTAAAACACTTGGTCGAGTTTTTCCATTCCAGCTTGTAGAGGTTGTGCGAGACACCTCACTTTCCCAACACCTTACGAAGACATTCCCAAACTGTTAGAACTCCTCCTTGAGCTGTGTACATGCAGCTTTGTGCTTCAAGAGTTCATAAGGATATAAGGTTTTGTTTCAATAAAAGAATGTGCATGGCGTTCTCTAGTGTGTACGTTTCTCCATATGACACTTCCAACTCGACTGTTCCATCACCCACTACACCAAATACTCACCAACCATCGTTCTCACACAACAATCTCCTGTGAACTTGTAAGTCGAAAACATCTTTCTCTCGGAGCATATATGAGAAGAACTTTTCGAAACCTGAATGCACATCTATAGAATTTGAAACAAGAGACTAAAAAGAGTACAATCTAAAGTATCATCTGACACAACGGCACTAGCAAAACTAGCAATGTTGGCGCTTTTGCGATTCAGCAGCTTTCGACAATCCCTTTTGTAATGTCCAGTCCTTCTGCAATTGTGGCAATAGATCTTTCCCTCGCACTCTTTCACTCAAAGTACCATCCACCCCGATGCAACTTGTAAAAGTTGACGCCAATCTCTGAGCCCCCATCTAAAGTCCTTCCTTCAAGCCCTTGATCACCGCTGCTGTGGAAAACTTCTCCTTAGTAGACTCTCCGTCTAGTATGGTGGTTATCAGATGCTTGTATGGGTTTGATAGTGAATTTATCAAGATGAAAGCTTTAAGATTATATATGTTCGACACCATCAACTCATTTGCAAGGTTGTAAACGGCGTTAGGCGGTGGCGGTTCGGTCAAGGGGTGCCTAGCGTGCCTAGGCACGCGCCTAGGCATCGCCTAGGCGGTTGAATTTATTTTGCCGATTTAGTTAATTACATTCATATTCTTCAATCGTAAGTATAATTATGCAATCCAATTGTAAATATTCATCATGTTCTTGTGTAATGTGTAATTAAAGGGTGTTTATGCATAAAAAAAGCTTCCTTGTGCAATTAATGTGTAATATGTGCAATTAAAAAAAACAATTATCCAATTGTAATATGTGTAATATGCCAATAGATGTAATATGTGTAACATGTGCTATTTTAATATGTATAATAGGTGTAATATGTGCAATCCATCACCAATAATATTAAAAAAAGTAAAAACAATTCCACTACTATTTAAGATCCATATATAGTATATAACAGATTAATAGATTAATAGTAGTTCTCTTTTTTTGTATTATTTTATAGTATTTAAAATTTTAAAAAATAAAAAATGCCTGGGCGTTGGACATCAGGCGGACGCCTGATCGGTGCCACGGACGCATACTCAACAAGACGGCCGCCTATTCGCCTTTAACCGCCTAATGCAAAGGCGGTTCGTTCTCCTCCATCTGAGCGCCTAGCCGTCCGAGGCGGACGGCATTTAGATTACTGCTCATTTGACCCTGAATTGGATTTCCTTACATGATCTTTGAAAAGAGGTACTTTCCCTTACTGAGTAACTGAATAGTTTTCTCTTCCAGTACATCAATTCTTATAATAGTGATTATGTGCATTAGCTATGAGTCTTGCCCAGAGATCCGTGCTTCTACACCTGACTCCATTCACTAAAAAATCCGAATTAAATCAAAGGCTTCTGCATAATTCTTTCAACCGAATCTTCTGCTTTTTGTCAGACGGCCTCCCTTGCTTGATCTTCGCGAAACTCTTAACTTGTCATCTTCTCCAAGGAAACTTGAGCAACTCCTGAACTGAGGAAGGTTTTTGACATGATGCTCTGATACTAATTGTTATGATTTGTGCGGAAGCTCTAATACCTCAATTGTTAGGAATTCGTTGTTGATTTTTGCGACAACCGCTCCAATGACGAACAATCAAATACGTAGATCAAACCAAATACACAAAACTCCCAATGATTTGTCCCAGTTTGGGTGAACCCTAATCAGGGGGAGAAATAAGTGAGACATTATTCAACTAGAGAAGATACAAATTATTACATGCACAAAAAGTTTAGAATACAAATTATTACACTTGCACAAAAAATCTATCTATCTCTTCCTCTCTCTCAAGCCTATCCGGAAGATAATAAACTGTTTATAATGGAGAACTCTTATATGAAGTACTCTCTTTTGCCTCTAAATGGAGACTTACACAATAATAGAGATCTAGAGAAACCGTAGGTTGTAGTCTTGATATATAAGCCGTCTGATATATTCGGAATAAAGAGAGACGATAGGAGCGTACGATTTAACTAAGAATAGAAATACCCAAAACAATCAATCCATACCCGACCTGTTTGGAGTAGAGCGCCGCTGACGGTTGACTGCCCTTGGGGGCGGTCGACCACAATGCGCTCAATCCCAACTAGTGGGTTTAGCTATCAAATGGAATGACTGCTGCTGTGCTTGCTGTATTGCTACTGTTGTGACTTCTTCTCACAACGATTGCTTCGACCTCCTTTGCTTCATCATCTTCTACTTCTCATCGAACTACAAGTTTGCAAGACAAAAAAACCCAACACAGCTGATTATGGTCATGGAGTGCATAACCATCCACAGCCATTATAGACTCAACAAATGCAGCTCTCTTTACACTTTTAATTGGAACTCCCTCAGTTCCAGTGAACATGTAACTAGAACCCTATTTTAACTTGCATTGAACTTTCAAACTTCTTTTTTCCCTTAGCTAGTCTAACTTAAAATTGTGCCGTTAAGGTAAGCGTTCTTCGCAACTATATATTTAATTGTCTTTTTAGTATGCATTAGTACTGATGTTTATATTTGGGAATTATGGAATTTCATGGCTGTCTTTTCCTGCATCTGTTACAAGTATTTACTATTTACATCATTTATTGTGCTGCAGAGAGGAGCAAGAATCCCCTGAAGTTTGGGCACACATATGTATCCAAAAATTGGCTGAACTTGCAATGAACATCACAACAATGCGTATTGTGTTGGATCCAATGTTTGTTTACTTCGACATTGGGAAACACTGGTCAACTGTACACGGGTTGGCGCTGCGCGTTTTATCTGATATGTCTCACTTGGTTAAAAGCTCTGGTAATTCCACAGGCTCGCAAGTCTTTCCTCAATAAATTTCCCACTTTGTTTTTTTTTACTTTACAAATTAATAGTATCTCATGCTATAACAAAGCAGAAATTGTCCTATATGAATACTCTCTCTCTCTCTCTCTCTCTCTCTCTCTCTCTTAGTGAAAGATTGTCCTTTAATTCTCTGTTTTTTGTTTCCTGGTTAAGGGCTTGTGTCATTCAGTTGTATGCGCAATTGTTTTTAATTCATATTTCCTTTTAATTTTTATTATTTACATAGCTGATACAATATCTTTCAACCTACTGCTGGACTCTCAGGAAGTGAGCAGATGATTTTAGCTGCTACCATCCGTCATCTGGACCATAAAAATGTTGTCAATGACCCTCGAGTCAAGGCTAATATAGTTCAGATTGCCACTCATTTGGCTCAACAACTAAGATCATTCGCTGTAGTTGCTGAAGTTGGTGTAGCCAGTGACCTGTTTAGGCATTTAAGGAAAAGTCTTCAAGTCACCATTGAATCTGTTCAGCCACAAGAGTCTAATTGGAATATCTCGCTTCAAAATTCTATTGAGGATTGCTTGCTAGAGATTGCTAAAGCAGTAAGTAACTTCTCATTTCACATAATGTTAGTCTTTTTGTTTGTCTTTGCAAATTGGTATTAGGGGTGTGTAAGGTGCCAGGGGCAGCCAGGTTTTTCAGTAAATTTATATCCAATCTGAAAGTATGGGTTTGTAAGAGTTTGGAAATCAGCCCATTAGGTTTCAAGTGGATTTCAGTTTCTGTCTGGTTTTATCTTTTTTTGGGTGGATATACTAATATTTTAGAAGATTTTTTCTCCTTTCAAAAACTATGTAATAATTTTAATGCCTAAAAAAATGGCATAATTTTCAAATGAACACATTTATATCTTACTTTATACTATACAATATACAATACTAACTGATGTATGGATTACCATTTTGTTAAGTAAATGTATAAAAGTACTTCAGAGAATAGGGTTTCTGGGCGGTTCGGTTATGGTTGCATTTTGGATTTTCCTGATTCGGGTTGGGCAGGTTTGGGAAAGTATTGGTTCCTTTTGGGCGGGTCTTGTTAAAGTAGAAATGGATTCGGATTCCTCTTGGGCGGATTTTAAACAAAAAAAAACCCTGAACTTTCGGGTCTGGGCTAGTTGGTTCGGTCAACCTGACGCAATGTGTAAACCCAACTTGTGTTTCTCTTTGATGTTGTTTTTTCATCCTTTGTAAATATCACATTATTAATTTTAGTAAAACTGGTAACATTGTGACTAGCATCTTGTTTTTTTTCCTCTCAATTATTTATATTCTCTGCTATTCTGAACAATCCGTTTTTGAATCTGCTTTCATTAGATTGGTGATGCACATCCCCTCTTTGACATGATGGCAATAACACTGGAAAAGCTGCCAGCCACTGCAGTTGTTGCTAGGGCAACAATTGAATCAATGTTGATTCTTGCTCATATCATATGCATGAAATCTGTCAGTTCACATCCGCAATTGGTGAGTCAGATTTCTTTGAATATGTGAATAGTTAAAATCGAATGTTTCTAGATTAAATGATATGCCCCTTCTTCATTGTATATTAGTATATATTTTACAATTATATGGGAGGTCGAGAACTACTAGCTTCAAATGGAGATAGTTGAAAGGTATTAATTTGATTTGATTTCTCTTGTTTTTGTTGGAGTTTTAACTGTGGAAATAACTCACCAACAAGATGTAAACAATAGAATCAAAAGCAAGAGAACAAAAAATAACCAAATGCAACACACAAGAACACATGAGATTTTTCCCACGTTCACCGAATGCAATGGCTATGTAAAGACACTCTTGCGATTTCCACTAGAAATATGAAGAATAAGTTTACAAATCTCTTAAGAACTCACCACCAAGGTGCAGGGTTTCTCTCTATCTTCCTCTCTCTCAATGACGACTAATGGATCTTTCTTTTCTTTTCTCATAACCCTAAAATCGTATACAATACAATATATATATAGGTTTACGCAACTTCTAATCTCAGCCGCTCATCAATCAGTGTTGCGATGGCCGATTGCAACACAGAGACGGCCGATCGGTTCATGCCTTCGACTGTACATGGTCTAACAGTGAGTGGGTCGATCGACTGTTCGGTCGACCGGTCATTCCTTCAAGTCTGCAGGGTCCAACAGAGAGAGAGACGGTCGATTGCACGGTTATACGTGTGGTCGACTGTCCAAGTGTGGTCGACCGCAACTGTCTGCAGCTGCTGGCTACTCTGAGCTGCTTGCTCCATCTTCGACTTTTCTTCTCGTCTGTCTTCTCCAACCCCATTATCGTGTATTTGGATCCACAAACCCTAACAATCTCCCACTTGGAGATATACACAAAGTCTCTAACCTGTTCATTCTTCTATTGGCCCAGTCTAGGCCTGTACCTTTGCGAGTCTCCTTATCAATTAACCTGGAGACATCCAATAGCAGTATAGCAGAACTGATGTTTCCTGCTATCCACTATCTTTGTGAGCATGTCCGCTGAATTCTTAGTGCCAAGAATTTTAGATAGCTTCAACCATTTTTTTTCAATCGCCATTCTAATAAAATGATACCTCATTTGAATGTGCCGAGTCCTAGAGTGATATGTCGAGTTTTTTGCCAAGAAAATTGTACTTTGACTGTCACACCATAGCTTACCTATGGGTTGCTCCCTGCCCAACTGTTTTATAAGCTCCGAAATCCGCAACATGTCTTTCGTTGCTTCTTAAGTGTCATACTCTACTCCGTGGTTGACTGTGTTACTACCTTTTAAACTGCAAAGCCCAACTGACAGTTGTTGCTCTAACTGTAAACACATACCCTGTAGTACTTCTGCAATCATCACGATCGCCCAAAAAATTTGCATCCACATAACCATGTATTTGCAAAGTCCCCCAAAATAAAGAAAAATCTGAAGTACCTGTTAGATATCTAAGAATCCACTTTATTGCATCCTAATGCTGTTTACCTGGATTCTTCATGTAACGGTTGACAACTTTCACTGCTTGTCCGATGTCTGGTCTTGTAGACACCATCGCATACATCAAACTCCCAACAGCTGAGGCATAAGGAATAGCAGACATTTTCTCCATCTCTGCCTCTGTCTTAGGACACAAGTCCATCGATAACTTGAGGTGAGCAGCCAAGGGACAAGTGACTGGCCTCGAGCCATCCATATTGAATATTTTCAACACCTTCACATAATCCACTTAAGATAACCAAAGCTTCTTGCTTTTCCTATCTCTACTAATCTTCATGCCGAGGATTTGTTTTGCTTCACCCAAGTCCTTCATAGAAAATTTCGAAGCTAGCATCTTCTTCACTTGATCTTTTCCATACATGAACCGGCTAACATGTCGTCCACATACACAGCTAAGTTAACTATATCATTGTTCTTATATCTACGAACATACACACAATGATCTGTTTCACATCTATCGAAACATTTTCCTCTCATAAAGCAATAAAACTTCAAGTACCATTGCCGCGGTGCTTGTTTGAGTCAATAAAGACTTTCTCAGTCGACACACCATGTCTTTTGTTTTTGCTTCTGTTGTTGCTGATTTCGGTTGTGGGAGCAAACAGATGAATTTGTGAGTTCTTCGAGGAAAACAGTAAAGCGAAACCTACTCAGCATCTCTCGAAGTCTCGAGCTGCTCAGATCAGCCTTCTCGAGGCGGCCTTGGTCAAGGCGAACGTGCGTACCGCTATGGAAGCGGCGAGGGCGGACGAGGAGAAGGCGTGGGCTGAACAGGAGAAGGAGAAGGCCATGAAGGCCTCCGAGGAAATGCAGAGGGAAAGGGAGGCTGCGGCGGCGATCCAGGTCGAGGCAGAGGCACACATGTGCACGAATATGGAGCAGTCCTACGTCCGAGCCCTCAAGCACGTCGAGGCTCGCATCGTTGGCTTCGACAGCTCGGGGTATAGCTTGTATGCCCCCGTCGAAGACGGAGGTGGTGACAGCAACAGAAGCCGAAGGAGAAGTGGGAGAAGATGTAGTGGTGGCGAATCCGCAGACAGCGATCGTGGAGATGCCGAGGGTGATTGCTGAGCAGCCCCCCATGATGGCTCCTTGACTCTGAGTCTCCTTGTTCTTCGTCTTTGATTTTTGATGTTTTGTTTTTGTACTGCCTTATAGCGGACTGGCCACTGCTTTTGTACCCCTTTGTCAATGAAATGAAGTTTCCTGCACTTAATGTTGCGACGTAGGGCCCAAAGGAGGTTAGAACTATCTTGCAGTTCCTCTTACACTTCGAGCGTTTGAAATTTGTTTCCTCTTTTTTATTGGTTCACTCAGGGTGGCGATTCGTCCGTTCTCCATCATAGGCTCGGCGTTGCGGAGTTAGGCCTTTCTCGTTCTCGGGAGTTGCTTTATAAAGCAGAGCGAGAGTTAGGCTATTTGAGGCTGACCTTAGCTTGTCGCGACATCGAGATAAGGCGGCTCGAAGAGAGGCTTCGCGAAGTGCCTCCCGAGGGCATGGAGTCTTGTCCTTCGATGGAGGTCAACCAGGGTCTCCGACTCAAGTTTCTTCGTCACACTCTATTCGAGGCAAGGTCTGAAAGTGTCGGATTGAAGAACGTGGTGCTCGAGAAAAGTCTGGAGGCGGCTTATCTCCGAAGGACTCTCAGATGTCTCGCGCGGGGCTGGTTCGAGCCGGCTACCTCGCCTAAAGATCAGAGTAACAGATGACTTGCTTAAAGAACGGGTTGTCGAGCTGGAGGCGGAGAATGCTCGTTTGCGACGGTTGTCCGAAGGAAGCAACATTAGGAGCACCTCCTGCCCTCGGGGTGAGTACGCTCAGGGGAGGTCGTTCCACGAGCTAGCACTTCGTTCGCCTCCTATATTGCAAAATTCCGGAGATGCGCAAAGTGGCGTGGTCGGTTCGTCGAGCGGAGTATCTGTTCTTGTATGAGTTTTTGGTCTAGAGACTTGTATCTCAAATTTTGAAGAAATAATGTCCTTTTTTTTGAACTTTTTGTGAGAATGTCTTTTGCTGATGTTCGCAAGAGTATCGACATTTGTGGGAGCAATTCCGAATGGTGAGCTACTTTGTACTCGTTCGTTCGCAAGTAGCAAAAGTTGCATCGAACCAAGTATTAGACTTCGAACTTGTCGTTAAGAGAGTCAACAGTCATAGGAGCAATTCCGAATGGTGAGTTACTTTGTACTTGCTCGTTCGCAAGTAGCAAAAGTTGCATCGAACTAAGTGTTGGACTTAGAACTTATTGTTAAGAGAGTATCAACAGTTGTAGGAGTATTTCCGAATGGTGAGCTACTTTGTACTCGCTCGTTCGCAAGTAGCAAAAGTTGAATCGAATCAAGGGTTGGACTCCGAACTTGTTGTTTAATGAGTTTTTTTTTGTAAGCCCAAAAGTAGTACGACCAGAATGCTTAGAATAGAGAATCTCCATGGGGCAGAACACTTTTATTGAAAAAAACTAAACGTCTGCTTATAAGTTGCGAGTCAATATTACACTTGATAAAGAAAAAGAAACAAACTTCAACATGCTTTAAGGAGAACTCTTGGAGAAGTTGCCTGTAGCGGTGTTTAAACACTCTCTTGGTACTTCAACAAGTGTTCTGCGTTCCATGTCCTCGGCACCCTCTTGCCCCCCAAATCTTCCAGTTGATAAGCACCCGGGCAGACAACTTTGGAGATCCTATATTGCCTTTCCCAATTGGGTGCCAATTTGTCTTTCTTGCTTGGAAAATAATAGACAGCTTTCTGAGCGTTAGATCTTCTTTGAGATTGTTTGGGCGGACTCTCCTGTTGTAGGATTGCTTGATCCTACGCTGATAGATTTCTTGCCGAATGGAGGATCGCTCACGAATCTCATCGACGAGGTCCAGATTGCTACGAAGCTTGTTCGCGTTTTGCTCTTCATTGTAAGCAATCAAGCGGGGGGACGGTAGACCCACTTCCAAGGGAATAACGGCTTCAGAGCTGTAAGTGAGGTTGAAGGGCGATTCTCCCGTGGGGGTCCTCTTTGTAGTGCGATAGCTCGAGAGCACATTGGGGAGCTGCTCTACCCATAACGCCTTAGCCGACCTACTCAGTCTCTTTTTCAGGCCGGAGAGAATTTACCAATTGGCGTTCTTTGCCTGACTGTTGGACTGGGGGTGGGAGACTGAGGAGAATTGTTGCTGAATGCCAAGGTCTGCACAAAAAGCGCGGAAGGCTGCCCCCGTAAACTGAGTTCCATTGCCCGTTATCAAGATTCGGGGCACGTCGAATCTGCAGACAACGTTCTTCCAAAAGAAGCGATGCACCCTATTCTCCGTGATCATTGCTAGGGGCTCGGCTTCGATCCACTTAGAGAAATAGTCGATCGCCACAACAAGGAACTTTAGCTGGCGTGGTGCTGGAGGGAACGGCCCGAGTAAGTCCATTACCCACATTGCAAAAGGAGTTGGACTGGATATAGATGAGAGCTGAGCTTGTGGTAGACGGCGGATTGTTGAGAATTTTTGGCAAGGGCCGCATTGACGAATGTGCTGTTCAGCATCGCGAAGGAGAGTAGGCCAGAAATATCCATAGTTCAAGATTTTGCGGGCGGGGGACTTTGCTCCCAAGTGAGCGCCACATATCCCTTCATGTACTTCGTTCAAAGCATACTGGGCTTCGTCGGGGGAGAGACACCTTAAGTAGGGTCTGTCGTCTACTTGGGTGTAGGAGCGTTTGCACAAGACTCCCTCGATGAGGGTGTACCGCTCGGCTCTGGTTCAGATCTTTCGGGCCTCTTTAGGATCTAAGGGAAGGATCCCATCTCTGAGGAACTCGAGCAAATGTCTCATCCAATTCTCCCCGAGTTGCAAGGGCAGCGCGTCCATTGGCTCGGGACCTTCTTCCTCGATGCTGGACTTAAGTAGAACTTATATTAAGACAGTTTGTTCGAGCCGTTGGAGGGAGGAGGAAGCTAGCTTTGAGAGGGCGTCCGCCTACGCATTCTCTTCTCTGGGGATCCGCTGGAGTTGTGCATCCTCAAAAGAGGCCATCAGACCTTTGACCTTGGCCAAGTATTTGGCTATGCGACCGTCTCACGCTTCGTATTCCGCTGATACCTGATTTACCACCAGCTGCGAGTCGCTAAATATTTTGACATGCTTTGTCCCTGCCTTGCGAGCCATGCATAGGCCTGCTATAAGCGCTTCATACTCAGCCTCGTTGTTGGACGCCCTGAACTTGATGCGGAGTGAGTATTGGAGGATAAAATCATCTGGGCCCGCCAGGATGACTTCTGCTCCACTCCTATCGACGCACGAGGACCCATCCACATACACCGTCCAAAAGGGGGTTCCTTTATTGCTTTGCTGGCATCGGGAATTGTACTCTCTACTATAAACTCCGCTAGGGCTTGAGCCTTGATAGCGATTCGAGGCTGATAGCTGATATCATGCTGGCTTAGCTCAGTGGACCACTTCATAAGGTGCCCGGAGGTCTCGGGCTTGTGAAGGACTTGTTTGAGCGGCTGGTCGGTAAAAATGACCACCGAGTGAGATTGGAAGTAGGGGCGGAGCTTTCGGGCTGCCATGACCAAGGCATAAGCCATCTTCTCTAGCTTCGAGTAACAGAGTTCAGCGTCGACTTTACTTACGTAGTAAATAGGCTTCTGCGTCTTGTCTTCTTCTCTTACTAAAATAGCGCTGAGGGTCTGCTTCGAAGCGGCGAGGTATAGGTAGAGGACTTCCCCAGGTCTTGGCTTGCTCAAGAGTAGGGGGTTGACTAAGTAGGCCTTGAGCTGGTCAAGGACTCTTGTTGCTGTTGCCCCCCATTCAAAGCCTTTAGCCCCCCATAAGGGCCTTGAAGAACGGGATGCATTTTTCTCCGGATTTGGAGAGGAAACGCCCTATCGCCGCAAGGCGCCCGGTGAGTCTCTGCACATCGTTAACATTGGAGGGGGGAGCCATGTTGAGTATGACCTGGATCTTCTCGGGGTTGGCCTCTATGCCCCTTTCGCTGACCATGAACCCCAGGAACTTGCCGGATGAGACGCCGAACGCACACCTGTTCAGGTTTAGTCTCATATTGTGTCTCTTCAACATGTTAAAAGCTTCATGGAGATCGGAGACATGATCGGATCTGTTGACGCTCTTCACCAACATGTCATCTATATAGACTTTTATGTTCTGCCCAATCTGCTCCTTGAAGATCTTGTTAACAAGGCATTGGTAGGTAGCACCAGCGTTCTTAAGCCCGAAGGGCATGACCCGGTAGCAATACAGACCCTGATCGGTGACGAAGGAGGTCTTCGAAATGTCATGAGGGAACATTCTTATCTGATTGTACCCAGAGAACGCATCCATGAAGCTTAAGAGTTTATGGCCCGAGGTTGCATCAATCAGGGCGTCGATGCTTGGGAGCGGGAATGGATCTTTGGGGCAGGCTTTGTTTAGATCCGTGAAGTCAATGCAGATCCTCCAGTTTCCGTTGGCTTTCTTGACCATCACGACATTGAACAGCCACTTCGGATAGTTTACCTCCTATATGAACCGAGCTCTAAGGAGTTTCTCAACCTCCTATTTGATAGCTTGCTGGCGCTCGAGGGCGAATTTGCGCCGCTTTTGCTGAACTGGTCTGGCCCCTGAAGCGACATTAAGGTGATGCATAAGGAGCTCCTCGGAGATCCCCGGCATGTCAGTTGTAGTCCAAGCGAAAAGGTCTCGATTTTTCCTTATGCACTGGATAATGTCAGAGCGAACGGGAGGGGGAAGGACTTTGCTAATCTGAAATTTTCAGGTCGGATCTCCCTATGAGAAGGCCACCTCTTCCAGCTCATCGACCGACTCCGATATAGGTGGGCTACTCCCTTGGGGGAGTTCAAGAGCTTCGAGGGAGAGGACTGGTCCTCCCACCGAGGTCATGTAGCATTTGCGGGCTGCCTCCTGGCTCCCTCTAACTTCTCCCACGCCTGTCGAGGTGAGGAATTTCATCTTCATGTGGTAGGTCGAGGGTATGGCCTGGAGAGCTGCCAGGCCTGGTCGGCCCAGGATGACGTTGTAGGCGGCTTTCACATCCACCACCATGAAGTCCATCGGCTCGGTCCGGGTGATGGGAGTTTTGCCAGCGGTTACGTCGAGAGTTATGACACCCTCGATCGTCACTGGCACTCCTGTGAAGCTGTGCAGAGTATAGCCGGTGGGCTTGAGCCGATTCCTGGATAGCTTGAGACCCTGGAAGGCCTTCAGAAAGAGAGTGTTGACCGAACTGCCGACTCGACGCATGTCAAAGTTGGCCATGTGGAGGTTTATTACCAACGCGTTGCAATGGGGGGTTCGTACACCCTTTAGATCTCTATCTGAAAAAGTGACCGGGACCCCCGGACCCTTTGGAGGACGGTTTTGCACGGAATTTACTTTCCGGACGAAGGCTTTTCGGGAGTTGGAATCTCCCCCCATTGGGCCTCCGTGGATGAGATGCAGGATGGCCTCTGGTTCGGAGTCCGGGGTCTCCGCGTGCCGCTCGGGTCGCTTATATGCCCCCCTGGGGGGTGGACGAGGATCTGCCCTGTCCTTCTTCACGAACCTGGAGAGTTGCCTTCTCTGAATGAAGGCCTCAGTGTCGTCTTTTAGGGCCCAACAGTCATGCGTGTCGTAGTCGTGGTCCCGCACCACTTGTCCCGGTTCCTCTTCTTCCCCGGAGTGTTCATCTTCGGAGGTGGCGGGAGAATACCCTCTTTCCCAACCTCCATCAGGATGGCTGAGACACTCTCATTGAGGGGAGTGAACTTCTCGAAGCGGGGAAAGAGGACGCCACTGGCCTCCGTTGTCTTTCTAGAGCTTCTTAGCTCCTTCAGCGCCCTTCCGTTTGTTCCCGGAGGACGATCCTTCAAAAGCAGGGCGAGAGAGAGCCTCTTCTGCTCGGATGTATTTCTCACTACTGAGCAGGATTTCTGAGAAATCCCGAGGAGGCTTCTTGGCAAGGGACGCTCGGAGGCTGTCGTTAGCAACATTGGATTGGAAGGCGGCGGAGGCCACGGACTGGTCCAAGGAGGCGATGTATGTGGCCTCCGCGGTGAAACGTTTGACATAGTCTCTCAGCCGCTCGCCCTTCCTTTGGTGAAACAACAGTAGGAAGGTGCTCGTCTTCTCAGCTCATCGACTGCTCACGAAGTGAGTCAGGAAGAGGCCTTCGAGCTTATCGATGGAGAAGATGGAGGCCGGGGCTAGACGAGAATACCACTCCCTTGCAGGCCCCTTCAGCGTGGCTGAAAAAGTTTTGTAGAGGAGCGCGTCCGATGCCTGGTGTATTGTCACGCCCCGCTTCCCAAAAAGAATACGGAATACGGATACGTAACAAAAGTCCAGCGAATTATTTTCATTGTCCTTAAACTATTCAAGAATCTTTGCAACACATCACATAAATAATCAGAGTCGGAAGCAAAAGACACAACCATTCATGCATAATTGAAACAAATTACCAACAGAAATTTACTTGAAACCAAATACAATAATCTCAAATAAATCAGAGTCTGGAGAAAACAATATCCTGGGTCACATTGCCCAAATACAAATAATATCCAAATAACCAAATACACTTTATTCAATGTTCAAGCAACAACTAATAAAAATAATAAAGCAGAAACTCCAGCACTAATACATCATCTCGCCAATACCTTCTGGCAGTTGACCATCCTGATCTGCAATTAGTAAATTTGCAGGAAAAGGGAAAAAGAAGAAAACATGTATCCGTCAACCGTAAGTCGCGGGTCACAAATAATGTAGGATACAAGCACATGGGAAAACTATCTAGCAACATGGTATACTAACAGGTACAGGTAACATGTGTCAAGTGTCAAGTAAACAAGTAAACAGTTTAACATGTATCAAGTATCAGGTAATCAGGTAAACAGGTAACATGTAATCATGTGACAGGATAATCAGGTAACAGGTATACAGGTAACAGGTACACAGGTAACAGGTAAACAGGTAACAAGTTAATAGGTATCAGGTTATGTCATGTCAAGTCTTGTTATTTTACTATCTAGGTAGCACTTCATGCATCCCGGTTTTTACTACATGGTTGCTACAACAAACAATTTCGTTTTAGATTTTATAGTGGAGTCCATAGGGCAGTGTACTTAGGTACAGGAAACAAGAATAGGTAGAACCTAGTGGTTATCTTCCGAGTACATCTTCCTATAGGGGAGCATGCAATCAGGTCCAGGTAAACAGGATCGTGAATCATGTAGTCATGAACACGTAATAGGCAGGCAGGATACAGGTCCTCTTCCAAGTACACGTTTCTATATTTTCCACTACTAGATCTTTCCCTTAAACCTCGGCTTGGTTACTTTTATTATGGTCATCAAACAGGCATGAATGTATACGAAATAGTGGCAAACTAACATGGTATAATCAGTATTAGGTTCAGGGAAACAAATATACAAGCATGGATGATATACATTCACATAAACGAGCAAAACATGGTATGTTCATAATCAGGACAGCATGGCAGATCAGTACTAAAACAGTGATTCTTGTCGCTACAGAAATGCAAATATGGATCCGTCGAAGGTTCTGGAAACTAGACATCCACACGAATCCAACGAGTATAATTAAGTCATATAGTATTTCAGAAAATCACAACTCAAAACTGATTTGAAAACAGGAAACACGTTCAGTAAGAAATCAGGAAAACAAATTCTCAGTCAGAAAAACAGCATTAAAACCTTTCAAATAAATTCAGGAAAAATTTGGGGTATTCCCCTATAAGTCTAGTATCAAAATATAAAATTTCATAATATTCCAGTAAGAATAGATCAGCCATCAAAAATATCAAAGCATCAGGAAAACATAGTTTAACGAATCTGGAAATCTCAACACTGCTGTACGAAAACTAAGATATCTTGCAACCAGTGAATCGAAATCCAATTTCGCCAAAGGGATATGAAAATAGATAAAATTTACTAACTTTTATATTTCACAAATATTTTTCATACAGTATAAGGAATCATAGTAAAAATAGGGTTCTTTACAGAACAGCGAGCAAAATACAGCATGAGTAGATTTTAGAAACGAGCATGAAACACCACATAAAACTTATCAATAAAATTCATCAAAATTCTGGGTAGTCCCTGACTTCATAAAGAAACACTGACCAAAATATTGGATCAAGATAATATGTATAGAATAGTTCTTGAAAAATAGTTCTTGAAAATAGTTTGTTAACAAAATCAACCAAAAACTGAATCTGGAATAGATCGACACCTCTGTACTAAAACAGTCATAACTCAGTCATACGAAATCCAAATCAAGCAAAACCAGTGGGGTTTGAAAATAGATAAAATTATCTAAAACTCATATTTTATACTGGAATCAAGATACTGGCTATAGCATAGACGAAAACAACAAACAAAACAGAACATCCAGAAATATAAATTTCACACTTCAAAACAAGAACATCATAACTTTAAGAATATTGATCCAAACACATCCAAACTTGAAATACAACCTACCAAGCATCTAAACATCATGAATTAGGATTATTAACGTGTCCACACCTATTATTTCACATGGGTCTTAATCCAAACACAAATTCACACAATTATTCACATACATGCCTAAAAATCAAGAATTGGGCAATTCCTAGGCTATCACATATCAAGATTTATGTCATGAGTCATCTATGGCCAAATTATCACAATAAAGACAAAACCCATCAAAGAAATCACAATCTTTGGTTGTCTCTAGACCCAACTACACTATAGGTGAACTTTGGGACTTGTATCAAACAAATGAATTGGAGTACAAGTTACTTGCCTTAATTAGGCGATGAAGAACGATCCAAACACGAAGAGAAGCAAAACCCACGAACGAAATCCGCTACAAGCAATGAATCTAAGCCCAACGAACAGAATCCACCCACGAATGATCTCCTTTGAAGCAACGATGATCAAAGTGGCAAGCACCCACTTTGAGAACAACACAAGAAGAGATGATGCAAGGGTTCAAAGTTGCAAACTTGATGATGGTTGTGATGGTGATGGTGGTTGGCAACAAAGGAAGTGGGGTGGTCGGGTTTTTGTATGGTGGCCGAAGTGGAGGTGATGTCGGAGTGGGCTAAAGGTGCAGGTCGGCCTAGGGGATGGCCGGGATGGCAAGTCACGGGTTGGGGGGATGTGTAGCCGGGAGAGGGGGAGAGAACAAGGAGGCCGGGATTGAGTGTGGAAAAATAGGGTTAGGGTTAGGGTTTTAGGATGTTAGGGTATATATATAGGGTGTAAATGTAGGTTAATGGGTTGTGGATGTTGGTATGTAGTAATAGGTATACAAATGGGTAATGGATATTGGGTCAATAACCAATGGAAATACAATTTATGAGTGAATTTTATGGTTCTTGAAACATCATATTAGGAGTCAAAATCATAGGTTTGGGAAATCACCACCAAAATTCCATCACAACACCATGGAAAAATAAAATAAGGATAACAAGGCCAAGAAAATGAGGAAAATAATCAAAATGACGAAAAACGAACAAAAGCGACGATCAAACAACACAAGGAGCTCAAAATGAAATAAAACGAATATATATTGAAATCAAATTCAATATACGGTTTAAAAAAATACAAGAGATAAAATACACAAAATGAAAAATACACAAAATGAAAAATACACACCAAAATACATAAAATGAAAAAACAGAGGTTACATGTATCATCATGAAAGTTTAAAAACTCTCGATGTGGTCAGCGGGGTCGGACTCCCTGTTGTAAGATTCAAAATGAGGAGCCTTGAAGTTTTCTGGGACCGGTGCCTCCATTATAGCCCGGGAGAATGGGGGCCCGCTGGGGCGGAAATGCCTCGCCCGTTACTCTTCCTCTCTGTCCAGTCGGCCAAGGCGCCTCTCTATCTCGTGGAGACGGCGGTAGACCGAATCTTCCCTCCGGTTATACCTTGCTGAGGCCCGGGATTCGTCCTCGCGCGGAAGGGGACTAGGAGTGCGGCGACGATAGCTCGGGGCAGGTTGAGGACTGGGCATATGGCGCGTATGGTCTTGGGCAAGTTGAGGACTGGACGCCCTCTTACCGTTGTCGGGGGCAACATGGAGGGCCCTCAAGACTGCCTCTTAGAATTGCTGGAACTCTGCCCTCGTGATGGGGGCCTCCTACTCGGTGGTCTAGAGGGGCGGGTCGGCCGACTGGAGAGCGACTTCTCCTTTGATGGCGCTGGGGCAACTTCCTCTGCTTCCTGGGAGAGTTGGACCTTCAGTGACCCGGCCTACGGGGGACCGGGCTCTAGGGGACCGAATCGTTGGACCCCTGTGATGTTCTCGGCGGGGTATCCCGTCATGGGTCCGCCTCTCATCTAAGCGGGTCTGGAGATCCACCCCATTCTGCCTGTTGACGATGATGTTTCGAAGGTCCTTCGGCGTAGGGGAACTGTACGAGGCCATGGAATCGGACGAGGGGTTGTGTATCGACACATGGTCGCGGTGAGGATGTTGCCCTTGCCGACTTCGGCCAGAGGATCCCGCGGCAGCCTCTTGTGGCCTTTGAGGAGCCTGTTGGGGCTGTGGTTGTTGAGGAAGAGGTCGTCTAGAATGTGGTTGCTGGACGAGTTGAAGGAGAGGCTGTCTAGGTTGCTGGACTTGCTGAGTGGGTTGAGGGGGAACCTCATGGACTGGAGGAGAAGGTGCGGGAGTGGCCCTGCGGTTCGAGACCGTTGCCTTCTCCTTTTTGGGAGGCATGGCTTGAAACTAGTTTGGCTGATGAGAGAGGACTGAATCGCTGCTTCTGTTTCCCACAGGCGGCGCCAATCTATCGCTGCTGATTTTGGGTGTGGGAGCAAACAGATGAATTTGTGAGTTCTTTGAGGAAAACAGTAAAGCGAACCTATTGACTCCACCTGGGTGTTGACTTGTTCCTTGCCGGTGCCACGAACCTGCACGAAGTTCGATACTCTGGGATGGATTAAAAAAAGAGTTTTAGGTAGGAAAAGATTCATTACCTTGTAACAGTGGGGGGGGAGGTGTATTTATAGTCGCCTTAGGGATCCGTTTCGAGATGATGACAAATCTCTACTTCCCAGTGTGGATTGATAAGAAGTGGTTAAAACTGCCTCTTATGGATAATTACGAATCGGAATTCCTCTTTATCCTTCCGAACTGGTTTGTAATGGGTTGGTACCCGTATCCAATAGGACAGATCCATCTATGGTTATTGGGCTTTGGAAAACATACACAGTTCCCATTTCGGACCCATTTGTAGGTGAAATTACCGTTTTATCCCTGAGAGCTTTAAGATTCGTGCCCGATTTGAGCGGTCCCGATTTAGTCCTATTTTTAGCCATATCAGCTTCAAAGCCTGTGGGTTGTTTCATGTACAGCTCTTCTTCGACATCACCATGGAGAAATGCTATTTTCTCATCCAAGTGTTCTAAGTGTAAGTCTTCAATTGCCACAATGCCATCTTCACAACCGGTGCAAAGATCTCACTGTAATCAACATATTCTCTTTGAGAGAATCCTTTCACAACAAGCCTTGCCTTGTACCTCTGACTGTCATCTGCCTAATCCTTGACTCTAAAAATCCATTTATTTATAAGAGCCCGTTTTCCTACATGTAACTTGGTCAACTCCCAAGTTTGGTTATGTTCCAAGAAGTTTATCTCATCCCTCATGGCTAACTCCCGCTGAATTCGAGCCTCATCCCTCAAAGCTTCCTCATGAGTCTCTGGCTCTCCTGAATCCGTGTACAGTTAATGCTCGTGAACAATACTAGCTAATGGATCAAATATCTTGGTTGGCCTTCTCTCTCGTGTCGATCTCAATGTGGGTACCGGTTCACCGACTGGTTCAGGTTTTTTGAACTGCTCTGACTGTACCTGTTCGTCTTGGATAGCCTACTCATTTCCAATAGGCTCACCATGAGCCTCCTGTGCTGCTTGTGGTACATGTACCTGCTGCTGCGCTGTAGGGCCCCCACCATTAGGATCACCTTCAGAATCTGAATCTGAATCTGAGTTTGAACCACAATCTGATTCTGAATTGGTTGTACTGTCTTGACCTGTGTGCTTGTCCCTGTATAGGAGTTCTTCATTGAACACTACATTCCTGTTGCGAATGACCTTGTTATCCGCAAAATTTCAAAGTCTGTAACCGTACTGATCGCCGCCGTAGCCAATGAATACACATCTCCTGGACTTAGAATCCAGTTTCTTCCTTTCTTCCTTGTCAATTAGTGAATATGCAATACAACCATAAACTTTCAAATGCGAATAATTGATAGTTTTACCCGACCGTAGTTCTTGCGTAATGGCCCCTTTAAGGACACTAAACGGCAACGGTTAATCAAGTACACAGCTGAATCCACTGTAGCGGCCCAAAGATGGACCGGAAGACCCGCATGAAGTCTCATGCATCTTGCCCTTTCGAGTATCGTGCGGTTCATTCATTTTGCTACACCATTCTCCTGTAGAGTCTTAGGAACTGTCTTGATTTCTTTGATACGTTCATTTGCCAAATAGTCAACAAACTCTTTGCTTGTGTGCTCACCTCCATTTTCAGACTTTGCTTTTACTTTGCAACCCGTCTCATTCTCAACTCTGGCTGTCCAAACTTTGAATGCATCAAACACCTCTGATTTCTGGCGAATTGGATGAACCCAAACTTTCTTTGTAGCATCATCAATGAATGTAACGAAGTATCTCTTACCACCATAAGAGTATTCTTGAGCTGGACCCCACACATCTGTATGTACCAACTGTAGCTTCTCAAGCTTCTTCTCACGTCCACTCAACTGAAAGCTAACTGTCTTCCGTTTGCCCATCATGCAATTCTCACAGAAATCCATCTCAACCTTCTTAAGTCCCGACAAAAAATCCCTAGAACAAAGCTGCTTGACACCATTTTTCACCAAGGTGCCCCAACTTGGCATGTCTAAAATCGAAGAGGAACTACCTGCTGATGCTGTAGCAATGATGTCACCTGAATCACCACCTCTGAGTAAGTACAACATGTCACCACGCTTTTCTTTTGCCACCAACCTGGAACCTGTAGTCACTTCCATTTTTCATGCCCAAAAGTTGTTGTGAATCTTTCTTCCTCTAGTTTACTAGTTGAGATTAAGTTATTCTTCAAACATGGAATGTCTTGTGTCATTCAAGACCAATTGCCAACCATTGCCAGCCTTCACTCTTATTGTGCCTATATTTACAACTGGACGTATTTGTCCATTACCAACTGAAACTGCACCAAAATCACCTGTCCTGTAATCCTCAAAAACATCCCTTATGGGGGTACAATGATAAGAAGCACCTGAGTCTATACACCAATCATTTGCATAATATTAAATCCAGCAGATAAACACAGTTCATCTAGATGGAGTTCAATACTTACCACATTGGCTGCATGTGATCCTGTTTGTGCTTTCTTATACTCTTCGCATTGGTCTATCCTGTGTCCTTGCTTCTTGCAGTACTAACACTCATCCTTTCGATGTCCGGTTCTTGACTTGTATCTGTGATTTCTTTGCGACCTTCCTCTATTGTTACTTCCACTATGGTTATCAACTGACAGTGCGGCATTGATAGGATATGACACTGAAGTCTCTCCATGTCTCTTCCTCCTTGCATCCTCATTCATAATGCTGCTTATAACATTCTTTAGAGTTGTCGTATCAGTCATGGTGCTTGTAATAGTTTACTCTACTATACTATCGGAAAGACTGGATAGCAACAACAATGATTGTGCCATTTCTTCAAACTTCAAACCCGATGATTCCATCTGATTGTAAACCATACAAAAATCGTTGATGTGCTCTACAACTGAACCTCTTTCCGACAACTTCAAGTTGACCAAGTTATTTAGGTATAGGATCTGGTCCGCTGCATTTGGTTTCTCAAACATATCTGTCAAGATCTCCATTGCCTCCTTCGCGGTCTTTGCCTTCTCAATGTGAAATATCGACTTCCTACTCAGCGACAACTGAATCTGTCCAAGTGTTTTCTGATCCAATCTATTCCAAGCCATCAATGCAACCCCGGATTGACCTCCACCCCTTCTGTCGGAGATATGCAATCATTTGCATCTTCCACATTGTAAAATCTGTTCCATCGAACTCCTTGACTTTACTCTTGTCCCCCATCTCAATCAACACTACCAACCTGGTGCTCTGATACCACTTTGTTGAGTTTTAACTACGGAAATAACCCACACCAACGAGATGCAAGAACAATAGAATCAAAAGCAAGAGAACAAAGAACAACCAAAAATAGTATATAAGAACACACGAGATTTTTCCGAAGTTCACCCAATGCAATGGCTACTTCTCCGCGCAGAGGCACTCCTACGATTTTCACTAGAAATATAAAGAACAAGTTTACATTTCTCCCAAGAACTCACTACTAAGGTGTAGGGTTTCTCTCTATCTTCCTCTCTCTCAATGACGGCTGATGCATCTTTCTTTTCTTTTCTCATAACCCTAAAATCGTACACAATACAATATATATAGGTTTACACAACTTATAATCTCAGCCGCTCATCAATCAACGTCGTGACGGTTGACCGCAACATAGAGACGGTCGACCGGTTCATGCCTTCGACTGTACAGGGTCTAACAGAGAGTGGGTCGGTCGACCGGTCATTTCTTCAAGTCTGCAAGGTCCAACAAAGAGAGAGACGGTTGATTGCACGGCCGACCGTACATTTGCCTGTACGTGTGCAGTCGACTGTCCAAGTGCGGTCGACCGCAACTTGCCTGCAACTGCTGGCTGCTCTGAGTTGCTTGCTCCATCTTCGATCCTTCTTCTCGTTGTCTTCTCCAACTCAATTATCCTGTATTTGGATCCACAAACCCTAACAGTTTTGTGTGGTTAATATGAGGTATAAATGAAAATGAGTTGAATAGTTATAACTTAATTTTTCAGTGGAAAAGAATAAAGTAAAAAGAGTACAAGGGAGTGGTTCCAAGTAAGGGCTACCAATTGCAAATTGGTTGCAAAACCTTTTAATTGAACCCTTCACAGGATTAGTTGCAAAATAACCATGTCGAAAACTACAAAAGATCCCATAAAGCTCAAAACTATCACTATATTACTTCTATAATATTGGTTGAGTGTCTCATCCACATTAACTTGGTCATGTTTTTTCAAATTCTCTCTAAATTGGGCCGGCCAATTTCACTATAATGGAGAAAGACATAAAATTTGCTGATGGACTTGTATCTTGCCTAGGTGCTTCCATGCATTTAATTCTTTTTATTTTTAATATATAAATGTTAGCAGATGTCTAATGTTCTTTGTTTTGCCAACTACTTCTAGGTGTTTCCTGAGGCACTCCTGTTACAACTTATAAAAACTATGATGCATCCAGATGTCAAGACACGCGTAGGAGCTCACCAGATATTTTTACTTATCCTTGTTCGATCACCAATTTATCCAAGGCATGATTACGAACACACAAAGTGGCAGTCGAAATCTATGGCAGCATTTGCCTCAGCTGCCGCTCTTTTTGAAAAACTGCGAAGGGAAAAGGGATGTTTGAATGCGGATAAGAACAGAAATGATGCTATCGATGATATGTGCATAAAAGATATGGGTGAAGAAGTGACAAGAAATGGACGGGTTCGGAAAACTACACCATATTTTCATAAATTAAGTAGCTCTTTTATTGACAGAACTGCTGGTTCCACCAGTCCTGCAGCGGCAGTAAGTACATTTTGATTTATTCATATATTGATTGGATGTAATTTATCTGATATTCTTTTGTACATTGTTAGATATTATATTATGAGAGAGATTAGTTTAGTCCCATATCGAATAATTTATTGGTTTAGGCTTTCCTTCTCTCCTATATATAGGTGACATATTGTACTCAGTTTATTCAATCAATAATCAATAATAAAGTTTTTCTTTCTATCCATAATTCTAACATGGTATCAGAACCTGCATTCCTATAAGGCCTATACTAATTTTATCCTCGTCGAGGTGGAGTAGTTCTCGTCTTCATCAGAATCATTCCACCTTTCGACATCTCTCTCTCAATCAAATCCCAAAACCCTAGCCGTCATCAAGCAGCAAGATCCAAAAACTCTAGCTGCCATCTCTTACCTCTCCCGAAACCCTAGTCGTCATTATCAAACATCGGCTTCAACCTCCTCCTTCAACAACCACCGACGGCCTCAACAACTCCTAACCCTCAACGCTAGCTTCAACAACCAGCAACACAGTGACAACCCATCGACGACAGCAACTCCCGCAGTCCATGCTGTTCCCACATCCCAACTCCCGGCGAACTTCCCGCCAACCTCCCAAACTCCATTGATGACCCTATCACTCTCCTGAAGCCATCTACTGACGACCTCCACAACTCCCGTCCCTTCCAGAACCTTCGCCGAGATCTACCTCGCCGCTCAAATCTAGACAACCAAATCCCTGGCGAGCACTCCCAACCCTAGCCGTCGTGCCTTCACTCTAGCCGCCACTAACCCTAGCCGCATTCCCTCTCTTCCAACTCTAAAAACCCTAGTCGATCCTTCTTTGATTGTTTGCATATCCGAACCCACGTCTAATAAATACCCTACCCACTTCTAATACATACCCTATTACTCCTCAAACCCGACCCGTTTAACCTTTATACCCAAATCCACAAAACCCAAACCCAAAACCTTTTTTTTACAACTTTCTTGCAGATTTAACTTCCTCATCCAGATCCAGATACAACCTCACACTGGTTAATCCATTGTGAGTTTGAGAGGGGGGATATCAACATCATCACAGTTCCCGTCTCCCTCACCTTCCGTCGACGTCCATCATCTTCCGCATCCAATTTTCAGTTCAGGGACAATTCTCAAGTTACGGGTGAGATCCCATCACAGTTCTCAGTTTAGGGACAATTCTCAAGTCAGGGGTGAGATCCTAACATGTGCAAACAGTGAGTCACCACAACATATTACTATGTCTCAAATCAGGGGTGAGATCTCAACACATGCGTCAGTAGTGCGCCATTGCAACATACTACTACGTCTCAAGTCAGGGGTGAGATCCCAACAGTTAGGAATATGGAGATCCCGTCACAGTTCGGGATATGGAGATCCCAATAGTGCGCCACCACTACTTTCTTCTACTACTACTACTATTCTCAAGTTTGGGGTGAGATCCCAATACATACGTCATCGAGCGCCTTTCCTGCGCCATCAACTTGAGCGTCGTTCCTGCGTCATAGTTTGTCGTCCCTGCTACATGAACATCGTCAGTATTCCAAACTCATGTTGCTTGAACCAACTTGAGTTTGAGAGGGGTGTTAGATATTATATTATGAGAGAGATTAGTTTAGTACCATATCAAATAATGTATTGGTTTAGGTTTCCCTTCTCTCCTATATATATGAGACATGTTGTACTCAGTTTATTCTATTAATAATCAATGATAAAGTTTTCCTTCCTTCCTATCCATAATTCTAACATACGTGATATGGGCATTGAAGACAGTTCCAAGTTGGTCCTACAATAGTCTAATGAATGTACTACCAACTCTTTTATTTTTGAAGACAGTTCCAAGTTGGTCCTACAATAGTCTAATGAATGTACTACCAACTCTTTTATTTTTGATACAGGAGACGGAGATTATTATACTAAATGAAGATGAAATTGCTCAGTTGCTTTCTGCCTTTTGGTTGCAAGCTAACCAAAGTGATAATTTACCGTCAAATTTTGAAGCAATAGCTCATTCATTCAGCTTGACTCTATTATCTTCGCGACTCAAGGTGAGCTTTAGGAGCCACTGCAAATGAGGAATGTTTATGGCTGCAAATATGATAGGATGACATACTCAGAATATGTAATTAAGATTACTTATATCTGATATTAAACTCCTCTAAGCCTGAGTTCATTGATTGTTTCTCAAAAAAAAAAAATTTTAAGGTATTTCACTGGCAATATAAAGCTAGTAGTAGGATCACTTCATGTAGCTGACCCCCAAATATTTAGGATAAAAGTATTGTTGTTGAATCTGATATTTTCTAACATTCATTATTAAAATTTTGCATATGACATTTTAAAAAGGGTAAATTTCACTAAACCACCCTCAAGTTTGGGGCTGTGAAACATAACCACCCTATTCTGTTTTGTGACACTTAGCCATCCTGAAGTTCCATTCCGTTAGTAGCACATCCACCCAATCCGATATTTGGATATTGGGTTAAAAAAATAAATTTATTTAGACCCCTCATTTGATTGTAACTTTGTATTATGCCATTAAGCATGTGAAAGAAAAATTTTGTTGACTCTTATTTTACCTGTGATTTTGCACGAGTCTTTTTTAGTATGTTATTTCCACTTTAAACCTCATTTTAAAATTAATTTTGGAAACTTCTTATCTATCTCTAATATTATAATGGGAGAGTTGCGGTTGTTGTTTGTAAATTCCAACTTACGTGTATCGTGCGTACATAACTAATATGAAGGAAGTCGCAGGTTCGAGTCCTCACTACGTCGGAGTTTTTACCTTCTTTAAAAAATATTTATTAAGATGTGTTCACACGTGTAAATTAAAAGTAAAAATTAATTTTCAAATAAGGATGAGAATACCCCTATCATAATTTCTAGTTTTTACATAAATGTACTTTAAAAAAAATTGTACTATTTTATTGTGAATATACACGATTATCATGGAATGCATCATTTATTATAGAGTTTATTTGTGAAGGGTTTGAAGTGAAACTAATCAAGGGATCTAATACAAAATCAGAGTCAAATGAAGGGTCTTAAGAATTTTTTAAACTCTTGCAAGTAGATCGATAATGGAGGAAATGGATGTCTGCTTAACTGAGGGTGGAGTGTTGCAGAAAAGTTTAGGGTGGTGATGTGCCAAAACCCCAAACATTGGGGTAGTTAAGTGAAATTTATCCTTTAAAAAATAATTGAATTCTTGAATGTGATTTTCTGGTCCTCAATGATCAGTCAATATTTGTATGTATGGTATTCATGCATTTGAGATTTTATTCCTGTTATTATTTCTTACATTGTAATTATGCGTTACAGAATTTAAATCACGACAAGACGGTCCAGTTCTTTCAGCTTCCATTGTCTCTTCTGAATGCAGCTCTCAACCCTAAGGGTAGGACTTTTCTCAACCATCAATCATATGCAGTAAGCTTGAAGATCTCTTTTAATGTTTATTTCTTTCCTCTCGGTAAAAGTAACACGTATATACCCTTGATTCTGACAGGAATATTGCCTCCTTCATGCCAGAGGTCGCTTTTAACCTTGGCATTAAGCATGCTAGCATTTGCAGGAAAATTTTATCATATGACTGAATTGACCGACGCCCTCCAGTTTTGGATAGCCTCCAATGTGAGTTACAAAACTATGCATTTTAAATTGCTCATAAAAGTATGTATTATGTGGATTATATTTTCAAGTAGACAAACATGAATTTATAAATTTTCAGGTCGACCCTTATTTAAGAATTGGTGATGACTTGCAATTATACATTAGGCCGCAATCAAATTTGGAAGACTTCGGTTCCAGCATGGATCAACAAGCAGCCATATCCTCACTAGATGACTTGAGAAAGATGGTGGTTGAATCTGGGCAGGGGTTAATCGATATCACAGTTCGAAACCTTTCCAAATTAACCAGCGTACGTATAGGTTTATAATATTTGCTAATGCCAAAATGCATTTCTTGATACTGAAGTTGGCTATCAACTTTCTCCATTTTTTACTTCAGTTGGGAGAGGCTGAGTTAGTGAAGCAGCTTTCAGAAACTTTTACACCTGAGGAGGGGCCCTTGTTTGGTTCAATCCCTGTCGTTCATTGGGATAGCCTTCAATCTCACGAGGACTCTGAAGAGTCCCTTTCTTTTGATGAGGTATGTTCATGCTTTTCACACACTTGCATTAGCTGGAGGAGTTGTGTTACAGTAATGATGCATTATGTCATGATTCTGGAGTTTTAGAAGCACAAAGAATATCAACATGGTAGTTATTCTGAAGTGACAGAAGTAGATATGTAAGACCCTGAAGTGAATGTACGTAAATAGTTATGTAAAGAGTGTACACAAATACTCACATTTACATTTCTAATAGAATAACTTGATGTTTCAAAGGTTCTAACTCAACTAACTGATGTACATTTATGATTTTGTCCGAGAAAGTAGGGTTTCTTCTTCAAATGTTTATCTCACTTGAATTAAAAGTTTGTAACATATTCTGTGTTATTGTTCTGTATAGTTTTATTTGTATTGCTAATTGGTAATCCTTTTTCTAGAAAGTTTAGGCCTTAATAGTTTAAAGTATGAATGTAGAAACTAGAAAGATTTTTGAATGTGAAACAAATATTCAGTGTTTTGAAAAGAAAAGGAAAATGTGCCGAAGATGTCTTGGTCAAACTACCATGTTGAGAAACAAAGAGCTTTTGATAAGTATCCTATGCATGTCCGAGGGTTGTCAAGTGTCAGATTCCAACACAGGCCAGCAATTCCAAGATAGAACTTGTCCTTGCTACTTTCATGATAATTTTAAATTGTTTACTCCCGTATTCAAGCTGGGTTAAAAGTACCAAGGGAAGCAAACTATAGTTAATACACTTTTTCCGAGGATAAGGTGTGTATTTGATATATACTCTTACGTCCTCTTTGAAATGGCCATGTTTAGATTTTATAGTTGAAGTCTTATCGTTATGAAAATTATCAATAGGGATAGTTAATTTGTTATAGCTTGGTTTCTCATTGGGATTCGAGAATACTGCATATGAACATCGAGGAATTGTTATGGACATGTGTTTTACAAGGTTGGGTAATAACTTAAAGTAATAAAACTACTTGTTGATTGTTGGTCTCAGGCCTTAGCCATTGCCATCGATTATTGAATTTGTGTACTATACATGGTTCTTCTAAGAGATAGAATCACTTAGCGTTTATCATTTGATTGGTAAAATTTTATCAAGGATTGATTTGTATAAATATTGAAATTGGATTATGCTTGGTCAGTTTGCAGTTATTTTTTTTTTCTTATTTCTTTTGATGTGTTTGTGCTAAGATGGATGTCGTAAAACTAGGAAGGATAGAATTAGAAACGAGCATATACGAGACATGGTAAAGGTAGCTCCTATCCAAGATAAATTAAGAGAGAATCGTCTTAGCTGGTTTGGATATGTCATAGTTAGACCTAGTAGTGCCCCCCGCCACCCCACCACCACCACCACCATCAGTAAGAAAGAGTGATTTGATAAGTATTAAAGGTAGAGTTAGGGGTTGGGGAAGACCTAAACTTACTTGAGTGGAATCGTTGAGAAAATATATGATAGCTTGTACATAAGATATTGCACAAAACTGAGCAGAATGGGAAACCAGGATTCATGTAGCCGGATTCATGTAGCCGACCCAAATTAGTTAGGAAAAAGGCTTTGTTGTTGTTGTTTTTTTTTTTTTTGATGCGTTTGTAGACATTATCATTGTATTATTTCAAATACCAACTACAACTTAAATTTCACCTAATTTAATGTGTTAAGAGGGATCCAGACCACTTACATTTTAGAATAAAATTACTGTAGTTAGACATTTCTAGAACTTCATGTTCACTTTTTGTTGTTTTTGACAGGAAGGATCGAGAACTTCATCGGTATATGGTGATATGATCAGTGAATCACATGCACCTGATCTTCCCTGGTTCATCTCCAAGAATCCAACAGAACCACCATTCCCTATGGTCATTAGCGTTGGACAGCTTCTAGAATCTGTATGGTGTACATCTCTATTTCTACATTGTGAAATATATTATATGGTTTTTTAGTATCCCCCTTAGACAACTTCCCTGTTTTGAAACTGTTGAATGTCCCTGCCACTGCAGGAGAACTCCGAAATTGGTCAGGGTTGAGGGATCTATATATATATACTAATACATCCATTGAAGTTGAGTACCCTTTTTGTGGGCTAAAATTTGGGCTAACGAATGGTATCTTTTTAAGTGTATATTTAATATGTGCCTGGTGGGTATTGAACCAGGGTAACTTTTGTACCAAGTGAATGTCCCACCAATACACAAAGAACTTGTGGTGAGAGTTTAAGGGATTTATATTTATTCTCCAACAGATATTAAGTATAGTTGTCAAATTGTGTGCCTGATCATGTATTGTTTACATGGTTATCATATCGTGTATTTTAGGATTTATTGTCACATGCAAAAATTTACAGATATTAACTATGGAACGAACTATAGAAATATGAACAAATTTAGAACATGAAAAAGTGCTGAAGATCTTGATATGCAATCACAAAGGCACATACAGCGATAAATTATTCGAAGAATGCAACCTAAGATATTCATAGTTGTACAAAAATGATCTTACAAAATATATCTTAGGTAAATTTCTCTAACAACTACGAAATATGTTTCCCTCAGCAGATCTGAATGGATTGAAAAGGAATATACTGTCAACCTCAAGATTTGGTATATGGCATTATTGTGGTAATATATTGCAGCATTTATAAGTTGTCGAAATTATTTTTTTTGTGCTCAGGCACTCCATGTAGCTGGTCAAGTGGCTGGAACATCGAGCTCCACTTCGCCGCTCCCTTACAGTACAATGGCTAGCCAGTGTGAGGCCCTCGGTTTGGGTACACGGAAGAAGCTATCGACGTGGCTGGTTAATGGTGATGATGATTCTGTTCCAGATGATTCTCTCCCTACTTTCACCAACACTATTCAGTCCGTAACTGGGAAGGTGAGCCAGAAGCTTGTGAACATTTGTTGTTTTTAGGTGCTATACTTCAGTTATCCTAAATTTGGATAGTTCCCTTTGTTTTAGTGAGTTGAGGATATAGCTCTTGCTGACTCATCCATATTTTTGGGAAGCAATGGTAATATAAGGTAAATTAAGTGGAGATATGTGGAGATGCATAAGATAACTCCAATTATCTTACCTTTGGTCTGTATAGGGCTCTTTTCAGAGTTCAGATATCTCCAGTTATTTCAACACTAAGGTTGAGATTCCTGGAGGCTTCTCTACTCCAGTCCCGCTTAAAAAATAATTTTGGTTAGCATAACTGTATATCCAAATGGGTCCCATATGAGTGTTGAGATAATTAGTGGTCTCTAAACTCCAGTACAATTTCTCCAATTCTATGTCCGCTTTTTCCTACTCTACTTTTAGTATGTGGAAGTATGTGATGGTATGTTCTAAGGACCTATTTTGATATAGAAGTAAGGTAAGGTATGTGGGAAATATGTGGAGGTATATCTGATTTACCTCGATTTATTTCAACCTTGGTCTGTTTGGGATTCTATGTGGAGTGTACATGTCTCCACTTATATCATCCCTAAACTATTAGTCCATTCCAATTTATTTATTTTTTGCTTATGGGTGGAGAAATATGCAAACTTAGATTGGCCCGGGATATCTTACCTTTACATAAACTGTCTCAAAGTGGAGGTGCATGTGTGCTGCGTACAGTTTTGTAGTTTACATTACTTGTACTTTAGGGGGGGAAAAAAGTTCAAATTGCATATACTACACTCCACTTGACCATAGAATTTCTTTTAACAATGCAGGTAGGTGCACATGGAACGGAGAGGGAGTCAAGCTGTGATAATGAACAATGGCAGGCATTTAGATTACCACCTGCCAGCCCCTTCGACAACTTCATGAGAGCAGCTGGGTGCTAGGGAGGTTGTGAGGGGTGCGATTATCGAAACCTATTTGTAGAGTCTAATCTTTATCTAATTGTGGGTTAGAACTTAGAAAGCTATGTAGTTATGATGCTAATTATTACTCATCTCATTGAGATTTAGGTATCTAATGAATCTATGCGGTGTCTATGCTTGGTTGTAACTTGACGACATATTAGTTACTTTAGTAGAATGGAAAGACGGTGACTTATGTTGTATGTAGTGAGAAAGACGTATGGTTTGTGTTGTATGAAGACTAGTATTCTTGAGTGTAGCTTGCCTGCAAGTATTGGAGACCTGCTGGTTCTTTGATAGTTTTTGTGGATCCTGTTTTATTTGTTTTTGTTCAAGCTATCCAGAAGGAAATTGTCATGAGGGGCTTTTAAAACATCACCAATTGTACTGCAGCCCTAAGGACACACTGAGTGGGACAAATTCATCTTATAACATCAAGAGATGCTATTTTCTAAATCTGTGGGATTGGCCCCACTTGTATCTTCAATGGCTTCTTCAAAAACAGTTCTAATCTCTCTAACGGGTGTTTTATTTAGTGAATAAATTGCATTAAATTTTCGGATTTTTCATGGCTAGGGACATAACTCTATCCACTTCTACTTTTGATCCTTTCATCCTACAGAAGCCTTATAATTTCTTTACAGCCTAGGTTAACACTAGTATTATTAGCCAAAATAATCCTAACCTACATTTTTATTAAACAAATAGCAGATAAGATTAACAAATTATTAAAAGGATTTTTTCCACACGTCTCCAACAATTATTGAAATTCTAAATTAGGCCCCACAATTCAACAATTCCGTTTTAGCCACTTGATCTACTTCAATAGTAAACAGTCAATATCTCAATTGTTAAGAAATTATGATCCATTGGACAAACTATTGACAAAAATTCTTAGTGCAAGGGTTTTAAAAAAAAAAATTATTTCTATCGTTTGCGATCTTATTCTCTTCTAAATCATTCCGTTTAAGAATTTTTTTGAGAAATTGGTTCAGCCATTCATAATTTTTCGTAATGTTGCACTTGACCCTTAAATTGATTACTTTTGGAATCGATCAAGGGACCAATATGGAAATATCAAATTGTGGGGACTAATATCGACTTTCAATACTTGTTGAGGATCTGTTGGAAAAAAAACCTTATTAAAAATTAATGGAAAATCATTAAAAATGACGGAAGAATCTCAAAGAAAAATTAAGAAGAAAATCTAAAATTTCAAGACATAGAACGATGGGTTTGATAAGCTCACAATTATTAGATAACTTGTCTTCAAAAAAATTCTGTAAAAATAGGTATAGAAATATTTTTGATTGCCCTATGGAGTTCTTAAAAGGCAAAAGAGTCATTTAAATCAAGTTTTTTTGAGTAATCTATAAAAAAAAATTGTGGACAATCATTTTCGATCTCATTCAGGAAGATGGAACGATTAAAAGTGAAAGTGAATATGATTATGTGACGAACCATAATACCCAATAGGGTTTTTTAAAATTTATACTTAGTCAATTCGCTAACTTTTTATTTTCACTTGGGAGTTATTTTGGTTTGTAGCATGTATCCTTCATAAAAACTAATCATATATAATTGAATGTGATGAGCAATTGCTTGTTGAAAGAGCTTGTTGAGCAGATGAGTTGGTTGGATTTGGATGTGATCTTGCCAGCAGGGCCGGCCCTACCCTAGAGTCGGGTAAGGCGGCCGCCTTGGGCCCCCGGAGATTTTGCGATTTTAGGAGCCCCAAATTTGAACTTCCCTTGTAAATATGGGTACATATTTTGCGCATAAAAAAAATATTATTAGGGCCCCCCATGTCGGAAGTTCGCCTAGGGCCCCCGGAAACTCAGGGCTTGCCCTGCTTGCCAGGTTCTGATCGGAGTTGCATGATGCTTCAGTTGCAGTCGTCTCTTGTTGAGCAGATTAAAGAGGCTCAAGCAGGTGATGAGCAATTGCAAGGGTTCAGAGTCGAAGTTGAAGCGGGTACGAGGACCGATATAGTTGTTCACTCATATGGATCCCTCTGTGTAACATCCCGAATTTTCAAATAATTAAATATAAAATTTTTCATTTGTTTTCACGTGTTTTGCGCGTGCAAATGAATGTGTGTATTTGACTTTAAAATTTATTCTTATATCATGAACAAATATTTCATTCTCTTTTAAAAAGTCTATTATTAATTCTTAGGCCTAATAGTTTAATTCTAACCTATCTAAATTAATTAATTAATTACTTAAGAGCCCATTGATTTTAGCCCACCTAAATTAGCCCACTAATTAGTTTTAATATTAATGAAGACAACTTGTAAGGTAGACTTGATCAAGTAACAAATAAATTAACAATTAAATGAACAACAACTAGTGTGCATGTGATGGCACGTGCATTGCACCTGCACGTGCAATGGGACACAAAGGGTGGCCGGCCATAGCTTGAGTGGGAGAAATGGAGAGAGTGGAGAGTTGGTTACTTGGTGATGGGTAGTTCTTCTAACTCCCAAATGTATCCTAGCCCTTCATCCCAACTCATCTCAACCCTTCATTCACTCTTAAAATGTGTATAAATACCCCTCCTTTGTCTTTCTTTATCATTTGCATCAGAATTTTCAAAGAGAAAGAAAAAAGCATTTGTGAGGAAAAGATTGAGTGAGGAAAGAAATTTGTGTGAGAAAAAGAAAGAGTGTGTGTTTCCCTTGCATTGGAGGCCGACCAAAGCAAGAAGAGGAGGAGAAGGCTCGGGTTCATGCTTTGCTAGGAGGAGGAGCTCGGATCTTTGCACAAGCTAGGGGGAGACGGGAAGGCGATCATGCTTTCAAGGAGTTCTTTAGGAGTTTTCTTTGTTTCTTCAAAAGGTGGATGATTTCTCTACTTCTAATATAGATACCATGCTAGGAATCTAATTTATGAACATGTTAGAAACAAATAGAAAAGTTTGCCATATACTTGCTTGAAAAGACTAGTAAGAAAAGGATGAAACTCTTGTTCGTCTACATGAGAAAATTAGTAAAATGAATTGAAATCTGTTAATTTAGATTTGTCACGATGCTTTATTAATATATATTTCCATGCTAGAATATATATAATTTGGTGAATCATTCTTGTATGAAATTGTGCTTGTGAATGGATTATAGAATGCAAATTAACACCCATGGATTGTGAAATAAATTGATTAATATAGAAAGTTGCAATAAGTGTTGAATTTTAATTGTATTGTATGAGTAAGTTTATATTCACTTGATTGTCAAATATGTTGTCTCTTTGAATCATAAGAAATGAGTTAGTTAAATGGAAGATAAAATTAACGTAAGGGCATTAACTATGTTAAAGAATGAAAATTTGTACAAACACATTGTGAATAAATGGAGAATAAGTAGGTAAAAGATTCTAGAATAGAAATTTTCAATGTCTAAAAATACACTAATGTTTCATTTTTCAAAAAAAATGAGGAGAATAGTTTTTTCATGTTGTTAAAATGAAAATTTTTGGAAATCTAAACAAATATACTTTACTGTTTTCAAAAGAATACATTCTGATAGATTTTTAAATAAGTACAAGTTGATTGAGAAATCAAATTTATTAAAGAAGGAGTTAGATACAGATCAGTAGAATAAAACAATTTTTTACTCATGAGTACAAAAGAGAATGGGTTTGGGAGTGTTGGTCTTCGGTGTGAGACCAAAGCGCTGTGTGTTCACTTGGATTAGCGGGGGATCGGGAGGTCTCGGGTTCGAGTCTTGCAAGGGGCTTTGTTTTATTGAAATTTCGATTTTTAATCAAATCCCGAATCCATGCTTTAAATATAAACTGAGTTCTCCTTATATCGGTTAGTCACTCAGGACCTAGTGGTCTTCGGGTGCGCTTTGGGTCTGTTACTGTAACAGGGCGGGGGTGTTGGTCTTGGTTCAAATCCGACCCTTGCCTTCTGTTTGTGGTTTTTGATTTTTTTTTTTATAATTCGATTTTGGGGGTATTTTAATAGTTTTAAGAGTGAAACTGAGAAAAATACTAATATTCTTCTAGAATTACCTAGCTTTATGAAAATTATTTCTACAATATTTGACATAGTATAATGAGAATTAGAAGTAATTTTGGGAAGAACTTGATAAATTTTCTTAGAGTATGACTTTGATTAATTAATGAAAATAAATATTTTGAATGTAAAAGGATTTTTGTGCAAAGATTAAAATGAGATTTTCGACTAATTTTCTACAATATTTGACATAGTATAATGAGAATTAGAAGTAATTTTGGGAAGAAGAACTTGATAAATTTTCTTAGAGTATGACTTTGATTAATTAAAGAAAATGAATATTTTGAATGTAAAAGGATTTTTGTGTAAAGATTAAAATGAGATTTTCGACATGGAAAATTCGAGTAAGTAAAATATGAAATTTGATGTTTAATATAAGCAAGAGTGCATGGAAAATGAAATAAAAAGACCATGATGAAATGGGGAAATTTGTGAGTATAAACACTCATTTTTTGTGAACATGAAAAGAGATTGAAAACTAGAGTTTAGCTAAGTCCTTACATCGGCATGAATGAAATTTTGAAGAGAAATGTGATAATAAAAGACCAAGATTGGGGGTATTTTAATAATTGAAAACTAGACCCTTGCCTTCTGTTTGTGGTTTTTGATTTTTTTTATAATTCGATTTTGGGGGTATTTTAATAGTTTTAAGAGTATAAAAAGAAAATTGAAAAAAATACTAATATTTTTCTAAAATTACCTAGACTTCATGAAAATTATTTCTACAATATTTGACATAGTATAATGAGAATTAGAAGTAATTTTGGGAAGAAGAACTTGATAAATTTTCTTAGAGCATGACTTTGATTAATTAAAGAAAAGGAATATTTTGAATGTAAAAGGATTTTTGTGTAGAGATTAAAATGAGATTTTCGACATGGAAAATTCAAGTAAGTAAAATATGAAATTTGATGTTTAATATATGCAAGAGTGCATGAAAAATGATATAAAAAGACCATGATGAAATGTGGAAATTTGTGAGTATAAACACTAAGTTTGGTGAACATGAAAAGAGATTGAAAACTAGAGTTTAGCTAAGTCCTTACATCGGCATGAATGAACTTTTGAAGAGAAATGTGATAATAAAAGACCAAGATTGGGTCGTGGTTCGAGTCTTGCAAAGGGATTTGTTTTATTGAAATTTCGATTTTTAATCAAATCCCGAATCCATGCTTTAAATATAAACTGAGTTATCCTTATATCGGTTAGTCACTCAGGACTTAGTGGTCTTCAGGTGCGCTTTGGGTATGTTACTGTAGAGGGCGGGGGTGTTGGTCTGGGTTCGAATCTGACCCTTGCCTTCTGTTTGTGGTTTTTGATTTTTTTATTTATATAATTCGATTTTGGGGGTATTTTAATAGTTTTAAAAGTATAAAAAAAATGAGAAAAATACTAATATTCTTCTAAAATTACTTAGACTTCACGAAAATTATTTCTACAATATTTGACATAGTATAATGAGAATTAGAAGTAATTTTGGGAAGAAGAACTTGTTAAATTTTCTTAGAGCAATACTTTGATTAATTAAAGAAAAGGAATATTTTGAATGTAAAATGATTTTTGTGTAGAGATTAAAATGAGAGCTTTGACATGGAAAATTCGAGTAAGTAAAATATGAAATTTGATGTTTAAAATATGCAAGAGTGCATGGAAAATGAAATGAAAGGACCATGATGAAATGTGGAAATTTGTGAGTATAAACACTCAGTTTTGGTGAACATAAAAAGAGATTGAAAACTAGAGTTTAGCTAAGTCCTTACATCGGCATGAATGAAATTTTGAAGAGAAATGTGATAATAAAAGACCAAGATTGGGTCGTGGTTGACAGTTGATGTTTAAGACCGGTGTAGAGGTAATGCTAACTCTAGGGTGTTAACTTTATTCATGATACAAATATCTAAGGACTACACTATAGTGAAGATGTAATGAAAGTAAGAGAAAAACACAAGTATGAGGGCCTCGGATCTACGGTGTGAGAGTGTTCACAGGCTGTCTGCATGATGCATCATGTCATGACGTGGATACATCTCCGGAATTATCGGAACCGTGGCGATGCTTGTGGGGTGCTTGGTGACTACGTAGTGTCATCATTCCATGACGGAGGCGAATTATCCATAGGTTGACTGCATGATGCGTCATGTCATGACATGGAATTCCCCTCCAGGATGTCTAGACATGGGCTCGTAATTCATAAAACATCTAGGATACTTACCATACTTATCGTAGTAGTTAAACTCATAACGAGGGATTCAACCCTACAAGATGAAGAACGGTTAAGGGCTTGCCCTCGAATTTATGTAGAATGGGATACATAAGTTCGAACAAGTGCACATTAGTGTCATGAAATAATAAATAACTGCATTAAGACTAAGTGCACCGTCACACACAACATCAATAAGACAGTCCCCCTTAGCTTTGTTTGTGAACAAGTGTGCTTTCCAAGTAAGAGAAATTGATATATTATATCCTAGCGTCAGTTGTATGCAACTGACGTGCCCACAATTTCTATGCAGGAGAAAATGAATAAAAGGACTAAAGAAGGAATGTTGCTTAAAGAAATGTTCAAATTGTTATTTATTTCAAGTATCATGTTGTAATTATAATTTCGCTGCATTGATGTAAACATTGTTGTATACAAAGTTTTAAATTACTTGTAAAATTGTACGAAGTGAAGTGTAAAGATCCTGTGGAACTTTGAATTCAGACTTATTTGGAATTCGGGGTGTTACACTCCGTTTTGGGTCCAGGTTGTGTGTTCCGAAGAGTGAAGTTCGTCAAAAGTTACTTGAGGAAGCCCACCAATCGTCGTACTCTATTCATCCTGGTGGTATGAAGATGTACCGGGACTTGAAGCTTCATTTTTGGTGGCATGGTATGAAGAGGGTTGTGGTGAGATTTGTGTCGCAGTGCTTGATCTGCTAGCAGGTGAAGGCAGAGCATCAGAGGACCGCCAGACTTCTTCAGCCTCTTCCTATTCCGGAGTGGACGTGGGAGCATATCACCATGGATATTGTGACCGCTTTGCCGAGGAGTCCTAAGGGTTACAACACCATTTGGGTGATTGTGGACAGGTTGACGAAAAGCGCTCACTTCGTCCCCCTCAGAGTTGGACAGTCTACTGAGAGCCTACCTGAGAAGTACATGCAAGAGATCTTCAGACTTAATGGGGTTCCAGTCAGGATTGTATCCGACAGGGATACGAGGTTCATGTCCCAGTTTTGGGAGAGTCTTTCGAGTAGACTGGGGAGTAAGTTGAAGTACAACACAACTTTTCACCCTCAGATAGATGGACAGTCAGAGAGGACCATCCAGACTCTAGAGGACGTGTTGAGGTCCTGTGTTCTGCAATTTGGAGGTTCTTTGGAGAACCACTTGCATCTCATAGAGTTCTCGTACAATAACAGCATTCAGGCCAGTCTTAAAGCTGCTCCGTTCGAGGCATTCTATGGTCGGAAGTGTCGGTCGCTAGTGTGCTGGGATGACATTGGCGAGAGAAAGTTGTTGGGCCTGGAGTTGATCACCAGGACGGTGGATGTTGTGAGTCAGATCAGGAAGCATCTTCAAGCCCGCAAGACAGACAGAAGAGATGGGCTGATGTTCATCGGAGAGCCTTGGAGTTTGAGGTGGGAGACCATATTTTTCTTAAGGTATCGTCATGGCAAGGTGTCATTCGTTTTGGTGGCAGAGGCAAGTTGAGCCCTAGGTTCATCGGGCCATTTGACATCATGGAACGAGTAGGCAAGGTGGCCTATCGTCTTGCATTGCCACCGGCTTTATCTGGAGTGCTGACTTCTTCCATGTCTCGCAACTGAGGAAGTATATCCGTGATGAGAGCCACATGATTGACTACTCGGAGTTATCCGTGAGGCTGGATTTGTCTTGTGAAATTTCGTCAGTTGCTATTTTGGACCGGCGGAAAAAGGTTTTGAAGAACTAGGTGATCAAGCTTGTTCGTGTTTCTTGGAATCCTCACTCGTCGGGTGAGTCGACTTGGGAGCTGAAGGAGGATATCCAGTGGAGGTTTCCTGATTTATTTGTGTAGCTCTTGTTTTGTTGTTTTTGTTTTTGTTTTTGTTTTTGTTTTTGTTTTTGTTTTTGTTTTTGTTTTCTTTTCTTCTGGGATTACCCTATGTACTTCTTGTTGAATTTCGAGGACAAAATTCTTTGTGTTGGGTGGGTAGGATTTGTGACCTCTATGACTCATTTTTGTATTTTCATTTGTATTTAATTAAATTTCTAGTTATTTTATTTTATTTCTGATTTTATTGATTTTCGTCCCTTTTGAATTGTATGTTGTTGTTCTCCTTGATTTATTTCTGTTCAATTCAGCCTTTATATTCTCATTTGTTTGATCTACAAATTTGTTCTTGGCCTTGTTTATTGTCTAAACCTATTTCATGGCCTAATTGTCTCTTATTGGACTCTTTTTCTTCCTATTGGATACTAACCCAAACCCATATTGACTCTATATAACCCTCCAAATTGTACCCTAACCCTAATTACCAAACCCTAATCATCTCTCTCTCTCTCCCTAGCTGTCATCTACCCTACCTTGACCTCCCGACCCCTCTCTCCCCTTCCTCGCTGTCGTCGACCCTACCCCGACCTCCCGATCCCTCTCTCCCTTTCCTCGTTGTCGTCGTTCTATCCCCGATGCCGACAGACCACATCGCAAACCCCTCTCCTCTTCCCCTTTTTCCGCTGCACCCCCGTGCCGCCCTATCCCCGTTCGAGCCACAGGCACCCTCCTCGCGCTGTCGACGTCGTCTTGCCGCGCCGTTGTGCCTCACCTGTGCCATTGTCTCCTCGTCCTAGCAGTCGCGCCACTGTGCCGCATCACTGTTGTCGTCTTCTCTTTTGCCGAGGTCGAACCTTGTCGCTCTGCCGCGTTGCTATCCCTGCACTTGCTGTTTGTTGCTGCTTGTATGTGTGCGTATGAACACGTGCACCACTCGTGTTTGTGTTGATGTAGGTTCTCACTCCTTGTTCGTGCCGTCAGCGTTGTGTTCATTTTTCGGGATCCGTTCCTGTTATTCTGTTCTTCATCTTCGTCGTCTTTATCAGGCAAGTAACTTGTATGTAATTTTGTCATACAAGTTAAATACCGTAAGTAGTCTCGCATGAAATTGTTTAGTACCCTCATGATGACCATATTTTGTTAGTTGACCCATTCCTTCATCTCTTGATCATGAGTAGTTTACAGCAGTTGTCACCTGTTGCATGAAAACAAACTAGTTAGATGGACATCTTGATTGTATGTTGTTTGTGACATACCGTATGTTGTAGAAATTGTTGTTACATGAATACTTGTTAGATGTGCTATCTTATTATAGGCTATTAATACACATGAAATGCTGATTTAAGTTACCTAGATACCATGAATTGTATGACATCTTAGATTGGACCGTTTGTAATTAAATTGTTTGATATAATGCATAAAAGAAGTTTTGTTTTGCTGCTGCCCTATTTTTGTACAGTAAATTCGACCCTGTTAACATCAGTAAAATAAATAAATTTGTGAGCATGATTTGTAGGCTTTGTTTTCTAGTTTCCAGAACTTTCGACGGATCTGAATTCCAATTTTCTATGTATAAGTTATTGTTGTTTTACTGCAGTCATGTCATATATTCCAGATTCTAAACTATATGTATTCTGTATGAAATATTATTTTAAAACTGATATTAAAAGTAGAAATTGAACTCCATATTTTTCTGAGTATGTTTAGACATGACTGGGATCAATCTCTAATTTTTGTGGAATTAATTAAAGACTTTTATATCTCATTTCATGCATATGAAACCAATTGATATATTTCCAAACCGCTTGCTGTTCAGTAAAGAATTATATTTTCAACCTGATTCTATTCGTCTTTGATGAAAACTTTGTGAATATGAACTGTAGCCTGATTTGTCTATTTTACCACCTTTTTGACGGATCTGAATTTTGAATTATATTTTGAGAATTATCTTAGTTTTGGTACTGCCATGTCTAAACTTTCAGAATTGAAATTTTGTTGCAATACTCTGTTTTCCCAATTTTATTGACTATACTATAAATTCATCATATTTTATATGTTGAGACTAGATATGTTAGGGAATCTACCAGAATTTCATCGGATTTTATTAAGATATTTTAAAACTCTTTTCATGCTTATAAACAAGATTTTGTATTTTCTGGCTGAACATGACTTCTGTATTAAACCTTGTTTTGTACCATGTTTCTTTGGCTAATGTATGACTTGTATATATGCGATGGATTCGTAAGAGAGTCTAGTTTCCAGATTTTCTGACGGATCTAGATTTGTAGTTCTGTAGCAACGGGAATCTCAAATTTGGTACAGTAATGTCTTGTTATCCAGAACTGGAAGTTTCGTTGTTTTGACTATATAAGTTATTTTTGTCATCCGTTTGTGTTCCTATTCATCTTAGACTTATCCTTTTTTCTTGCCATGTCTTTATCCCTGTTTGTGTTCGTTCACACCTGTTTAATAATAATGAAAACTAATCAAACCGGGGTTTAAGGGTAAGATCTAGTAGTGGACAATATAGAAATGCGTATTTAGAAGGGAACTTGTTTTTCCCACTGTTTACTGTGGTACCCACTGTTTATCTCTGGATGCATGAGGGCAAGATCCATGACACTGTTTGTTATTATTGTTAATGTTACTGTTGTCTGAATATACTGTGCTATAGGTTCCATTACGAAATCTGAAAACGAAATTGTTTGATGTAGCAACCATGTGGTATAATTTGGGACACATGAAGTACTACCTAGATAGTAATGAATATTAGACATAAGAATAACTGTTTCACTGTCACATCCTGTTACTGTTACTGTTGATTTCACTGTTACTGTTTTTGTTATCTATACTGTTATTCCACTGTTTACTGTTATTCGTAGACTGTCATCCTTTGTTGGTTTTTTCCTCCATGTCAGTACTTTCTGTTTTGTTTCATATTTTTCCTTTCCTTTTCCTGCTTGTACTACTTGCGGCCGGGAACTTGCAACTAACGGGCACTATGTTTTCCTATCTTCCTATTTTCCTTGTAATTGTCATATGAGCAGGTTTTGGTGATTGTTTGCCTACTGAAGTTGGTGAGCAAAAGTTTTGAGCTGCGCATTGGAATTTGCTTAAATATTTTGTGGAACTATTTTATTCATATTACTGTATTGAGACTTGTATTGGGCTTGTAGTCCCAGGATATTGTTTTGTTTCAGATCTCGTATTTGTTTGGAATATTCATTATTGTTGCGAATAAATACTGTTGAATTATAATTGTTTATGCATGCCTGGTTGAGTATATTGTTATATTTACTGTTGTAATGAGTCAAGTAGATCCGTACAGCTTATGGATGGTGAAAACTATCTGCTGGGCTTAGTCACGTACCGTATTCCGTATTCTTTTTGGGAAGTGGGGCGTGACAAGAAGGAACTTGATGATCAGACTCTGTAGTTGGAATTGCTACAACTATTTTTCTATCACTTCATTGTAATAAACTGTTTATTACATTGTTTATTGTCGGATATTTTGACCTGAATTTCTTGTATCTCAGATATTGGTTATTGTATTCTATCATCGTTCATGTGATTATTATTGTAACCTGTATTGTTGAACTTACTTGTATAGTACAGCTTATGAATGATATGAGTTCGTATACTTATATCATTCGTTGGACCTTAGTTGCGTGCCCGTAGTTCCGTATAGTGGAAAGCAGAGCGTGACATATGAATAAAACTTTGTTGTTGTTATAGAAACTACAAACTTACAAATATTTATAATTAAAAACTTCCAACCGATCAGTTGGTAACTCCATGTATGCATAGAGAGTCAAGTCTATGTTTCTAACTTTCTAAGATACAGGATAACTACTTTGTTGTTGTTATTGCAGTTGCTGCTGTCGTTGTTATATTAGAAGCTACAAGATGAGAACTTAAGCAGTATTTACATATAGTAATTTTCTAGTGACCAGTTGATACCTTCATTTATATATGTAGAAGATTAATATCTGCGATAAGTTTTCCAAGATAATTTAAAACATTTAGACTCGCACGCTTCTGCAAAGTAGTGAAACGTACTTAATTACAACAGTGAATACATTTTTCATGATTTGTGCCAATTTCGAAATATCAAATGATTTATTCTTTGCAAAACTTGTCTTGTGAAAAGGTTTAGAAAATCCACATCCCCCTCCCCTAGTCATAAGTTAAATGATATCACTTCCAGACTTAACAGTTTAATGATAGTTCCTATTCTAACTCCATGTGCTTAAATTAACAATTTTAGAATCAGATGAATATTATTTACTTGACGAAATAATGAAATGCAGAAAATGCCCACAAGATACAACATCATTTGCATTCGAAATTTTGTTAAGATGTGTTAGGATATAATCACTATTTGGAACATCTTATATGCATCACTGAACTCTACCAGAAAAGTGGATGTATGGACAAAAAATGCATACCTTTTTCCATGACTTCTTTATCCACTTCATTTTAAAACTGTCCAGGTCATCAATTACCAAGGTCGAGAGACAAGATTTTGATAACTAGCTAGAAAGGACATCCCATCCCCTGCAAAAACTTCTGCAAGCTAAAAGTAACAATAACAAGAAAATGAAACTTCTCAGATTCCATAACATTTAAAATGGAGACTTCATTACGCAACCATAATTTTGGATTATGAACATTTTCATATTTACTCATTTGCAAAAAAGACTATTTGAATAGTGACACTATTCATGAACCTTAAAAAAAATAACTGACAGTAATATGAAAACAATGCATGCAGAAAAAGATATGATTACTGTAAATTTAATTCGAACAAGATTTTGATAACTAGCTAGAAAGGACATCCCATCCCCTGCAAAAACTTCTGCAAGCTAAAAGTAACAATAACAAGAAAATGAAACTTCTCAGATTCCATAACATTTAAAATGGAGACTTCATTACGCAACCATAATTTTGGATTATGAACATTTTCATATTTACTCATTTGCAAAAAAGACTATTTGAATAGTGACACTATTCATGAACCTTAAAAAAAATAACTGACAGTAATATGAAAACAATGCATGCAGAAAAAGATATGATTACTGTAAATTTAATTCGAAGATCACACCAAATGTGAAGTTCCAAGTAATATAAAAATAAGAGCAACTATAATTCATCACATAGTAAATTTATTTACTTGCAATATCAGGGTTTCTGCAGCACATATGAAAATTAAAATCGAGAACCTATTTTAATGGATGTTAATGTAACTAACAAAACTCAAGATTGGGCTATTTTATTATTTGGTGAAATTTTAGTATAGTTTGTGAAGGCCTCTCCTTGCATAGGTGATTCCAGTAGACATCATTTGTTGATGAAAGAAGAATTTTTGTTTAACAACGTACATTAAAAAGTATAGATTTTTGCAATTTTGCATGTTCATGAATCATGATACAGAACATATTTTAAGGGTTTTAGAAAGTTGACCATTAGGGAAGTGAAGAATGTCCCATGCCAGGTGTTGCAATTCATGTAATTTGCAAAAGAATCTCAGTGATGGTAAAAATCGCAGCAGATCAGAGCCGTACGATTCCTGCACAGATCTCAAAGCATCTACAGGCAGATTAGCCATTACAGGCCTCTTTTACAAGTCTGGGCCCACTCCAAGACATGGGCTTCTTCCCAGCCCATAAAAAGTGACAAACTAGGCCCACTAGAAGAGACACCCAGCCCATGCTGGCTGGGAGTCAAATCTCATATAACCTTACGAGAATATCTTATCTCTTGAGGGGGAGAAACATGAAAGAGATAAGGTAGTTAAATCGATCCAACGGACACAAATCAATCTCTTGAAATGCCTCTCAGGCCTATAAATACCCCTCCCCCTTTACAGTCAGAAGGTAATCAACAATTTTTCAGTTTTCAGTCTCTCACTCTTTCTCTCTTTCTGATTCTGACTTGAGCGTCAGAGGGTCTGTCGCCGGGGCAACCCCCGGTGTTTCAGGCTTTATGTAGGTCCATCGACTGCATCAGCAACCGTCGGATTCATATCACGGTAGTCAATCAACGATTTAGATTCATTCTCAGGAGCTTTAACCATCTTTAATAGCAAGGGTCACAAGTTTGACTTTTAGTACTTTCCTTCAATTATTAACTCACTACCTTTTTGCTCCCATACCGAAATAAGCAGCAACAGATTGGTGTCGTTTATGGAAAAGACTACACAAGTCAGGCCTGTCTCCATGCCACCAAGACTAAGAGGTAAAGGGGCGGCCTCCAGCCGTCGCACTACCTCTCTTCGTCCACCAGCTCCTCCAATGGAAGATTAGATTCCTCCTCAACAGTTGCCCTGACAGCCTAATCACACTCCTTCCAATGGAGAGGCACAGGGAGGCTCCCAACATGAACAACATCCAAAGTATGACCGCATCTCACTCCATAATGCTTCAACTGATTCGATGGCCTCACGAGACCCACGGGGGTCTGGAGATCTCCGCCAGATCATCAGTAACAGGCAATAAGAAACCGACCTACGAATTAAAATGGACGAGAGGTGTGCCCGATCTGAGGCCTCCCGCTCAGGTCTTCAAGCAAGCTAGAGAACACATTCTCCTAGACAAAGATCAAGGCAATCCTCCTCTCACAGGGGGCGACCAACAATGAGAGCCCACTTCATGAGGATTCGAAGGCTTCCTATGAAGAACAGAGGGCAAAATGCCCCGGTCACTAGGGCCGAATTGGATAAGTTCAAGCTTGACATCCTCCATGCTATCGAACGGAGTCAAGATCTAGGCCTGCCCCCTAACGAAGGATCCGCCGACTCAGTTGGAACCCAAAGGAAGGACGACCAAGTCCTCCGTCGTATCCAAGAAGTAGAAGATCACTTAGAACAAATGAAGAATGAGAGAAACCACTCCAACAGGGCCTACTGCCCTAGTCGACCTCCTTTCAGCAGAGTCATCCTCGATGCACCCAACCAAAGGGCTTCAAGGCTCCGCAATTTGAATCCTACAATGGGAATCAGACCCGACTGACCATATCGAGAGCTTCAAAACACAAATGATGGTCTACAACGCCATTGATGCACTCATGTGTTGGACATTTTCCGCAACACTGAAAGGATCAGCAAGGGAATGGTATTCACGTCTGACACCTGAATCCATATTCTCCCTCGATCAGCTCGAGGGGCACTTCATTGCGCACTTCGTTACCAGCCGGAGAGCTAAAAAGACCAGTGTCTCCCTGTTAGAACTGAAGCAAAGAGATGAAGAACCGCTGAAAGACTTTGTCAAATGCTTTACAACTAAAGCAAGGTCGATTCCCTCTTTGAACATTTCAATAGCAGCTGCAGCTTTCCACCACAACATCACTAACAAAGACTTGAAAACCTTCCTCGCCAAAAAGCCACCCAAAAGTTTCACTGAGCTCCTAGAAAGGAGTGACAAGTATATCAGGGTCGAGGAAGCTCTCTATCCTTAAGGCAAGAATGATTCATCTTCCGGGAACAAACGAAATAATACAAGCAAGGAAGAACTCAGGAAGTTTCAGAAAAACGGTGCAAGTTCACGTCGTCCAACTCTAACGCCACACTTCGACAAGTTCACTTCTCACAATGCAAGCATATCATCCATTCTGATGGAAGTGGAGCAGGACAGAATAACCCCCCCCCCCCCCCCCGATGTCAACGTCTAACAGAAGAAGAGACAAAAAAAAGTGGTGCACATTTCACAGAGATCATGGAAACACTACTGAAACTGTCGAGCCCTTAAAAAAGAACTGGAAGCTCTGTTTCGCAGGGGCTATCTCTTCAACTTCATTCAGAAAGACAACAACTCCGAAAACCCTCCGCCCCGGGGGGCTAATAAGCGTCAAGAGAGGCCATACGAGTCGCAAGACTCTCAACACATGGCCGTCCTCCACTCCATTCATGGAGGCCCGATGGGGGGAGATTCCAATGCCTCCCACAAAGCTTTCGTCAGGGAAGTCAACTCCATAAATAACATTCTACCTACCAAACGCACCGGGGTTTCGGTATCCTTCTTCGGCAAGGACTTAGAAGGCGTCCGAACACCTCATTGTGATGCATTGGTCATAAACCTTCGCATGCTAAATCATGAGATATGCCGCATCCTGATGGACAATGGCAGCTCGGTAAATATCCTCTTCATGGCCACATTCGAGGCTTTCAAGCTCTCTCGAGACCGACTTAAGCCAGCCGGTTACGCACTCCACAGATTCACCGGTGCCCCCGTTCAAGTAGAAGGAGTCGTCACACTGGTAGTCGAGGTCAAAGCTGCATACAATGCTATATTTGGCCGTCCCGGCCTAGCGGCATTCCATACAGTTGCCTCCGTATTTTACATAAAAATGAAGTTCCCAACAACAGCTGGCATAGGCCAAGCTGTAGGAAGCTAACAGTCAGCACGAACATGCTACACCGCTACAATGGCGGGCTCGGTCTTCCCCCTCGATGCCATAAAGCTATTGCTAGAAAGCAGTCACGATAATTCAAAAACTGTACACGAGCTTTACGCCATTGCCAAAAACAACTCTACTAAGAACTTCCAAACCAGCCACATCATCTCTCACCAGGTCCAAACTAGTTCTCATCATGACACAGTAATAAACCTGAATCACTCGCCCGAAGCCACTCCGCTCGGAAACAAATAATCTTGCCTAAATACATTGGTGCATCAGAAGATTTCTCCGCTCATTCAGCGGAAACAAATAATCTTGCCTAAATACATTGGTGCATCAGAAGATTTTCATTTTTCTATGCAAAATAATGGAGGGCTCCTTCCAAAACAGGCAAGTCCAGGCAAGGTCTACCAAGCTGTTCGCCCAACGGCTCATCAACTTGAAGACCCAAGGGCAAGGGAGATATCAGAGCTGGAAGGTGGAACACCTTGAAGGTGAACGAGGGCATCTCAAATGTCCTCTCTTAATAGTAGTAGCAAATTCTCTCAATTTGTAATAACGGTCAGCCACTAGAGCAGCTGCTTAGTTCTATTTCCCAGCAAATTTTCCAAATTTGTAATAATGGCCAGCCACTAGAGCTGCCACTTAGTTTTATTTCCCAGAAAAATGAAGCACGAATTTTTGCAAAATTCTTATACAACTCTACGGATGCATACAATGAGTTGAGTGCCAAACTTCTACACGAAAACGACACAAAAAACTTGTTAAAAGCTTCCTACAAGACAGGTTCGGAGTCCATACTCATGGTTCGAAGTTACTCCAGCGATTTGTAATGAAGCAAGTTCAAAGTGCGCTTCACCATTCGATCTGCTCCTCCAACCTGTTAATTCATCAAAGCAAGCAATGAGCTAAACACCCAACTTATGCTTAGAGCGGTGCTAAACACTCGTTATAAGCTTTCCACAAGACAAGTTTGGAATCCATACCCATGACTCGGGGGTTACTCTCGCAACAAGCAATCCTGCACATTTAGAGCACAACCCACTGATCGATTTGTTCCTGAAACTTGTTAAAGTTCATGGGAGACTTACACAACGAGTTGAGCCAAACTTATACACATAAATGACACCAAACACTCGTTACAAGTCTTCCTGTAAGAAGGATTCGGAGTCCATACCCATGGCTCGAAGAGACTAATAATTTGCAATAAAGCAAGTTCACAGTGCACTTCGCTATTCGATCTGCTCCTGAAATCCGTTAGCGCCTCCACAACCGGTTCAGAGTCCATACCCATTGTTGGATAGAGACTCTCACAATTTGCAAAGAAGCAAGTTCAGAGTGCGCTTCGCCATTCGATTTGCTCCTGTAACCTGTTAATACTCAAACTAATAAGTTCAGAATCCATACCCATGGCTCGAAGTTACTTTCGCAACCTGCAATTACACACGTTCAGAGTTCAACTCGCCATTCGATCTGTTCCTGCAACTAGTTAAATTCCTCAACGATAGATTAAGAGGTCCAAAATCATAGATCGCAGTTACTTTAGCAACACTTGTAAAAAGTAACACTTAGAGTTCAACTCTCCACTCGATGTGACTCTCACAATTTGTTAGAGGACCCATATAGCAAGTTTGGAAAACAATGCTCCTTCAGAGTTGTCCCTACAACTAGCTGAATTCAAGACGGAGCAATGCCAAACTCCGTCATACACCGTCGGCAGTTCGTTAGCTATACACAACAGACTTGAGGCCCTGTTATTTAGCTAAAAAGAGCTCAGTCGATGGCACATCAACTATGACAGCAAGGATTAAATATATGAAAGGAATTCTTCAAATCACAGAATTATCGTCAAACTCATATGTTCAGATCCAGTACCATTACAGACATCTACAAATGCAAAGTGGCAAGTCCAGAGTCTAACTCTCTCCAAGAGCAGCTCATACAACTAGCCAACCCCCAAAATGACGAATCACAGAATAAGACACCGGCACGTAGAAGACTTCTTATTCCACAAACTACAAGTCTCATTACAACAACATAATTACAGTGAGTCTACGTTTCATGGCTAAGAATCGCTACTGAAAGTCCTACGAACACTGTACGACAAACTGTCATGTAAGCTGTTCTTCCAGCTACACACTGGAGAGATGCTCTACCTAAGAGAAACAAACCTCTTCACCGGCCTCCTACCAGCTAACAGCTCTATAGGGCCGCTTCAACTCTTGATGATGAAATTAAAGACAAGTCTTCCTTATGCAGGCAAACTCTGGTTTATCCTACCACCTTCACTTGAACAAGCTCCAACTTCGTCTCGCTTAAAGTGCCGTGCGAACGGAAGAGTCCCAACTCTGTCAAGCACATCGTATCACGAAGGAGAGCAAGCTCTATGTCCCAAGGACCTTGTTCGATGTACACAACTACTCGTCAGCATCAAGCTACAGGTCCAACGCCTTGCTCTTCGCTCAGGCTTCATCAACAACTCGTTGGCCCCGAATAACTAGTTCAACGCTCTGCTCTCTCCGCATTAGCTTCGTCTACAACTTGCTGGCCCCAAACAACGAGTACAATGCTCTTCTCTCCACATGAGCTCTGTCACAACTTGTTGACTCCAAACAATGAGTTCAAAATTCATGGACTTCGCTCGAGCTCCGCCAAACAACTCGTTGGTTCTAAAAAATGAGTTCAATGCTCTACCCACCACTTGAACTCTGTTCACTACTTATTGGCTCTGTCTACAAGTTCAAGTTCAATTCTTTGGCTCTTTCTAAGCAACAAGTTCAACGCTCTGCTTTCCACATGAGCTCTCTCTACAACTCGTCGATCCCAACAATGAGTTCTACGCTCCGCTCACTACGCGAGCTCCATCAATAACTCATTCACTTCGAATAATGAGTTCAACGCTCTGCTCTCTGCATGAGCTCCGTCTACAATTCGTTGGTCCCAAACAACAAGTTCAATGCTCTGCTCTCAGAACGAGCTCCATCAACAGCTCGTTGGCTCCTAACAACGATTGCTATGCTCTGATTGCCACTTGAGCTCCGTCAATAACTCGTTGGTTTTAAGCAACATGTTCAATGCCTTGGTCATCGCTTGAGCTCCATCAATAACCCATTGGCTCCAAACAATGAGTCCAACATCTTGGTCTTCACTCAAGCTCCACCAAATAACTTGTTGACTCCAAACAATGAGTTCTACACTCTGCTCACTGCTTGAGCTATATCTATAACTCGTTGGCTCCAAACAACGAGTTCAACACCTTTATCTTCACTTGAGCTCTATCAATAGCTCGTTGGCTCCAAACGATGAGTTCTATGCACAGATTGCCACTTGAGCTCCGTCAACTACTCATTGGCTCTACACAACAAGTTTGATGCCTTGGTCTTTGCTCAAGTTTCACCCAAACAACTCGTTGGCTCCAAACAACGAGTTCAATGCCTTGCTTTTCGCACGAGCTCCATCAACAACTCGTTCACTTCAAACAGCAAGTACAGTGCCCCGTTACTTGCTCGAGTCTTTCTAACAACCCCTCTTTTTCGTGCAACAGGGTTGGCATCCAAAACCAGCCTAAAATTGTCTTTACAAAACTTGCTAGACGCAACAGCAAGTTCCAACTCCGTCTTCTAGTTTGTTTCTACAAAACTCGATAGGCGCAAACAGCGAGCTCTACATCGACTCAGTCAAAGAGTTGTCCCTCAAAACTTGTTGGGTGCAAACAGCAAGTCCAAACATCTTACTCCGTCGCAGGGTTCTCTACTCACTTGTTGGACGCAAATAACAAGTTCAACATCCCACTCTATCTCAGAGTTTCTCGAAACTCGCTGGGATCAAACGGCGGTTTCTCCATCAAATCTATCTCAGAGTTATCTCAGAACTTGCTGGGATAAAACAGCGAGCTTAACGTCAACTCAGTCATTGAGTTGCCTCTCTGGACTTACCGGGCGCAAACAGCAAGTTCAACACAAACTCCATCGTAGAGCTTCCTCCACAAACTCGTCGGGATCAAATGGCAGTTTCTACATCAACTCTATCTCAGAGTTGTCTATGAACTCGCCGGGATCAAACGGCAGTCTCTACATCAACTCTATCTCAGAGTTGTCCCAGAACTCGCCGGGGTCAAACAGCAGTCTCTACATCAAACGTTCAACTCTGTCATAGAGTTGCCTCTACAAACTTGTTGGGGACAAACAACAAGTTCAACGACCAGCTCCATTACGAGTTGTCTCTCTAAACTCATCGGGATCAAACGGCAGTTTCTAAATCAAACTTGATCAAGGACTAACCCCTATAAACTCACTGGGGCCAAATAGCAAGTTCAAGCTTAAGTTTATCTCATAGCTCTCCTTACAAACTCGTCGGGGTCCAACGGCAGTTTCTACGTTGACTCAGTCAAAGAGTTGTCTCTACAAGCTTGTTGGGAACAAAAAAATAGTCCAACGCACTACTCCACCACAACTTGTCTCCACAAACTTGTTGGGACCAGACAACAAGTTCAACGCTCAATTCCGTTATAGAGCTTTCTCCACAAAACTTGCTGGGATCAAATAGCAAGCTCTATGCCAACTCAGTCAAAGAGTTGCCTCTCTAAACTAGCTGGGATCAAACAGCAAGCTCTAATCAGCTCCACCACGAGTTGCCTCTACAAACTCGTCGGGATCAAACTACAAGCTTTACATCAACTTTGTCTCAGAGTTGTCTCCACAAACTCACTGGGATCAAACAGCGAGCTCTACACCAACTCAATTAAGGAGTTGTATTTACAAACTTGTTGGGAACAAACAATAAGTTTGACCCAAACTCCATCATAGAGCTTTCTCCACAAACTTGCTGGAATCAAACAGCAAGTCTACAATAGCTCTCCTAGCACGGCTATATACGTACAAGATTCACCAATCGAGGGTGATGGAGGAAAAAGCTGGGTATACACATATAAATATAAATATATATATATATATATATATATATATATATATATATATATATATAGGCAAATGCTCCATTGAACATGGGTTTGTTTTCACGGGTTGGAAAACAGCGATCTGAGCCATTCGATCACTCTTGATCGTGATCAGCAGCTTAGATCGCCTCCGCCCATCACCTAATATCACTTAAGTGGCGGAGGATTATTTTGGGAATTTCGTCCCAAATAACTCATCGCCTGATTCGCTATGAAAAAATGAATGTAACCCAGGCCGTTGTTGGGAACAACGGCCTAGGTTATAAAAAATTGAATAGGCCGTTGTTTGGCCTATAAAAAATAGAACAACGGCCTTGTTCTCAATTTTTATAACCTGGGCCGTTGTTCCCAATAACGGCCTAGGCTATAAACTTTTATAAAAATTTTATAGAAATTTTATAGCCTAGGCCGTTGTTAGGAACAACGGCCTAGGTTTTAAAAATTGAGAACAAGGCCGTTGTTCCAAACAACGGCCTATAATTCAATTTTTTATAACCTAGGCCGTTGTTCCCAACAACGGCCTAGGTTATATCAATTTTTTTAGAATCTGTGAAGTGAAGAGTTATTTGGGATGAAATTCCCAAAATAACCCTCCGCTGATCAATTGAAACGGGTGATGGGGAGCTCGATCTGAGCCGCTGATCACGATCATAAGCGATCCAACGGCTCAGATTGGTGTTTTCCAACCCGTGAAAACTAGACCCGTTTTCAATGGAGCATTTGCCATATATATATATAACAATATATATATATATAGTTTTTCTTAGTTGAAAATGGGTTGGAAAACAACGATCTGAGCCATTGAATCGCTCTTGATCTTGATCGATGGCTCAGATCGCTGCTGCTCAGATTCGGAGCGGAGCTCCTATTGGAGCGGAGGGGCATTTTGGGGAGTTCATGCTAAATAATGCTTCAGACTTAGCGTTATTTAGCGTGAACTTGTTTTTGGTAAAAAAAACACTTAGGCTGAACAACGGCCTAGGTATGTACAAGTGTTTTTCCAAATACTTGTACATACTCAGATCTCATCTTCTTCACTTCTTCGTCGACAACTCTCTCTCTCTCTTTCTCTGGAGCTCGCGATATTGATTCCCCAAATCCTAGCTCTCTCTCTCTCGATCTGAAAACCCTAGTTTTCTCTTGCTCGTTGCTTCTCACTCAATCTCTCCCTCTTCTCACACTCTTGCCTTCTTCCTTTGAAGATTCCAAATACCAAAAAACCCTAACCCATACGAAATCTCCCCAACCCTAAAACCCTAATCCTAAAGAAATTAGCCAAACCCTACTCCCCTTCCTTTGTCTGCAGCAGCGCGCAAGGACCTCCTTTATCTCCCTTTATAAAACCCTCATTGTGAAAGGTAATAATTTTTTTCTGTTTTAGTAGATCTAGCTAGGTTAATTGATTGAAATTTTTTATTCAATGTTTGAGTGTTCAATTTGTATATTATGCGTAGCTAATTATAGATTAGGTAATTATAGTGTTATTGTCGATATAGATGTAGTATTAGTTGTTGTTGTTCGTTGTTAGTAAAAGCGCACAAAGAGATCCAAAAATTCTAAAATTTTGTGAGTATGTCGGGCTCACCATGCACAAGCCAACGCAACTTGTAGAAGTGTGTTCGGATTCACGGTTTGAAGTGTACGGCCATGTATCGCTTTCGACTATTTTTCGTAAGTGAAAGCGATACATCAGCATATCTTGTAAACAGTAAGTCGAAACTCACCTCTACAAGTATTTGTTGGCTCATGTGTTTTGCGTCCGTCCTACTCCCAAAGTTTCAGAATTTTTTGGTCTCGTTTGTGCGGATTTCTACCGTATATTAAACAACAACAACAATTAATGTTTGAATTATATCAGGAACTTTTGACTAGGAAACGACATCCAAAAAATAAGAAATTATGCGAGCATGTCGGGCTAACCGCTCGCAACCCAACGCTACCTATAGTTGCGAGTTCTGACCCACGGTCTGTGAGCTACGTCAATGTATCACATTGTTGGCATTTTTCATGTGTGAAAGCGATACACGGCCGTATCTTGCAAACCGTGGTCGGAACTCGCTTGTACAAGTTGCGTTTCCTTGTGTGCGGAGAGCCCGACCCAATTACAAAGTTTAGTTTTTTTTTAATGTCGTTTGTGCAGTTTTCTTATAAATTTTGTTATGTTTTGAGCGAGTTTTCAATAGAAAACACACTTGAAAAATCTGAAATTTTGCCAGTAGGTCGGTCTCGCCACTCACAAGCCATAGCAACTTATAGTTGGGAGTTGCCACCTACGGTTTGCTATATGCGTCCGTGTATTGCATTCCCCTCTTTTCCAAGATTGAAAGCGAGACACGGCCGTATCTTGCAAACCGTGGATCGGAACTCGCTTCTACAAGTTCCGTTACCTTGTGTGTAGCAAGCCGGATCCAATCGCAAAGTTTCGTATTTTTTGGACGTCGTTTGTGAGGTTTTCTCATGTAATTTGTTTCGTATCTATATATATATATCACAATCGTTTGTTAACAAGCTATTTTATATATGATATGTGTATTAATTTACCAAAAATATATTCTTTTTGCAGTTGAACAACGATACAAAGAGTTCGGCTGCCGGTGATAATTTTGTGCGGGTAGAACCAATTATTGATTCCATGTCGTTAGTCGAAGAACACATAAAACCAAAGTTAGGTATGACGTTTCCAACTTTAGTTGAGGCTGAAAATTTCTATTCTTCATTTGCTTGATGTGGGTTTTTTGCAATGCGTAAGGGTGGGAATAAATTAAAGGGAGGAGTGGAAGTAGATAAGTTCTATCTGTGTAATAAAGCCGGGTCATCGCCGAGTCAATATAGTGATGGTAGACGGGGTACAACCTATTGAACCGGTTGCAAGGCTTGCGTTCGTGTAAAACTAAACGAAGCAAGTAATATGTGGATGTTGTATTCATATCATGAAGCACACAATCACGAATTCACCTCACCCGGTAGAAGGCATCTTTTGCCCCGAAACCGTTCTATGTCAAATACGGATAAAAGGATAATAGACCAATTCAACCAAGCTAATATCCAGACATGTCGACAAATGATCTTCTTCAAAAGTTCTAGTGGTGGTCATGATCAAGTAGGATTCATCGAAAAAGATGTTAGAAATTTACTTAGAGACTCGCAAGAAGCATTGAAACGACACGATTCGAAAAATGCTAATTTATTTTTTCGAATCTAAGAAACAAACAGATCCTTCCTTTTTTATGACATTCAAGTAGATCCCGAAGGGCGGTTGTCACATTGTATATGGGTTGATGGTATTTCTAGGATGAATTATCAAGAATTTGGCGATGTACTTTTCTTTGATGCCACGTATAATACGAACCGGTATGGAATGTTATTTGTTCCCTTTATGGGAGTGAATCAACATTGACAATCGATTATCTTAGGAGGTGGGTTCATTCCAAATGAGACGGCCTTTTCGTTTGAATGGTTCTTTGAAAAGTGGTTAGGTGTTATGAATCGTGCTCGATCCGGCATCGTCACCGATCAAGACCGTGGTATCTCCGCCGCAATGAAGAAAGTTTTTCCCCAGACTCGGCATCAGTTTTGTATTTGGCACATATTGGATAAGTTACCGCAGGAGTGCGTATGTCAAACGATGTCGACAAGTTTAGGAATTCATTGAAGACTATCATCTACAATTCCGAATATATACATGAATTTGTAGAAAAATGGAATTTATTAATTTTGCAATACGGATTAGAGAATAACAAATGGTTGAACGATCTATTTTATATCCGTGAAAAATGGGCACCCATCTATGCTAAATATTCTTTTTGGGCTGGCATATTGAGTAGCCAACAGGTTGAGTCATCGCATTCTGCTTTGAAGCATCATACAGAAAAGAAATATTTCTTGCATGAATTTGTCGTCATCTTCGACTGTTTTTTGGGAAGGCAAAGACACGATGAACTGAAAGAAAATCATCGTAACCGTGAGAAGAGACCGAAGTTGAAGAGTGAATGGGCTTTGGAGGCATAAATAGTGAAAACATACACTTTGAAATTTTCTTACAAATTCCAAGATGAAGTTACAAAAAGCTTCATGTACAATGTGACATTCGTTCGCGATCTTGAGTCACCGGATAGTTCAACCTTCCATGTACTACTCTGTAGAGAATCAGAACCGGCTCGCCTTCTTCAGTTATGTAAACTCAACCAAATTATTACATTTTCTTGTCATTTCTTTGACTTCGTTGGCATTCCTTACAGGCATATTTTAGCAGTTCTTCGGTTCAGCCATCACACTTCCCTTCCGGATGTATACATTAAAAGAAGATGGACCCGGAATGTGATGAGAAGAAGTTATACATCTGTTCCAACCGAATGTGATACCGAGAATTTTGCTTCTCGATATTGTGAGTTGAGCTACCACGCAAAGCAGATTGTCGATCTTGGTTATTCCTCCAATGAAAGTTACAAATACACGCTCGAGAATTTGCAGAAGATCATTGACGGCATCTCTCAGCTACAACTGGGATTGGGTGAACAACCCGAAGAGGCCTCACAACCGCATGATAGTACACAACCGCATGGTAGTGCACAACCTCATGATGAAGGCAGTGGACACGTACCTACACGCGTAAGGGACCCACAACAATGCATGACAAAGGAAAGGCCACGCGCCAAAAGATTGAGGCCGATAAGAGAGCAACTTCGCTTTAAAAAACCGAGACGGTGCCGAAGATGTGGTATTATACAAATGGATCATGATTCAAGAAATTGTCCAACATTATTTAAGGGGTAATACGCGTAATTTCTTTGGTTAACATTTATTTAAATTTATTATACTTCATTTGTGTTAAATGAATTTGTCACTAACTAAAACTTATTTTTGAATTAAGGGCAATCAATCCGCAAGAAGTGAATCCATCCGATGAAGAGAGTTCCGAGGAGAGATATGATGAAGCATTGTGAATTGGAAATTTTTGATGTACAGTTTGAGTATGATATATATTGATGCAATAATTTGGATTTATAGTTATGTGTAAGAGTTGTTGTTCTTTTTAAATGTTCTTGGGATTCAAGTGTTGTTGTTTTGTTGTTGTTGATTGTATTGTGTATTTATATGTCGGTTGGATTGAAGTGTAGCAGATACAACTGCAGTGGACATGTTTCTTAAAAAAAATTCCTTCTTATACCTAGGTCGTTGTCTCCGACAACGGCCTAAGTTGTACAAGTGAATTTTGGAATTTTGTTGGTTTCTCTCTAACTTGGTCAAGGCAAAAAGAGTAACAAGTCAGAGAGCAAGCAAAAAAAATTGGAACAACTAAGGCAGTTGTCTCCAACAACAACCTAGGTTATAGCCAGAAATTTGTTTTTTTTTTTTGGGTTGCTCTCTGACTTGGCCAAGCCAAAAGGAGCAACAAGTCAGAGAGCAACCATAATTTTTTTTAAACTAAGGTTGTTGTCTTCAACAACGGCCTAGGTTATAGCCAGAAATTTATTTTTTTTGTTGCTCTCTGACTTGGCCAAGCCAAAAAGGAGCAACAAGTCAGAGAGCAACCATATATATTTTTTTAACTAAGGCCGTTGTCTCCAACAATGGCCTAGGTTATAGCCAGAAATTTGTTTTTTTTTTGTTGCTCTCTGACTTGGCCAAGCCAAAAGGAGCAACAAGTCAGAGAGCAACCACATTTTTTTTAACTGAGCCAACAACAGCCTCGCCAGAAATTTGTTTTTTTTGGGTTGCTCTCTGACATGGCCAAGCCAAAAGGAGCAACAAGTCAAAGAGAAACCATAATTTTTTTTAAAACTAAGGCCGTTGTCTCCAACAACGACCTTTGTTATATCAAAAAATTGGTTTTTTTTTGGGTTGCTCTCTCATTTGGCCAAGCCAAAAGGAGGAACAAGTCATAGAGCAACCATAATTTCTTTTTAACTAAGGCCGCTGTCTCCAACAACGGCCTAGGTTATAGCCAAAATTTTGTTTTTTTTTTTTGGGTTGCTCTCTGACTTGGCAAAGTAAAAAAGGAGCAACAAGTCATAAAAAGTCAATATTATTTTTTCACTACCTAGGCCGTTGTCACCAACAACAGCCTAAGATATATGAAAAATTTCGGATTATTATGAGTCCCTCCCTGTCTTGGCCAAGCCAAAAGAAGCAACAAACTCCCAAAAAAAAATCAAACTTTTTTTTTAAATGTAGGCCATTGTCTCCAACAACGGCCTAATTTATATGAAAATATGGATTTTTTGAATGTCCCTCTCTGTCTTGGCCAAGCCAAAATAAGCAACAAACTCAAAAATAATCCAAGAATTTTTTTTTAACTAAGACCGTTGTCTCTAACAACGGCCTAGGTTATCTGATTAAATTAGGAATTTTTTTAATGCTTTTTACAACTGTCTCTCCATTCTTTACGAACAGTGTCTCGAACTCTACACTAAAGACATTCATATGCCTGTATATCGACTCTATATTTTATTAATTTCCATTCTTAGCCACCTAAATGAACAATATACAATTGTTAAGGTTAAATGATTAAATAAGTACCAGAAAATAATTTTTTTTACATTTTGTAAAAAACCATTTTTTAAAATTTTTTTGGTAACCCTAAAATGTATTTTCCTCTACAATGTGCATACCTATTCAGCTTAACACCTAACCATATGCATAACCTTACCCTAACCTATAATATTTCAACCACATGTTTGGTTAGGGTTAGGGTCAAGTTAAGTTTAGGGTTAGTATAAACGATTGAATCTAGAATGTTTCAATAGAGAACGATACAGGTTGGGACTAAAATATGGATCACATGAATAGATCATACCATATTGAGAAAATTTCCAAATTATTACTGATTAAGACAATGTATTACGTCACCACAGAAATCAAAGATAAATATTCCAAACCTGGTATGCACTTTCCAAACCTCGCATAACCCGCGTGCCCTTGTTTTTTTTCAAAAATTTGGGAATACACTTTTTAAAAAAAAATTTTTAAAAAATAAGAAGAAAAAAAAATCCACAAAAAGCATTAGTAAATTCCAGAACCCTACAAAACCTCTACCCTAACCTTAGCATAACCCTTCTGTACGTAGGTCGTTGTTACAGACAACGGTCATGCCTTTTTTTAAAAAAAAATTATTTCATTTTTTTATTTTTTTACCTGGACTAAAAAAAAATCTATCGATCTCTACCATAACCCTACTCATAACCCTTCATTATCCCGTATCTCTGCTATAACCCTACGCATAACCCTATCCTAAACCCTAAACCCTACCATAACCCTAAACCCTTAACCCTATCATAACAATTAACCCTTTACAAAAAAGAAAAACATATTTTATTTTCTGGTAGATATTTAATCATTTAACCTTAACGATTGTATATTGTTCATGTAGATGGCTAAAAATGAAAATTAATAAAATATAGAGACAATATAACTCATATAAATGTCTTTGGCACAGTGTTCATAAAGAGATGAGAGAGAGTTGTTAACAGTGTAAAAAAAAAATCCAAATTAATCTTATAATCTATTATAACCGTTGGAGGAGACAAAAAAATGGATAAATTTAAAACAGGCAATGCGGTTGTGTAGGGTTGTGGACTTTATTAAAAAAAAATTTGGTGAACACATCTATTGGCATCACATGTAACGTAATAAAGTGTATTAGTCAGTAATAATTTGAAATATAACGCAATAAATTATTCTGTACTGGTATTGTTCTCTATTGAGATATTATGGGTTAGGGGGATATGGTTAGGGGTTAGGTGTTAAGCTCAATAGTGTTTGCACATTCCAAAAGAAATTACATTTTAGGGTTTCAAAAAAAAAAAATTTAAAAATGTTTTTTACAAAAATCATAAAACATAAATTATTTACTGGTACTTATTTAAGTATTTAAACTTAACGATTGTATACTGTTCATTTAGGTGGCTAAAAATGGAAATTAATAAAATATAGAGACGATATACAAGCATATGAATGTCTTTTGCGTAGAGTTTGATAGACACTGTTCGTAAAGAGTGGAGCGACAATTATGAAAAGCATAAAAAAAATCCAAATTTTATCATATAATGTGGGTCGTTGTTGGAGACAACGGCCTAAGTAGTAACCAAAAAAATTGGCAACCTTATGAGCTGTTACTCCTTTTGGCTTGGCCAAGACAGAGACCAGCTCAAAATAATCCAAAAATTTTCATATAACTAAGGTCGTTGTTGGAGACAATGGCCTTAGTTAAAAGATGGGTTTTTTTGTACTCTACATTTATGAGTTGTTGCTCCTTTTCGCTTCGCCAAAAACACAGAGCAACTTAAAAAAATTTAATTTTTTCCATATAACGTAGGCCGTTGGAGACAACGTCCTTAGTTTTAAAATAATTTTGGACTTTTTATGAGTTTGTTGCTTTTTTCACTTGGGCAAGACAGAGAGGGACTAAAAAAAATCCAAATTTTTACATATAACTTAAGCCGTTGTTGGAGACAACGACCTTAGTTTAAAAAAATTGGATTTTTTTGCAGTTTGTTGCTTCTTTTGGCTTGGCAAGACAGAGAGGGACTCAACAAAAATCCAAATTTGTCCAAATAACTTGGGCCATTGTTGGAGACAACGGCCTAAGTTAAAAAAAAAAGTTCTGTACATTTATGAGTTGTTGCTCCTTTTATCTTGGCCAAAGTCAGAGAGCAACTCAGATTACATTTTTTTCATATAACTAAGGCCTTTGTTGGAGACAACGGCCTTAGTGAAACAATTTCTTTGGTAATTTTTATCAGTTGTCACTCCTTTAGGATAAGCCAAGACAGAAAGCTACTGATCAAAAAAACAAATTGATTGATAGAACCTAGGTTGTTGTCTTCAACAACGGCCTAAGTAAAAAAAATAATAAAATAATAATTACAAGTTAACACAGCAGCTACAGCTGCTACACTACATTCTCCAAAAAAATACTACATACAATCCCATCAGCTACATTCTCCAAATAAAATTCTACATACAATCTCCCAAAAAAACTACATTCTCCAAACAAAACAATAACAACAACAAAATTCACAATCATCACATAATAACAACTACATCAACAATAACTAAAACAAACCATATCTCAACAACAACCACAACAAGTTCTATCAATTGCATTCAACAACAACAACAAAAATTTGTACTCCAAAAAAAAAAGGATCGGGAAACACTTAACCACCGGGCGTGTAAATTTGTGGTGCTCGCCTCTTCTAAAGAGGTTGTCGCTGCCGGGTTGGGGATGACGCCGCAACAATTTCTTCTTCTTCTCCCTCCTCTTGTCTCTTTCGAACAACACTTTCTTGATGATCTTCTTCTTGCTCTTCTTCTTGAGGTGGAGATGGAGCATGATATTGGCATTGTTGCCCCGGGCCAGATAGCCTACCCCTCACGCTCTTACGACGCTATGTACGTACGGATTTATCCAAATAACGGTTCAAAGCTTCACCCTCTCCCAAAACATCTAAATTGCTACGACATGAAGAGAGCATCTTCTGAGCGAACTTCTTCATAGGTTGGGTAGCATTACTTTTGAGTACCTGCGCGCATTCTTTTGCCATGTCCCATGTATTATCGATCTAAAACAAAAAAAAAGAATTATATATTAAATACATTTGAATTTGTAAACAATTTAATCACTTTAAAAATAAGGAAATTTCAATAAAATTTAATCATTATACTCACCAATGTACGTATAGATGACGTCTTCGATCGGAACATGGGTTGTGAACTAGAATAAGCGGGTGGCGGTTCAATCTCTCTCTCCTCAATTAATAGTTGAATACCAGCAGGTAGTTCTGTATTGGGAGAGATGTACAAACATGTAATAGATTTGTACCATTCCATGTACTTCGTTTGTTGCGTGCTATCGTACAGTGGAACATCAATAATTACGAGTTCAAACTATCGCTCATTCCATTCTGCAACATGAACACAGTGGAAATCAGCCCAATCATAGGTAGGCATACGACCAGTACCCCTCACAGCGTGTAACTCAAAGTTGTATAGCTTTGTGCATATTTTGGGTAGATTTTGTTTAAGACCGAATTACCGAAGTACTCTCTCCGGCCGCGGATGCTCCACTAAATCAAAGTTGATGAGTGGAGTCGTCGTCATCCACAACTGCGACCCGGTCATGCACATCGGTGGTAGTCTTCCCACCCGCTCGGGTGTATACGGAACCCAAATCACGAACTCTTCTCGTAGTTGGTCGAGCTCGTCTCTGTAGTAAGTTAGTACACCTTTTGGGTTGTCTCTATAACTCCATTTACCTGCCCAATATACACCTAAGGGTGCTAACATATCCACATTTGGTGCTTTGGCCATCCAACCGTCCGTCGGTCTCGTAATTCGGGGACGACCCAAGTGTAGACGCTCCCATGATCAAATTTGTAACAAGACCATTGGACCGGTCATCTCAGTTCCATCTAACGCAATCGAACACAATGTCCTGTACAACATTGCTAACGTGCAATTTCCCTAGTTGTACCGGCCAGCTAAGCCTAGGTCGGCGAGCAATCATAAATACATAAGCAGTACGGTATCTCCGGATGAGTTAGGCAAGATAACCCCTCCAAGCACCGTTAGAATGTACGCTCTTGTGTAACACTGCACTTCGTGGTTGGTCGATGCATCGTTCAACCTTCCTTCAAAATTATCCTTCAACCAAAATAGTCGGATTGATTGTCCCCAAAAATAGCCCTATCTTCCGCATCCACCTCATTAAACTCTGTACCGAGGAGTTCATTACACAAATTTTTATTATCAAAGTTTATATTACCAGTCACGGCCATCCCATCTATTGTAAGACCAGAGATCATTGATATATCCTGTAGCGTCACCGTCATCTCTCTGACCGATAGATGGAAGGTGCGCGACTCTTGCCTCCATCGCTCGACGAGTGCTGCAAGAAGTGCTCGGTCGAGTTTTACCTGACCCATCAGATTGATTCCGTAGAAATCGGCCTGAACTAGGTATTCAACGATACATGGGTGCACCGTCATAGTCTCGTGAGTGCGGTAATTACACCTCCGCGTCGTCCCACCCTACACTGCCTCGGATCTGTGGTGGTCTTTCAAGGTGAGTTCACCTTTATATATTGGTCCTGGATCTCGTTCTGCTGCCGAAGAGGATGTACCAACCTACACCAACACATTGTAAAATTATTATTAGTATAGTAACAATACCACTACATACAAAATTCACAATACAAATTAATAGTTCTCTTACTTCTGTGGAATGTTCGCCCCGACCACTAACAGATGACCTTCCGGTTCCCCTCATTCTAACCATTTATATGTAAGAAAGTTCGCATATATAAAACAATTTATTCACAAAAAATTGTCATATATATAGATACAAAACAAAATACGTGAGAAAACTGCACAAACGACTTTCAAAAAATACAAAACTATGTGATTGGGTCTAAATTGCTGCACACAAGCAAACACAACTTGTACAAGCGAGTTTGGACTCACAGTCTTCAAGATACAGCTATGTATCACTTTCACTCTTAAACAAGAGTGGAATGCGATCCATATATGCATATAGCAAACCGTGGGTGAGAACTCGCAACTACAAGTTGCTTTGCCTTGTCAGTGGCGAAAACGACATACTCGAACAATTTCGTAATTTTTGAGCAAGTTCTATATTGAAAACTCGCTAGATACATAACAAAATACGTGAGAAAACCACACAAACAACCACACAAAAAAAACAAAACTTTACGATTGGGTCAGGCTCTCCGCACACAATCCAACAGAACTTGTAAAAGCAAGTTCCGACCCACGGTTCCAAAGATACGACCGTATATCGCTTTCAATCTTGAAAAAAAATGCGGAAAGCGATATATTGACGTATCTCGCAAACCGTGGGTCGGAACTCACAACTACAAGTTGCGTTGGGTTGTGAATGGTTAGCCCGACCTACTCACGCAGTTTCGTTTTTTTTTTGGACTAAGTTTGAGCAGTTTTCTAGTGAGACCATACTAAAAAGGTTCCGAGGTATATAGAAGTTCTTTCATATACGCGACAGAAACAACACAAACGAGATGAAAAAAATAAGAAATTTGGTCGTTATGTCTGGCACACTAAACACAAGCCAACGCAACTTGCAGAGGTGAGTTCTGACTCTCGGTTTGTAATATACGATTGTGTATCGCTTTATATCCATTTTATTGAATAAAAGTAATAAACGGATGTATCTTACAAAGCGTGGGTCGGAAATTGCCTTTACAAGTTACGTTGCCTTGTACGTGGTGAGTCCGACCTATTCGTAAAATTTGGAAATTTTTTGATCTCGTTTGTTTGCTTTTCCTATATTCTACAACTTCAACTAACACTACATCTACGAAAATTTCAACAGAATATATACAACACACATGATACAAAAATTGTAGACTCTTTAAATTGTAGACTACTATGCATTATACAAAAAATCAAACTCAAAAATTGAAAGAAAAAAAAATCAATAAATTTACACAGTTCATTACACTAAATTGTGAATAAGTGAATACCTAGTCTAGAGAGAGAGAGAGAGAGTTGTCGAAGATGTGAGCAGCCGCTGCTGTAGACGAAGAAGTTGTAGACTCTAGGGTTTCAAAAAATTTGTGTTAAGGTTCGGGTGAGTTGGAAATATTTCGGATTGGGTTAGGGTTTGGGGTATTCGGGAGAGGGAGAGATAGATAGAGAAGAGGGGGAGATCGAGAAGAGGAGGTCGAAATAGAGCTAGGGTTTGGGGAATCAATATCGCGAGCTCCAGAGAAAGAGAGAGAGATAGTTGTCGATGAAGAAGTGAGGAAGATGAGATCTGAGTATGTACAAGTGTTTGGAAAAACACTTGTACATACCTAGACCGTTGTTGGGAACAACAGACTAGGTTGATTTTTTTAATAAAAAAAACAACCTAGACGTTGTTCCCAACAACGGCCTAAGTGTTTTTTCGACCAAAAAAAGTTCACACTAAATAACGTTAAGTCTGAAGCGTTATTTAGCGTGAACTTCCAAAAATGACTCTCCTGCTCTAATAAGAGCTTCTATCCGAATCTGAGCGGCAGCGATCAAGATCAAGAGCGATCCAATGGCTCAGATCGCTGTTTTCCAACCCGTTGAAAATTAACCCGTTTTCAACTGAGCAAAACTCATATATATATATATATATGCAAATCCAAGTCTAAAACAAAATACTTCAAAAAACCCCCAACTAGTTGAGTCCACAATTCAAGAGAAGAGAAGAAATCGAGTCGGGTCAGGGTTCACGACCCAAACCCACAAAAAATCCAAAGTGTAAGCAAAAATGAGTTGCAAGTGTGGATACAAACCCGTTAACCAAAAACCTGAAACACGCACACTTCTCCTTCTCCTCCTCCTCGTCCGCCTTTCTTCATCCAAAAGTTCTCCCGCCAAAAAATTCCAAAAACAGAGCTCGACTAAAACACTCCAACTCATTTTCTCCTCCTCACTCCAACTCCAACATCGAGCTCAAGCCTCGTCCCTGGACAGAGCACATCGCCACCGTCAGCGAGGCTTACCTTGCAAATTCGCTGCCATACTCGCCATGAAATGGAGCTCAACCAAACTCCTTGAAAGCTCAAGCTCGAAGCTCAGCTGGCTCTACGGACATAGCTCAGCGAGAGTGCTTGAAGAACTCCATAGCTCAACGAAGCATGACGAGGAATAGCTCGTAGCTCCATCCGAAAACAGAGCTCGAAGCTCAGCAAACCCATGGCTCGACTGTAATATCCTAAATTTTCATTTAATGAGAAATGTTGATTTTTACGTGTTGTGCACGTACAAATTTTGTATGCATATTTTCTTATAAAATTATCTTTTATAACATGGACAATTATTTCTTTCTTTCTCTTTATTTTTCTAAAAAGCCTATTTTATAAAGCCTAAACTTGTTTTCTTATTTGTAAGCCCACCCTAATAAATTAAATATTTTATTAAATAACCCATGAGCCTAAAGCTCACTATTTTGAGGCCCACAACTTAATCAATCTTTTAATTGTCACAACTTGTCATGTAGACACAATTAGTGGACAATTGATTAATTAAATTTGTACAACTTTTAATAGGGGTACTAGAAGGGGCACGTGCACACACTAGGGTGTGTTTTGCACACCTTTGGGGAGGCCGGGTTGTGGCTAAGAAAGAGAGGGAGAGTGGGATTGAGTTGAGGGGTAGTTATTGAGTTTATGGAAGTTGCTACAACTTCCCAACTCATCTTGGTCCTTAATCTCTAACTCCTTGATTAATCCTAGCCATCTATTTCCACCCTAAAAGTGTATAAATACCCCTAGCTTTTCTTCTCATTAGTGCACTAAACATTTTGTGAAGAAAGAAGAGAAAAGAAAAAGATAAGAGAGCAAAAGATTGAGGAGATTTGTGAGCAAAAGACTAGAGTGTGAAATCCTTGGTTGTGTTCCAACCAAAAGGAGGCCGGCCACCACCATCAAGCACAAGGGAGCTCGGGTTGCACCAAGGAGCAAGGAGGAGGAGCATTTTGCAATACATTCTTGGAGGAGAAGGCTACTTTCTTGCGTTCTAGGAGCTTTCAATTCGTTTTTCTTCAAATAGGTGGGTGTTTCTCATGACTTCTAAATCTAGATACCATGCTAGGAGTGTTTTGATGATATTATTAGAGAACAACTAGGTGAGATTTTACTCATGTTGCTTAATTAGTGATGAGATGATAATGCTTGTGAAATGATTGTTATTGGGCTATTTGTGAATTACAATGCTAAAAACTATCATGTTTAGCATGCTAAATAATTAAGAATCATGTTGTGTGAAAATCTCTGCCTATGAGACAAAATTGAATGTCTCATGTGAAATTGAATTGGTTAATTGTAAGCAATTTCATTGTAGTAAGGAAGAAAATTTTGGTGTTCTAAATTAGTGTGATTGGTTAATAAATAAAGGAATGAAGAAATAGAATATTTTTGTAGAAATCTATATTTCGAATTATGTGCAATGTGGTTGTTCTAAATGTCGAAATTATGGACATTAGAATGCAAAATGAGATTAGAAATGCATGTTTTATTAGTGAATAATAACTTTAAAAGTACTGATTTACTTTATTTGTATACATATTAAGATCTGGAAAATTTGAGTTCAAAAGAGTAGAAAAAGAAACCAAAATCGTTTTTGAAAAAATTGAGAAACTAGAGATGAATAGAGAGTAGGAACAAAACCATTAAAACCCCCATTCTGGACGACTTGGTCGCTTAGACCAGTTGGTCGGTTGGTGTGTTGGGCGCTGACTGTGGCGTGGGCTACTCTTGGTTGCGGGTTAGAGTCTTGAGCTCTGCTCTTTTGTATCGGAAATTCGAATAAAACCCAAAATCCGAACCCTAAGATACTTAAGTATTGTTTCCTTTTACCTATCGCGTGTGCACTGTAGCACAGTTGGCTTGCGGTTGCGATTGTTTTCCTTCAGGTCGCGGGTTCGATTCATGGTCTCGGCCTGTATATAAAAATTGATTTTTTTTGAGTTTTAAAACAGATTCTTAGCTTCTAAAAATTTGGAAAATTTGTGTTAATTATTATAAAATCATGTAGAACTCATGAAAAATATTTGGGAACTATTTGACTAAAATAACTTTGAGTTAGAAGTGAAATTGTATCAAAAAGACTATTGAAATCTACCTTTGGAAAATTATAAAAGTGATTTATTTTTTTATGAGAAATTATGTTAAGTGATAAAGAAGAATTTTTGAATGAAAGGAAATCTAATTGTGTTTTCTATGGTCTATTGTTGTTAAATTGAATTGGGTTATGAATGAAAAATACGACTTTGTGGCTTTTGAGTTAAATGAATGAAATAAACATTAGTATGAGAATCAGATGAAATTATTATTGATTAAAATGAGACACATGAATTGCAATTGAATTATTTGTATGAGATTTGATTCATAGAAAAGATCGGGAATTTTGTTAATTGTGAAAGAGAACTTATGAGTATGAAAGAAAAGTTGAAATTAATAAAGAGAACTCGATATTGTAATTATGAGTTGAAATTAAGAATTAGGGTGTAGCTAAGCCTCACATCGGCAAAATGAAAGAAAAGTTGAAATGATATTTGAAATGAAAAGACCAAGATTTGGGTCATGAGAAATGAATGAATAAGACCGGTATAGTGGGAGTGCTAACCCTAAGGGATTAATTTTGTTTATGATTCAGTTAAATTAAGGACTAGTTATATAGTGAAGATGTGATGAAAGTAAGAGAAAAATATTGAGTATGAGGGCCATTGGATTGGCGGCGTCAGAGTATTCGCAGGATGTCCCATGATGCTTCATGGATAGGACGTGGATACTGCTCTAGAGTACCGTCCCGGTGGCGACGCTTGTGGGGTGTTTGGCGATTGCGGGTGGTATCATGTCTATGGTAGGAGGTGAATTACCACATGATGCCTGCATGATGAGTCATGTGTCAGTGCGTTGGGATTCTCTCAAGAGCGCTTAGACATGAGTTCGTAGTTCGTAGAATATCTAGGATACTTACCGTAGTAGATTAAATCATGGCGATGGATTGAACCCTACAAGATGAAGAACGATTAAGGACTTGCCCTCGGACCTATGTAGTATGGGCTGCATAGACTCTGAACAAGTGCACATTAGTGTCATATAAAGTAAATAGCTGCATTAAGGACTAAGTGCACTTTCACCACACGACATCAATAGGATAATCCCCTTAGCTGTGTTTGTGAGCAAGTTTGCGGTTTGTTAAGTATTGAGAATCGTTATACTGTTTCGGCATAGAGAGGATAGCAGTGTATAATATTTTGTCGGTTGTAAGCAACTGACGCGCCCACAGTTTTTATGCAGGGTAAAGTGATTAACAAGAATAAAGAATGCATGCTGATTAAAGAATGGTCCAAGTGTTGTACATTTCAATTCATGTAAATTATTGTAAATTGCTTCCGCTGTAAATATGTAATGTAAGTGTAAACTCTGATGTAGCAAAAAGTTTTATTTCCTTGTAAAATTGTACGAAAGAAGTGTAAAGATCCTGTGAACTTCGAATTCAGTATGTTTTGGAATTCGGGGTGTTACATCGACGATGCTCCAAATCCTCGTAGCTCGACCAAGGAGAGGTAGCTCGACGCTCCCATAGGTCGACAAGGGTGGGCTAGCTCGACCAAAAGCGAAATCACAGCTCGACGACATAAAAAAACAGAGCTCGATGACTTTGGCTCGTGGCTCGACCAAAGTAGCTCGACGATGACCTCTTACCGTGGCTTGATGGCAGCCCTACAGCTCTACAGCGCGACGACGCCCTCAGAAGTCAAAGAAGTTGGCTGTAGCTCGACCAAACGGTCGGCAGAGCTAAGGGGTCGCTCACTGCAGCCGCTAGCTGTCAGATCTCCAGGGTAATCGCACTGGCGTGAGAAGGACGCTCACGATGCGTCCATGTCACCCCCTGATCACATCTATCGAATCACAATCGTCCAAACTCCTCAACGCGCGAGATCTCACCTGATGAGCGATCCAGATCGCTTCAAAATTTGCGCCAGCTCTGATAATTCTTTAAAAAAATCCCAAAAATCATTTTAAAATCGAAAATTAATTAAAAATCTGAAAATAATTATTTAAATTTGAAAAATTAATTTAAAATTTCGAAAAATAATTAAAATTGGATTTATTAATTATAAAATTCAAAAAAGTGACTTTAAAATTGGGGGAAATTTCCAGAAAATTTGGAAAAATTCGAAGAAATATGGAAAAATTCCATAAAATTTGGAAAAATCCAGGAAAATATTCACTGCCTTCAGAAGCCACAGATCAGTTCTAGGTGTCTCCGAACACTCCGACTGCTAAGATTATACACCAAATTCTAAAAGTAAGACATGCTACTCCCCGAAAGCCAAGAAAACTGCCTTCCGGGAGTGGGGGCTTATGATGATGGTAAAAATCACAGCAGATCAGAGTCGTACGATCCTGCACAGATCTCAAAGCATCTATAGACAGATTAGCCATCACATGCCTCTTTTACAGGTCTGGGCCCACTCCAAGACATGGGCTTCTTCCAAGCCCATAAAAAGTGACAGACTAGGCTTACTGGGAGAGACACCCAGCCCATGCTGGCTAGGAGTCAAATCTCTTATCCCCTAATAAGGATATATTATCTCTTGAGGGGAAAAGACATGAAAGAGATAGGGTAGTTAAATCGATCCAACTGACACAAATCAATCTCTTGAAATGCCTCACAGGCCTATAAATACCCCTCTCCCTCTACAGTTAGAAGGTAATCAACAATTTGCCAGTTTCACTCTCTTACTCTCTCTCTCTCTCTCTCTCTCTTTCTGCATCTGACTTGAGCGTCGGAGCGTCTGTCGCCGGGGCAACCCCCGATGTTTCAGGTTTTTTGAAGGTCCATCAGCAACCATTGGATTCAGATCACGGTGGTCAATCAACGATCCAAATTCATTCTCAGCAGCTCTAATCGTTTTTAACGGTCAAGGTCACATGTTTGACTTTTAGTAGTTTCCTTCAATTATTAGCTCACTATCTGTTTGCTCCCACACCGAAATAAGCAGCAACACTCAGACAGTGTTTTTACAGATTTGTTCCAAATCTAACAAAATTTGCAAGGCTTATAGGGAAGATTATATGGTATGCCTTTATTCATTTTTCGATCCTCTGTTTCTGTTGTTCAAGTATGTCAATGTGAGGAGAATTTTTACTCAGCCCAAGGTACCAGGTACATTAAAGGCTATATTCATATCAAACAAGTACTTGACATAAGCCTCCTTGCATAGTTATTACACTAGTCAGACACTTGTTTTAATGTCTACAATATAAATATAAATTTTATGATTTATTTACTACTGGTTTGACTTTACCAGATCGAAAAAAATTTATGCTCAAAACTTGAATTTATAGACCCAATGTCTTTAAACTAAATTTATGTCTCTATAGTCTATCTAATTTCGAATATCTCACAGATAATATTTAAAATAAATTTCTTCAAAAACATGAAAACTAAACAAACAATGTCTGTCTAATTTCAAAATTCTCTTGGGTAACTGAGTATGATTTCCAGTTCATTTCCAACTTAGCATGATCAGAATCACTTAGCAGCATGCAGGTTGAAAAAATGAGGACAATTCAAATATAGTTTCCAAGTTTATTCAATAACTTTAAAAGTTTACATTAATTTTTTTTCCTTTCTACACAGGCTAGGAGTTAGCCTGATAAAGCATCGTGGCAGAAAATGAAAGTACAAATTCCTGCTTGACAACTTCCTTCCTGATTTGTTTGTGATGATTCGGTGATCTGTGCAACTGGTCTGAGATTGCACTGAACTGCAGGAACAACAAAAAAGTAATAATTATATTATAAATACATGAAAAGTTTAATTCAATATTCAAAATAAGCATAGGTAAGCATAGTTATAACTAACGGAAACACAAACCTAACAATTTCCATTGCCAAAGACCTTCACTTCAATTAAGTTAGGCATTTAACCTAGAAAATTATCATTACAAGTGATTATGATAAGTAGACAAATGATAACTAACTATAAAGAATATGAGTTATTATGATATGTGGATACTGGATAAACATATATGGTGTTGCTGAAAACACAGAAGTGGCATTTTTTCTTTTTTGACTAAAATATGCCTACTGACATTGTTTTAACTAAGAGGAAAGACATGATGGAATGTAGATGGGCTATTAATATTATTTATGCAAAAACAAGTTTACCTTCGAAGGAGCTGGTGATAATCATGATTGACATTACTTTGCTTCGGAATAAATGTGTTGATGCGTGAAACATGCTGAATGATTGAAAATGTTATCAAAAGAGTATTTTACTGTTAAATATATATACCACATTCATTAGAAGACCTTTGTCTACCAAGAATGAAAGCTGGATCAATGAACAGACAAACACAACCCAGAAAGTAATTGTGCATCTGAATTGGTTACAAAATGCAAATAAATACAAAAAACTAAGTATAAGGACCAAGGAAAAACAGAATATAATTATACTCCAAAGAACATATAATTATCGTACAATTGGGAGGTCTAATTCTTATAATTTATAATTCACTTATAATTGAATTATAAATCCTTGTACTCTCCCCTGCAACCTAATATGGAAATGTGACAGAAAGTCAAGAATCAAGTAATCCCAATAAAATCACCAACATATGAGAACATGTCAGACAAAAAAAATCTCCAACATAAATAAATTTCACAAAAAACCAATAACAAAAAATTCAAGAAATCACTAACCTAGGCATCTTCCCATCGATTTGAACCCAACACGAATCTTTTTATCAAACTTGCCCTATATGAATTCCCGACGTGAATCGCAACTTGGCCTATATGAATGCTACTAATCCTAACCCTAAATTTTTTCTCAAACTAAACAAAATTAATAAAAATTTAAAATTTACTAACCAAATCAACAAAGATGAGAACTTTACCCAAAGATGAGAAGAAGGACGGCGACTGCGACGGCAAGGCAAGGAGATGGACGAGAATCAACGACAACAGTGATAGTGGAGGCTGGCGTCGAGGTAGGGACAGAAACGGCGACGGTGTTGGCGTCGGGCAACAGACGGCAGAAGCGACGGTGTTGGCATCGGGCAACAGACGGCGACGCTGGCTTCGGATTTGGTGAGAGAGGGAGAGAAGAGTGCGAGAGGGAAATGATTTAATTGGTGGTGAGAGACAGGGAAATGAAATTAATTGGGGGGAAATTGGAAATTTGGGGTTTTGGGGGTATATCCCGGCACTTCTTATCTAAAACGCCGGGATATGCATATCCACATCGGCGTTTTTTACAAATGTGGGTATAAGTAGGGAAATATTTTAAAAAGTTAACCTAGGTGTCTATCTTGGCATTTTTCCAAAACTCCGGAGTAGAAACGTCGGGATAGACATTGCGGTTTGTAGTATAACTCTTTCATTTGTTGTGAAGCGCGTTAACAACATCTCTAGCACTTTGATAGCTAAAGTTGTGTCTCATCAAGAAAAAAATTGACACATGATGCTTCATCAAGATACCACAACATTAGGAGTGAGTTGAAGCCTGACTCGCCCCTCTGTAATATCACTAGATGAGATTCATTAAGCACATGTAAGGTGCCTTTACCCCCACTGAACCCATGCCTCCATCACGCTCATTTTCTTTGCTCGAAGAGTCAATAGGGACGACGCTCTACCTTTTCTCATTCTCAGTTGAATCAATCTCATAAGATTTAACTCCTACAACAAGTACTGAAAACAAATTCTCCTTCTTTTTGAGCTACAATCACTAGGCGCTCCCTTTCGAGTTCGAAGACGACATCACTTGCCACTCTTTGGCTCCTTTCCCTCCATCGTGTTTGCCTTTAATTTTTCTTGTATATGTTGACCATATATTTGATGTGTACAAAACATGTACATTTGTTTCTAACAATTTCATTTAAGATCTTTACATGCCAATGCAAAATGAAATTCATATAAATCTCAAGATCTTCAGAATCAAAGCAACAATATTAATAATGCACAAAAAGAAAAAGAAACATGCAAATATGAAAGATTGCAAATATCCAGAAAGATTCATCAAGATGGAGAACTACATAATTTTTTTCTCTCTCTAGAAAAGTCTAGAGAGAGAAACTAACCCCTAAACCCCAAAAAACAAACCCTAGATTTGAAAAAAAAAGCAGGGGCGGCGGCTAGGGCTCGTCGCCGCCGCCCCGTCATAGTGGATCACCCCGTCGCCCTCCTCCCTTCGTGCTCCTCTCCCGCACAGTCCTCAAGCCGAGTTGAAGAAGCTGCTTCGAAGTCGGGGCCTGCGAGCTCCTACGGCGAGCTCCTCGCGCCAATGTCTTGCCCAACCAGGGGACGAGGACCCAGATCGTCGAATCTGGGCGACGGCGAGCGGTGCGCCCAACCCCGGATCGGATCTGGTCGAGGTGTTCAGATCCACTGGGAGTTCGCGCCAGCCATGTCCACCTGCGGTTGGATCTAATCGACTGGTGCGCCCCCCTCCCCCCGACAGCGACTGCTGTTCTGATCCGTTGCCACCAGCGGTGATTTGGTCATCTGGTGTCCTCTGGGGAATTCGCGTCAGCCATGTCCACCTGTCTGGTCGACTGCCCCCCCCCCCCCGACGGCAACTGGAGTAGCTATTGGCGCGGTGTTGGTCTTAGTCTTGGTCTTGCATGAAAAGTGTGGAGTGTGTTGTATTGCACGATTGTGGGGCTTGGGCCCGAGATAGGGTCCCTCCATAATGTGCGCTCACTTGTTTCAACCTCAGCCAAAACAATGCCGCCGTTGCACCGGTGATCCTCCGTACATCCATCTGGTTGGTCTGTGAGAGACGGAGGTGTGTTGGTGTGGGGTTTATGGCACTGTGTTGTGTTTGTGGCACTGTGTTGTCCACTCTTAGGGCCAGGATGCTCTTCGCAGCCGCCACCATGTCCACACTCTCGGGGTCAATCACGGCGATCTGTGACTATGATTTGGTTTCGAGGGTTGGTAGTGCGTGCGAAGAAGTAGGGGTTTGCTTGAGGTTGGCAGTGCCGAAGTGAGAGACGAGGTATTTTAGTAAGGGGGTTGTTTGGTTGTGGGGCATCATGCCGTCGTCATGGATTTCAGCGCGCCTCCTCAAGTCACAGAGCGACATATTCGTCACGCCAGAGCATCCTCCCGTGCCTGTGGTCACAATCGCCTTGGATCTGGGCGATGGCGAGGTGCCCCCCTTCCCGAAGTACTCTATCTTGACGATTGTGGAGCTTGGGCCCGAAGATGGGGTCCCTCCGTGATGTGCGCATTTGAGTGTCCAACGATATCACCGGTGCAGTCTTCACATCGCCTATTATCAGGCTATTGAGCTTCCTCCAGCTTAGGCTACTGTCTCGCGATAGCGTCGCCTCTTCCCTCGATTTGGGAGTAAGAGTCTAGATGAGTCTGTGTGGTGAGAAATTGTCGGAGAGAGCTAGAGCATGAGAGAGGTGAAGGTATCCTCTCCACGGCTCTCTCCTGGAGCGTGGTGTTTGGTGGGGTGAGCGAGATAGTTGTTTGGTGAGAAATTGCCTGAGAAAGCACTATCGTATGGGAGGTGAAGGTATCCTCTTCACGGCTATCTCTTTGGTAGCAGCTGTGGGAGCTATTGGCGCATGCGTAGGATGAATGGTGGAGATGGTGGGAGGGTGCGACCGCTGTGCATGTGCCGTGGGGTCAGAATTCGGTCTGCGAGGCTTGGGTCCAAAGATGGGGTCCCCCCAGCGAGGTGAAGGCAGGGATCGATGGGTGATAAAATCCTACCAGACTGGTTTCAGGTGGGTGTGCATGTGCCGTGGAGGCACTGTACGAAGCTAAACTGACGTACATACAATTTTGCTGGACTGAGCTTGTTTGTCGGCCCACCCTCCAGGGTTGTTGGAGGAATTTGTTGTGTGTAGGTGTCATGTTGCTTCATTTATGTTTTATTTTCTGTCTGTAGTTTGTACATTGGCCCAGTACTCTGGATTTGTTTCGTTAAGCTCTTATTAATGAAACATGGTGGCCAGATTCCACCTTTTTCTTTAAAAAAAAAAGAAAGACATGATTATTCCCTAAGATATCAGAGCATTAAGAATGATTATTTTATGCTTTATCTGTGTAATATGTAATCGAATCTTTGGAAAATGAAAAGTTATGGGAAGAATATAAAATGGATTCACCCAAATATTCAATTTGGGAATGTTTCGGTCAACTACAAAATTGCCTCTAGTAATATGGTCGGTATAAGCATCCAATTTCATCAGAACACCAACCCTCCCCCACAATTTCTAAATTTCTGTCTAAATAGTCCACTAGAAGGGCATAAATCCTCATCCATACCGCACACCTTGAGATATGATCCATTTTTGGTGGAAAACAAGTCGAATTTCTTTCAGGGCTAAAACCGCTTCACCCACAATTCAAGGCCCCCCCCCCCCCGTTCCAACCTTTGCTGATCAGCACCATCAGCAAAACGGAGGTCATGAACCCCTCCTGTAGAAGCATGATGTCCACACTTCCTTTCAACTTCCACTTGGCATAAGTGTGCTAGTAATAAACCCTAGATCCATATGATGACCCAAAAAATTCCTGACTCGGGTTTCTACCCGCTTTGCCCTTGCCATGGCAAGCCTCTCATTAGAGATGGTGACCACATCCGAGTATATTTCTTTCAGCTTCTCCCTCTTTTCACTCATCACTCCTCTTGCTCAGCTCCCGTTTTCACCACATTCTCCTATCCCCTCACAGGTGGTTGCCCATTGGACCCTCCACTAGGGTTAGGAAAGTTCTTTGCCATCAGGGGAGAACCCATGTTCACATCAGACACCATTCGCTTAACATCTTTTGATAACCCTCTTAATGTTCTCCAAAAGTTTATAACGGGATAATGCTAAACTAACGTAAACACAAAATATCTCCAAATGTTGATTACATTTACAAAAAAAGTTACACCGATGTATAAATGCAAATTAGTTCATGAGATAAAATAGTTTTCTCATTTTATTTTATTTTATTTATTTTGGGGGTAGAATGCCATAAAAAACCGAATAATGTTTTTTGAACAAATCCCAACCCCCCCCCCCCCCCCCCTCCTCTCCCACACACACATGCGCGCGCACGCACGCACACAAAGTTTTGAGTCAAAGGCTCCCTCCATTAGTTTGCTGGTTTGAAGATAATTTACCCTTTCCCCTGTTATTATTAATTATTGAACATATTTTAGACGAGATGTCTCAACAAACTAACGACAGGAACGACATAAGGTTTTTTGACTAATAACTAAATGTAGGGGCTTTTTAATTTCTTAAAAAATATTATGGTTTTTTTCTTTTCTTTTACCCTTATTTTTCTAAATTCTTTTTATTAGCATATATAAAAACCTAACCATTTTCTGTTTAAATGCTACTAGCAATTTACACGCGCGATGCATGTCTTAATAAATATGTTTTTATATAAGTAAAAATTTTGACGTAGTTTGGCCCGAACCTGAGACCTCCTTCGTATTAGTTATGTACGCGCGATACACATAAGATGGTATGTTTACAAACGACAACTCCAACTCTCCCATTATAATATTAGAGATATTTGAATTATTTCTTATAGTATATTAAACAATGCCATTTTTCTTTAAAAAAAGCAAGCAAATTTATAGCGATTACCATGCCACAAAAGTTTTATGGGGGACTAAACTAGAAATTGCCCCAAAGAAAAGAAGAAGTCGATTTGTTTCTCGAAATAGGTCATGTTTTGAAACTAATTTCCAAAATAGACTACTTTTGAAACTAATTCAGAAATTAAATCAATCCTTATAGGCCGCAGTACCGAATTGCAGGGCCGATCCTGAGTTATTTGAGGCCTCGGGCGGAAAAAAAAAATTGGGCCCTTTATACACACATGTATTTTTATATATATTAATAAAATATAATATAACGGCGGGGGACATAAAAACAATACCCAGGAAAATAAAGATTACCTTTGTTTTGTTTTATGACACCAAATACTCCATATTTTTCATTAAGCATAGTGACAACGAAAAAAAAATCTTATCTAAAATGATTTCTTCTTGCAATTTTAGAAGTAAAATCATCAATTATATGTTCAACCTCAATATTTTTCAACATATTCTTTTCAATACTCAAAATTGCTAATCCATTTAACCGATCTTGTGTTATAGTTGTACGTAAATAAGATTTTAATAATTTTAATTTTGAAAAGCTTCTTTCTGCAGATGCCACAGTCCTAGGTACAGTCAACAAAATTCTATAAGCAACCAAAATATTTGGAAACATATCTTTTTTTTTTTTTTTTGCAAACTCTATAATTTTAATTGAATGCCATGGTTTATCTGTTTCATATGCTTCACTTGGTAGCTGTTACCGCTAAATCTGGTGTGAGGGCAAATAGATAGAATTTGTGGATTCTTTGGGATATCGAATAGCCAAACCTGAAACCTTTCCACTAGAGTTTGATCGTTGACTCCCGCCGTTCACCTGCAAAAAGTGCGATACACCAGGGTTGATCCCGGCGACGCACCCTCCGACGCTCAAGTCAGTAATCAGAAATGATTATGAATGAGCTTTTACTAGCAAAAGATTGATTACCTGTTAATGGTGGGGATTGGGGGGTATTTATAGCCGCCATAGGGACCAGTTTCGGGATGAAATCCCTAATTTCCAGTGAAAGGATAGAGCGAATCAGGGTCGTTGATTAAGTATAATCAGATACCCTAATTCTATCCAGCTGGACCGGGTTTTTTGCGTGTTGGGACCCGCACCCAGTCGAAATGGATCCGTTTGTGGGTTATTGGTCCTTTGGAAAAAGTACCCAGTACATACTTCAGACCCGTTTGTAGGTGAAATTACCATTTTACCCCTGATCTTTAAGATTCGCGTCTGATTTGGACGGTTCCGATTTAACCCTATTTTTAGCCATATCACGAGCCCCCCACTCCCGAAGACTGAGTTTAATTAGCCTTTGAGGAGTAGTTTTATTGTTTTATTGGCTTGCAGAGTTTTATCGGAGTCCAAATGAGGGGGTCGGATCTTCGTACGAGGTATTATGGCGATTTTCACAGCTAGTTGCACGCTCAAGGTTGTTCTTGAGCTTTCCTGGACTTCTGATGATTTTTCTTAATTTTTATCTATTTTTCGGATCATTTATTTAAATTTTCGAAGTGGTGATTCGTTGTTCGAGGATTTTAATTAACTATTCTAAGCAATAATTATTTACCTAGGGGCTCAAAAATATTTCCCCAAATTTATAATTATTTTTTAGAATTTTTAATTAATTTTTCTGAATTTTAATCATTTTTTTGTAATTTTTTAAATAAATAATAAATAAAAATAATTTTTAATCCGATTTATGACGTGGTGCGATCTGAGCCCTCCATCAGCGTTGGGCACGAATTTCAGGAGGATCGGACGACTGAAGTAGCTAGGCAGGCTTTTTCTCCGCATGCGGAGGTCGGTGCCTCGACACCTCGGCACCCCATCCTCGGTAGCTCTGTGGCTCGGTACGTAACGATTTGCCGAGCTACGTGGCAAGATCTGGAGCGTTCATCATGGCGCAAATCAGGCTCAGATCACGAAAAAATGCTATCTTGTCGTCTTGTGGGTATGGCGTGATCTGAGCTGTCCATCATGTTCCGGCACGTTTTTTGAAACGATCCAATGGCTGGGATAGCTCGGCATCATTTTTCTACATATGTGGAGGTCGGTACCTCGGTACCTCGGCCGTAATTGTTCGGCTGCTCGGCAGGTCAGTCTTCTCCTTTGGTAGCTCGATGGCTCGGCTAAGCTGTTCGGTAGCTTGGCTGAGCATTCCGGTGGCTCGGTAACTCGTCCTCTTCTTCTTAGTAGCTCGGTGGCTCGGCTAAGCTTGTTCAGTAGCTCGGCTGAGCACTCTGGTGGCTCGGTAACTCGTCCTCTCCTTCTTAGTAGCTCGGTGGCTCGGCTAAGCTGTTCGGTAGCTCGGCTGAGCATTTCGGTGGCTCGGTAACTCGTCCTCTTCTTCTTAGTAGCTTGGTGGCTCGACTAAGCTTGTTCGGTAGCTCGGCTGAGCACTCTGGTGGCTCGGTAACTCGTCCTCTCCTTCTTAGTAGCTCGGTGGCTCGGCTAAGCTGTTCGGTAGCTCGGCTGAGCATTCCGGTGGCTCGGTAACTCGTCCTCTTCTTCTTAGTAGCTCGGTGGCTCGTCTAAGCTTGTTCGGTAGCTCGGCTGAGCACTTTGGTGGCTCGGTAACTCGTCCTCTCCTTCTTAGTAGCTCGGTGGCTCGACTAAGCTGTTCGGTAGCTCGAATGAGCACTCCAGTGGCTCGACAGATCGGGTCGAGTTGTTGGGCCACGTGCCTTGATCTGGAGCATTTATCATGGCACGAATCACGAGGATGGGGTTCAGATCACGAGAAAATATTATCTTATCGTTTTGTAGGCGTGGCATGATCTGAGCCGTTCATCAGATTTGTGCACGAACTTTGAGGCAATCTGACAATGAAAGTGGCTCGGCGGTATTTTTCTCCATATTTGGAGGTCGGTGACCCGGTAGCTCGGCAGAGTGCCTTGGTGGCTTGGCAAGTTACGAGCCATCAAGCCACGTGGTTGGATCTGGAGTGCTCATCATGGCATGGATCTCGAAATTGGAGGTTCAGATCACGAGAAAATGCTATCTTGTCGTTTTGTGGGCGTGGCGTGATCTGAGCCGTTCATCAGATTTGTGCACGAACTTTGAGGCAATCTGACGGTGAAAGTGGCTCGGCGGCATTTTTCTCCATACGTGGAGGTCGGTGCCCCGATAGCTCGGCAAAGTGCCTCGGTGGCTCGGCAAGTTACGAGTCGTCGAGCCACGTGGTTGGATCTGGAGCGCTCATCATGGCCCGGATCTCGAAGTTGGAGGTTCAGATCAAGAGAAAATGCTATCTTGTCATTTTGTGGGCGTGGTGTGATCTGAGCCGTTCATCAGATTTGTGCACGAACTTTGAGACAATCTGACGGTGAAAGTGACTCGGCGGCATTTTTCTCCATATGTGGAGGTCGGTGCCCTGGTAGCTCGGCAGAGTGCCTCGGTGGCTCGCCAAGTTACGAGTCGTCAGACTGCGATGTTAAGTAAACTGTCGCGACGTTCCTCTGAACCATCGCAGCTTTCTCTATTCTGTCGTTGTATCTCCCTTAATGGGCCCCCAAACGTTACAATAGCCCAACCGTCGCCTCTCTTTAGCTATAAGTTCTCACCCCCCACCCCTTTAAGCTCATTCTTTCACTTTTACTCTCAAGCTTTTACTTTTGCTCTCGAGTTGCTCTACTAGCAGAGATTTGAGCTCAAGGGCGGTCGTGCTAGCTGTCGCGAAGGCCAGGTGATTTTCGGCAAACTTTTTCCGACCGTAGACGTCAAATCAAAGGTCAGTTTATTTAACTTCAGTTGCTTATTAGAGATGTCACGAGTGTCCTCGGGTAGTGAGGCATCATCCTCGGGAGGTTGGAATGCCAAGGAGGGGAGAGAAGTGGCAAGCCGAAGGAAGGAGAAGGGGAAGGAAGTGGCTCGGTCCTCGGTTGTCGAGGAGGAGGTAAAGATCGTGAGAGGAGCGAGCGAGTCAGGTCGGATGCCGACCGTGCTGTCCGGACATGCCGGGATAAGGCAGTATAGTGGCGAGCTGCTGACTAAGGCTATTATTGGTCGCACGGAGACCTACGAGGAGAACGATCCGAGGGAGGTCACCGAGGTGGACGACCTCCCATCGGTGCTAACCGAGCGGGATCTACTTCGGATCAGGAAGGGTTTCGCTATCCCAAAGGAGTACACACTGGTTCTTCTCAGCCCCAGGGGTGCGAGCGAACACCGTCTTCCCACCGGACACATGGGTCTTCGCCTACGATGCCCTGAACGCCGGGTTGCGCTTCCCCCTCATCCCTTCGTAACGGTAGTCCTTCGGTGGTACGGTCTGTCCCCCATACAGTTCATGCCGAACACTTGGCGTCACATGCTCGACTTTCTACTTCAATGCCGAACTGCCAAAGTGGAGCCGGGGCTCGTCATCCTCCGAAGTTTATACCGAATCAACAGGATGAGCAAGCTCGTGCCTCACTACTACCTGTCACCTCGAAAGGGAGTTAAGTTGATAGAGAATCCCGACTCGATAAAATCATGGAAGGGGAAGTTCTTCCTGATAAAGGGGCCCTCGGCATGGGACTTCCCGACCCGGTGGAAGGAGGATGTGCCAAAGTACGCAAAGGCCGAGCCGGTGTTGACCCCGGCCGAGGCGGAGGTGGTGGCCAAGCTAATCGGTCTCTCAATGTTGAGTTGGAGGGAGATGACCGAGGAGGTGTTGCACGGGTCGGGCCTTAGTCCGATCAACCTGAGTACGCTCCTGACATCTCATTTTGTGATTTTCTTTTCTTTAATGCCTTGCATACTTTTTTCTAACTTGTTTTTCCTTTTCACTTGGACAGAGGCACCGAACATGGACTTCAAGGATATGATGGCCGAAAGAAGCAAAGCCGCCGACGGCCACCACTGCCTAACTTGTTTTCCTTTTCTAACTTGTTTCTCTTTTGTACTGCCTTGTAGCGGACTGGCCACCGCTTTTTTGATATGAATGAAATTTTTGTTTGAAGTCTCTCTGAAGTTTCTTCGAAATTTGGCTAAGTGTTGGAGTGTTTTGACCTGAAGTTTTTTCGAAATTTGGCCTAAGTATTGGGCGTCGCCTCTTGTACTTCGTGTTGATATGCTCTCGTTTTTCAGTTAGTCGAGTCGAGTTCAGTAGCTGAAGTCGCTCGTCTTCATGCTGACTTGAAAGCAGCGAAGCGGGCGCTTTCTCGTAGCCAGGAGTGTTTCCTTAAGAGTGAGTTGGACCTAGAGGATCTTAAGGAAACAGCGAGAGGGTATTTCTCCGAGCCGAAACAACTACGGAAGCGATCTCGCGAGGTTCGTCTTGAAGGCGAGGTGGAATTGCTCCGAAAGGCGCTGTTCGATGCTGGGACAGAGAAAGGTGAACTACTGGTGGAAGAGCACCACCTGAGGATAGTGGAAGGAGAGCTTTTGGCAGAGGAGGAAGAATTAATGGCGATCGTGGGTAAGTTGATGGTCGAGCACGACGAGCTGACGGGAGAGTTCGACAGGTTGAAGAGGGTTACAGTTGACAAGAGTATCGAAGTCGTCCATCTTCATCGAATCATCGCCGATAGCTCTGGTGAGGCAGGCTCTGCTCGGCTTCCTCGCTTCAAGATATCCGTGACAGATGACTTTTTGAAGGATCGGATTGTCGAACTCAAGGAGGAAGTTGCTCGACTTAAACCCCAACTCGTGCGGCCTAATGTCAGAAGTACATCATGTACTCGTGAAGAGAGCGAGAGGGGGATCTCGTTTTATGAGCTCGCGACTCGTGAGCCTGCCGTTAGGCAGAGTCCGGCTGATGCTCAGAGTGGGGTGGCTGCTTCATTTAGTGGCGCTTCGGTTGGGGCCACGGTCAGAGGCAGTGCTGAAGAGGCATCCCAGTTTGTTGGTTTAGAGACGAGCTCGGAGGTTAGGCGACGCCGTCTGTGGGTGTCCCTGAACCGAAGCGTCCCCATTCCGAAGAAGCGTTGAATAAGTTGTTGTAATTATGTTTCTTCGAGTTTTTGTAGCACCTCGTAATAACAACTTGGTCTTGTAACTTGAACGCTCTTGTGCGCTAAAATTTCATATAAGTGAAAGCTTGTTTCTCTTCTGTGTTTGTGTGCTTTGTTGGTAGGCATCTATTCAAGTACAACTCCTCCAACTCTTAACAACTACTCAAAATCAGAAGCAAATCTTCATTCTTATAGGCACGGAATGTCTAACTTCAACTTTTAAACGAACAATAGGAACCAAGGTTTAGCACATCCAAGTACTCTTCTCTCATGTCTAGTATAGTTGTAAACACTTCGTGCACGTCGTTTAAGCTCCAACGGTCGTGGGAGCAATTCCGAATGGCGAACCACTTCTAGCTCGCTTAAGAGCGAGCTTGCGAAGCAAAATCGAGCCAAGTGTTGGACTTCGAACTCATCGTTTGAGTAAGTTTCAACGGTTGTGGGAGCAGTTCCGAATGACGAACCACTCTAGCTCGCTTGAGAGCGAGCTTACGAAGCAGAATCGAGCCAAGTTTTGGACTCCGAACACGTCATTTGAGTAAGTTTCAACGGTTGTGGGAGCAGTTCCAAATGGCGAACCACTTCTAGCTCGCTTGAGAGCGAGCTTGCGAAGCAGAATCGAGCCAAGTTTTGGACTCTGAACACGTCGTTTGAGTAAATTTCAATGGTTGTGGGAGCAGTTCCGAATGGCGAACCACTTCTAGCTCGCTTGAGAGCGAGCTTGCGAAGCAGAATCGAGCCAAGTTTTGGACTCCGTACACGTCATTTAAGTAAGTTTGATTAAAGGCCTTAGACAGAAAGAAAAAAATAATTCACAAGGAAAATATGGGGAAAAGATCTTTATTGATAACTGCTAATCGGCTGCTTCTAAGTTGCAAGCCGTTATTACAATGACAAAAATAAAGTAGCAAAATACAAGTGAAAAGATGGGAATGGCTCGACACTTGAAGTTACTCAGAGAGGCGTTAAGGCGCTCTCTTGGTACTTCAGTAGGTGGTCGGCATTCCAAGTCCTGGGTATCTCTCTGCCTTCAAGGTCTTCAAGACGGCACGTCCCGGGCCGAACTATCTTGGTGATCTTGTAGGGTCCTTCCCAATTGGGGGCTAGCTTACTCTTTTGGCTGGGGAAGGAGATAGCTAGTTTTCTGAGGACCAAGTCCCCTTCCTTGAGATTGGTGGGACCGACCCTTTTGTTGTAGGGCCGCTCAATTCTTCTTCGGTAGTTTAGCTGGCAGATTGAAGCTCTTTCACAGAGCTCATCAACTAAGTCCAAATTTGCCCGAAGCTCTCTGGCATTCTGCTCTTCTTCATAGGCCATAAGGCGAGGAGATGGTAGACCGACTTCCAAGGGGATCACAGCTTTGGACCCATAGGTGAGATTGAATGGCAACTCACCTGTGGGGGTTCGTTTCCTAGTGCGGCAGTTCCACAGTACGTTGGGAAGCTGTTCCGCCCATAAGCCTTTAGCCGCCTTATCTAGCCTCTTCTTGATACCGGAAAGGATTTGTCGGTTGGCATTTTCCACTTGGCCATTTGATTAAGGATGGGAGACAGAGGAGAAGAGTTGCTGAATGGTGAGGTCTTCACACAGAGATCGGAATGCGGCCCCTGTAAACTGTGTTCTATTATTTGTTATTAGGACCCGAGGCACGTCGAACCTACAGATAACGTTTTTCCAAAAGAGCTGCAGCACCTTGTTCTCAGTGATCGTAGCTAATGGCTCAGCCTCTATCCACTTAGAGAAGTAGTCGATCGCCACGACTAGAAACTTGAGTTGACCAGGAGCTGGTGGAAACGGGCCTAGTAAATCCATCCCCCACATTGGAAAGGGAATCGGGCTTGAGAGAGACGTGAGTTGAGCTTGGGGTAGGCGACGAATGTTGGAGTAGTGCTGACAGGAGCAACATTGTCGGACATGTCGTTCGGCATCCTGTAGGAGAGTAGGCCAGAAGTACCCGTAGTTTAACACTTTCCTGGCAAGGGACCTCGACCCTGAATGGGCTCTGCCTATACCTTCGTGGAGTTCTTGCATGGCATATGAGGCTTCTTCCGGGGAGAGGCATCTCAAGTAGGGTCTGCCGTCTACTTGGGTATAGGAGCGTTTGTACAAGACTCCTTCAACAAGGGTGTACCACTCCGCTCTCGTTCGGACTCGACGGGCTTCTTTAGGGTCTTCGAGGAGGAGCCCATCCTTGAGGAATTCTATTAAAGGTTTCATCCAGTTGTCCTGAAGTTGGACGGGCAGCGACTTCATTGAGTCAGGGGTTTCTTCTTCTATGCTCGGTCTTAGGAGCACTTCAATCAGGACGGTCTGCTCGAGACCTTGAAGGGAGGAGGAGGCCAATTTGGAGAGGGCATCTGCTTGGGAATTTTCTTCTCTGGGGATCCGCTGGATTTGGGCCTCTTCGAATGAAGCCATGAGACTTTGGACCTTGGCTAGGTACTTAGCCATTTGGTCATCTCATGCCTCGTACTCCCCTAAGACTTAGTTCATAACCAGCTGCGAGTCACTGAATATCCGGAGATGTTGTGATGCTGCCTTGCGAGCCATGCCGAGGTCGGCTATAAGGGCTTCATACTCTGCTTCGTTGTTGGAGGCCTTAAAATTGATGCGGAAGGAATATTGGAGAACGAAGTCATCTGGGCCTGCCAGAATGACCCCGGCTCTGCTCCCTTTGGTGCAAGAGGACCCGTCTACATACACTGTCCAAATAGGAGGCCCGTTTGCCGCTTGACTGACCTCTGGTATGGTGCTCTCAACAATAAATTCAGCTAAGGCTTGAGCCTTGATTGCGGTCCGAGGCTGGTATGATATGTCATGCTGACTCAGCTCGATCGACCACTTCATCAGACGGTCGGAGGTCTCGGGTTTGTGTAGAACTTGCTTAAGTGGCTGGTCGGAAGAACGACCACCGAGTGGGACTGAAAATAAGGGCGGAGCTTCCTAACTGCCATAACCAAGGCGTACGCCATCTTCTCCAATCTTGGGTACCGGAGCTCGGCATCCCGAAGTACCTTGCTTACGTAATAGATGGGCTTCTGGGCCTTGTCTTCTTCCCTCACCAGGACAGCACCGAGGGTTTGCTCGGATGCAGCTAAGTAGAGGTAGAGTGTTTCCCCGGGGATAGGCTTGCTGAGAAGAGGGGGATTGATTAGATAGGCCTTTAGCTGATCGAACGATTCTTGCTGCTGCTGACCCCACTCGAAGACCTTAGCCCCCCTGAGAGCTTTGGAAAAAGGAAGACACTTCTCCCATGACTTAGACAGGAAGCGTCCTATGGCTGCGAGGCGACCAGTGAGCTTCTGAACCTCTTTCACACTTTTGGGCGGGGCCATGTCTAGTATGGCTTTGATCTTCTCGGAGTTGGCTTCAATTTCTCTTTGGCTGACCACGAAGCCTAGGAACTTTCCCGACGAGACTCCGAATGCACACTTGTTCGGGTTGAGCCTCATATCATGCTTCCTCAACACATCAAATGCTTCTTGGAGAACGGCAACATGGTCAGCCCCATGGATGCTCTTAACGAGCATATCATCAACATACACGTCCATATTTCGTCTGATCTGATTCTGGAAGACTTTATTGACTAGGCGCTAGTAGGTGGCACCGACATTCTTCAGCCCGAAGGGCATTACCCTGTAGCAATAAAGCCCTTGATCGGTGACGAATGAGGTCTTCGGGATATTCGGGGGGAACATTCGGATTTGGTTATACCCGGAGAGGGCATCTATGAAGCTGAGTAGCTCATGGCCGGGGAAGTAGCGTCGATCAAGGTGTCGATGCTTGGGAGAGGGAATGGTTCTTTAGGGCATGCTTTGTTCAGGTCCGTGAAGTCGATACAAATTCTCCAAGTTCTGTTGGCCTTCTTAACCATAACAACATTAGAGAGCCATTCGGGATAGTTAACCTCTTGTATGAATCGGGCCTTCAGGAGCTTGTCCACTTCTTCCTTTATGGCTTGTTGGCGCTCAGGGGCAAATTTGCACCTTTTCTGTTGGACCGGTTTGGACCCCGGAGCAATGCTTAGGTGGTGGACGAGGAGCTCCTCGGAGATTCCTCGCATGTCGACAACCGACCAGGCGAAGAGGTCATGGTTCTTTCTGATGCATTGGACTATGTCGGAACATAAGGCACATGGGAGGGTCTTGCTGATAAGGAATTTGCGGTTCGGATCTTGCTCGAAAAAGAGCGCTTCCTCCAGCTCATCCACCGGTCCGGACATTGGTTGGGCATTCCCTTGGGGAATCTCAAGAGTCTCGAGGGAGAGGACGGGACCCCCGGTGGAGGTCATGTAACACTTGCAGGCCATCTCTTGACTACCTCTTACTTTCCCCACTCCTGCCCTGGTGGGGAACTTCATCTTAAGATGATAAGCCAACGGGACAGGCCTCTAGAGCAGCTAGGCCAGGTTGGCCTAGAATCACATTATAAGCAGCTGGGATGTCAACGACCATGAAATCCATCGGCTCCGTCCGGGTAGTAAGAGTTTTGCTAGCGGTTACGTCGAGGGTGATTACCCCTTCGATAGTCACTGGCACTCCTGTGAACATATGGAACGTGTAGCCGACGGGCTTGAGCCTGTCCCGCAATAGCTTGAGTCCTCGGAAAGCCACGAGGAAGAGGATGTTAACGGAGCTACCATTTTCCACCAGAATCCCCTCCACTTTAAAATTTGCCATATGGAGGTTGATCACTAGTGCGTCACAATGGGGGTTCGGGCTCCCTCCAGGTCTTCCTCTGAGAAAGTGACCGGGACTCTGAGTGTAGAACCCTGTATTTTCAAATATTATTTTAAATATTTGAAAATGAACTAAAATGATTTTCTGGGGATTTAATAAATATTTTCTAAAGATTTACCTTTTACACGTGCGAAACACGTGCAAATATTTTTGGTGTAAATAACCAATTTTATATTTTTAGTAAATTCTCCTAATTATAATGGAGTATATTCTAAATTTTGGGATTTTTCTGAGTAGAGAAACTATTTTTTATAAATACCTCGAAAGGGAGGGGCTTTTATGTAAAAGTTGTTTGGATCTTAAATAAATTATGAAAATTCGTTTTTACTGATATTTTGGTTCTCCATGGTTATAATTTGAATTTAAATATATTTAGATTTTATTTAAAGTCGATTTTGTGAAGATTTAAACAAAAAGGGTGTTTTTGCAAATATGAAATTCATGTAGAATTTGGTGCAAATATTTTTCTGGAAAGTAAAAGTCAAATATTTTGATTGAAAAATATAATATGTATTATTAGATATTATTTCTGATTTTTCTGGATTTTTATGAATATTTTATGATATGTTTGCAAATATTACAAAAGGGAGGGCTTTTGTGCAAAATTGCTACCCTGAGTGGTAAATCTAGATTTTTCTTATTTACTGGGCTGTGCTGGATTGCTGGACAACTCAGTGATAAGAAGATTTGATTTGGCTTTGATTTAGTTAACCTATTTTAACTAAGAAAAGGTTATATATGTAAAGTTATATTTTGGAAGGACTATTTTGCAAATGTATTTCTAAAACCCTAAATCCTTATTTCTGGCCTGTATAAAAGAGGGTGTGCAGCCGTCATTCGCTACACAACACAAGTTTTATTATATCTTATATTTTCTTGGTGATTGAAGAGGAGGATTTTGGATCTCACAAAAGAGGGGCTTTCTTGTTGGATCTCTTTATTTCTAAGGTGAGTGATATGAACTTTGTTTTATGATTTGATTTAGGTGAACGATTGTTTTGTTGTTTGTTTGACATGTATGTTTATTTGGTGTATTTCGTATGAGAATGATGCAATGATTATTGTTGTATTATGTATGTGTAATCTATGAACGTTAAGTAGATCTTGATTAATGAATTCTTTATTGCTTGAAAACATGTTTAAGATTTGAGTATGGTTATGATAATAAGGGATCGGATGAATGAACATCTGGATCTCGTGAATACAAATCAGATTTGGTTTTGAGTTGTGGAAGAAATTCAGTATTGAGAAATCGTAATGGAAGAATTAGGAATTAAGAACATGATAATTAAGTTTTGAGATATTGGTTGATTTGAGGAATTGTATCTATAATGAGGATTATTTGAGATTGTCGTTTTTACCTGAATACAGATTATTTTAGTAGACAATGATTACTTTTGGAAAACCCTAATTTTGATTATCATGTACAACCAAAACCTTGCAGTCTGTGGGCCGACAGTCGACTGGCAGACCTTTCAGTCGACTGGTATGACCCGGTTGCTAGATCTTTAGTTTTCTTGAAAATCCGTGCTGGACAGTCGACTTAGACCCTTTTCAGTCGACTGGCACACTTAGAATTTATTTTTCAAAGTTATTGTAGATTTTTCTCTGGTAAGTCGACTTATGACTTTTTATAAGTCAACTTATAATACTTAACTATTTCTTAAAATCATTGAATTTTCCCTCTGGACAGTCGACTGGTGAGTTTTGCAGTCGACTGTAGATACTAAGTTTTTATTTTCTTAAAGATGTTAGTTTCCACTCTGGACAGTCGACTGGTGAACTTTTTCAGTCGACTGGTCCTGATGCTTTTCCTAAGAAATTTTGATGCCCTTTAAACGACTAATTCTTTAAATGTTTTGGGATCTAAAACCTACCGTTGTAAATGTTATTCTTCAATAGAATATACATTTTCAATATATTTTATTGTTCGATTTGGATTATGAAATTTATCAAAGACTTGGGTTTTGTTGAGTGGAGAGATTTCTCCTTTGATCGTTTGACGATGGAATAGTGAGTTATGGTCATATTGAGGTCTCTAGGAGTTGAGTGGGAGTCCTGCGAACCAGCAGGATATACTAACTCTAAAGATAAGGTTTTTTGTTGTATTTGATAATAATCGACGTAAGTATAGACTCATGACTTGTCAGTCCCACTAGAGGGTATTTAGATGTTCGCGTGTTGAGGGTCTACGGGCCTATTCACGGAGCATGCAGGGTGCATTTGCGTGTTGAGAGTCGGCAGACCTATTCACAGAATGTATCGGGTGTATCTGCACGTTGAGGGTCTTGGAGGCCTATTCGTGGGGTACATAGTATTTAGATGTTCGCGTGTTGAGGGTCTACGGGCCTATTCATGAAGCATGCATGGTGGATTTGCGTGTTGAGGGTCGGTAGACCTATTCACGGAATGTATCGGGTGTATCTGCACGTTGAGGGTCTTGCAAGCCTATTCGTGGGGTACATGGCAGGGAGATGATTCTCCGGTTGTTGTTCTTGAGCTATCTTACTTGATGCTTGCGCGTCGAGGGCGGTGACGCCTATTCGCGGAGTATTCTGAATCTTGTTTCCCATCACCGTAGTGGGATTAGTTGCATCTAGAATTGTGTTTTCTTGACTTGTTTTTATGCTTGTGTTTTCCAGTTTTCCTACACTTGACACTTAGACTAGCTTCACTTGTTGTTTTCATTTCATGATGTTTTCATGCTTTACCTCTTCATTATTTCTCATTCATTTATCCTTGTTATTAATACATGCTGTTGATGACTTTATATTTTATGATTTAATTACGTTGTATGTTTTTATATCACTCACACCATTTATAGCTGACCCCTTTAGTTTGGGGGTTAGGGATCATCTCTAGCCTCATGTGTTACAGGTTGTTGCTTAGAGTTTGGAGGCTTGGATGCTTGAGATAGATTTGAGTTAAACTGATGCTTGTAACTGATGCTTGTAATAGAGCTTTGTGTAAAAATTTGTAAAGAGGTGTTATAGAAAGAAGAGTTGTAATTCAAGGTGTTTGTATTTCCGCTGTGTTTGAAAAAGATTGTTGTAATAAAAGTTTGGAACAAAATTATTTGTGTTTTTGGGCTATGTGTGCTATTACATTGAAGTTGATGCTGGGATTGTGCCACGTATTTTTTAAGATATTATATTAGAAATTCGGGGCGCTACATTGAGGCCTTTGGGAGGAGGTATGCCATGAACCAAATTGACTTCTCGTATGAAAGCCTTCCGGGAAGAGTTGGAGGTTCCCCCATGGGACCTCCATGAATGAGATGCAAGATGCGCTCCTCTTCAAACTCGGGAGTCTCGTCGCGTCTTTCGGGATGCTTAATAGCCCCCCTGGGGAGGAGGGAGATCAATTCGGTCCTTCCTCACAAATTTAGACAGCTTCCCCCTCTGGATGAGGGCCTCAATTTCATTCTTCAGGGCCCGACAATCATTGGTGTCGTGGCCGTGGTCCTGGTGATATCGGCACCACTTCTTTTTGTCTCTCTTCTTGTTGGGGGTATTCATCTTCGGGGCAGGAGGTAGAACTCATTCCTTCTCGACCTCCATGAGAATGGTAGAAATGTTGGCGTTAAGAGGGGTAAACTTCTCAAATCTGGGAGGCGGGCGGCGCTGGCCCCCGTTGTCTTTCTAGAGATTCTTAGCTCCCTCTTCTTCAGCTGCCTTTCTCTTGGTCCCGGAGGAAGACGCCTCAAAAGTAGGACGATATTCAGCTTCCTCGGCCCGGATATACTTCTCGCTTCTGAGAAGAAGGTCGGAGAAGTTTTGCGGGGGTTTCTTGGCTAGGGAGGAGCTTGAGTTGAGGACGTTCGACCTGGAAGGCTGCAGCAGCGACCGATTGGTCGAGGGAGGCAATGGACCTAGCTTCCACGGTAAACCGCTTCACATAATCTCTCAGCTTCTCACCCTTCTTCTGACTGAGGTAGAGTAGCGAAATACTAGTCTTCTCGGTATGGCGGCTACTCACGAAGTGGGTGACGAAAAGGGTCTCAAATTGTTCAAAGGAGAATATGGAGGATAGGGCAAGACGAGAGTACCATTCTCGGGCCGGACCCTTGAGAGTAGCTGGGAAGTTTTTGCACAGTAGAGCATCGGAAGCTTGGTGGATCAACATGAGGGTCTTGAAGCTCTCGATGTGGTCCATGGGGTCTAACTCCCTAGAGTAAGTCTCAAACTGTGGGGGCTTGAAGCCTATTGGAACGGGCGCCTCCATGATTGTTTGAGAGAAGGGAGGTCGGCTTGGACGGAGGGTCCTTCCTCTTAATTCTTCTTCTTTATCCAGCTGGCCGAGGTGCCTCTCTATCTCGTGGAGACGGTGGTAGACCGCATCGTCCCTTCGAAGGTAGTTAAGCGAGTCTCTGGACTCATCTTCGTAAGAAGGGGAGTGTGGAGTTCGGCGATGGTTGCTAGGGGAATAACGAGGACTGTGATGGCGGTGACTCGTAGCTAGAGGAGGGGTTAGGGACTGATGGCGAGGATTTTGGACCGGAGGGGGAGTAGGGACCCTCTGAGCATTGTTGTTGTTCGGCCGGAGATTGAGGGCCTGCAGGATTATATCCTGGAACTCTTGGAATTCGGCTCAGGAAATAGGTCTATTATCGTCCCTCGGGGGCTGCTGACTAGCAGGAGAACGATGTCTTCTTCGATGGTACTCAGGGGACTCTCTCCGCCCCCTGGGAGGAGGGGACCTCCTGTGGTCACGGCGACGAGGAGATCGCTCATTTGGACGTTCTGGGCGGGAGGCTCCCTTACGGGCCTGCCTTTCATCCAAACGGTGGCGAAGGTTCTCCTCTTTCTGCCGGTTGAGGAGGGTATTGCGGAGGTCTTCGAAAGGCCGGGGGTTGTGAGATGCCATTGAATCGGTAGAAGGGTTGTGTACGGAGATGCGGTCCCGATGAGGAGGTTGCTTCTGAGGGTTGGGACGAGAGGCCCCTACGTCGGCATTCTGGGGCCCGAGCGGAGCCCTTTGGGATTGAAGGTTCTGAAGAGGAGGTTGTTCCTGCTGTAGGGGCTAATCAGGTTGTGGTGGGAGTTGCCCCTGCGGCTGGACGGTTTGGAGGAGGATCTCCTGTTGTGGTTGAGGAGGAGTGGGTCCACGGTTGGACCCTTTGGATCTCAGTTTTTGGGGAGGCATGGCTAGAGGTGATCTTAACCAAGGGAAGAGGAAGGATTGCTATTCATGGGTTCCCACAGACGGCGCCAATCTGTTACCGCTAAATCTGGTGTGGGGGCAAACAGATAGAATTTGTGAATTTTTGGGGATATCGAATAGCCAAACCTGAAACCTTTCCACCGGAGTTTGACCGTTGACTCCCGCCGTTCACCTGCAAAATGTGCGATACACCGGGGTTGATCCCGGCGACGCACCCTCCGACGCTCAAGTCAGTAATCAGAAATGATTATGAATGAGCTTTTACTGTCAAAAGATTGATTACCTGTCAATGGTGGGGGTTAGGGAGTATTTATAGCCGCCATAGGGACCAGTTTCCATATGAAATCCTTAATTCCCAGTGCAAGGATAGAGCGAATCAGGGCCGTTGATTAAGTATAATCAAATACCCTAATTCTATCCAGCTAGACCGGATTTCTTGCGGGTTGGGACCCACACCCAGTCGAAATGGATCCATTTGTGGGTTATTGGGCCTTTGGAAAAAGGACCCAGTACCCACTTCAGACCCGTTTGTAGGTGAAATTACCATTTTACCACTAATCTTTAAGATTCGCGCCCGAATTGGACGGTTCCGATTTAACCCTATTTTTAGCCATATCAGTAGCATTTCTTACAATATTTTTAATTCTGAAAGTAAATAATTTGCATCAATGTCAGACACCTCACCAGGTTTCAAAGCAATTTCAAGTTGCATACAACAATTTTTCATTTCATCAACATCCAATGAAATTAACCGTGATGCATCAAATAAGAAGCCAAATATAGATTCAAACATTTGCATTTGTTCAAATCTACTCTTCAATTGAGAAAGAGCCGTATCAACTAAAACAAGAAAATAACTAGTTCTAAAATTTTCTTGAGCAGATTGTTATCCTCTATCCATATCAGAAATTTCATCAAAATGTCTCTTTCTAAAAATTCTACGTTTTACAGAAAATAAGGGCTCAATTTTCATTTCAGATGCAATTTCTTTAGCTTCAATCATAGTAGAAGTAAATCCATTTTCTCCATATTTTTCCAAAAATGAAACCAATCCTTCCAAGTTTTTAATTGCAACATCAAGAAGCATATCTTCAATCTGCAACTTTTTACTCACTAAGTTTATTTTATACAAAATTTCATTCTAAATAACCAAACTTAAAATAAAATCAAAACTTGAAAATTCACCTGATGCTAATTTCTCAGCATCCCAACTCACTTTAGAATCATCAAAAATTTTTGCTAATTTAATTAAAGTTTGTTTTATTTTGGGAGCTTGACTTTTTATTGCTTTTACGCTTTCAATTTGACTTTCCTAGCGTGTAGTTGATAAAGATTTCAAAGTTAATTCATCTACATATTCAAGTAAAAGATTACATCGCTTTGTTGAATTAGATAACACATTATAAATGGCTTGACATGCTCCAAAAAAAGATTTTCCTTTTAAACAAGAGTTTGCCATATCACAAAGTACTAAATTGAGAGAATGACAACCACATGGCATATAAAAAGCTCTGGGATTTATGTCAAGTAACATTTTTTGAACACCTTGGTATTTTCCTTTCATATTAGAACCATTATCATAACCTTGTCCCCTCACATTATCAATATCTAAATCAAGAGAGTATAAAGCAGCTTGTAATTCGTTAAAAAGGCCCAATCCAGATGTATCTTCTTTATTTAGAAACTCTAAAAAATACTCTTCTATTTTTATTTGGTAACTTGCGACATCGACACTTCGTATAATCATGTTTATAATATCTTCTTCCCTTTTCTTTCTTTTCCTTTTTTCATACCCAGAAGCATGTTTCTTAGGAAACATTCCTTTTAATCTAGAAATTAAAATGAAATTAATAAAGCATAAAAATATAGAACAATAGAATCTGGATAGTGAATGTAGACTTGCACTTCCAAAATTCTCAACTCTGCATTCAAATCAATCGGCAAATCTGAAAACTAAAATTTCCAAAATTAGGCTTCTAAATTCTAACACTTGTATAAATAAATAAATAAACAAAGAGAAGGAGCATTTTATCTTCTTTTAGGGAATTGATGGAAAACTTATAATAGTACTCTGAAAGTGCACATGGAATTTTCTGATATTGGAACATCAGTAGATTCTCGTCTTGAATGTTGATGGTATCATTTAAAAAAAAAGAACAAGAAAAAAAAAGCCAAAGAACTGGAACTAGTCCTAATTATTTACCATCAGCATTCATTATAAATATTGTAAGGGCAAGATCCAGCATTCATTAGAAATGACTATGAATCTTTCCCTACTGAATAATCCTTAGATTCTATTAATCATCACTCATCAGCCCCATCTCAGCTTAATCCGTCTATGACCACATTTCCTTTGGTAGAGGTAGAGCTATAATACCCCGGATTGTACAATACTTATATATGTGTGTGTGTATATGTATATTGTCTGTATGCGTACATATGATTGCAGTGTTTTGTTTGATTTTGTTATCATTAGGGTGCGGTTAGGTTTGTGGGCGGTTCATAGGGATGGTTGCTGTTGCCGCTAAATTTGGTGTGGGGGCAAACAGATAGTATTTGTGGATTCTTAGGGAAACTGAATAGTAAACCTGTCTACCTGTTCCGTCGGGGTTTGATCGTTGCTCCCGCCGTACACCTGCAAAAAGTGCGAAACACCGGGGTTGTTCCCGGCGACGCACCCTCCGACGCTCAAGTCAGTAATCTGGAAGACTATGAAAGAGCGCAAAAACTGGTGAAAGATTGATTACCTCTTAATGGAGATGGATGGGAGGTATTTATAGGCATCTTAGGGAACAGATTAGGAATGTAATCCCCGTGATCTGATAAGGAATATTCTCCTTGTAAACAGATTAGGAATGTAATCCCTAATCCCCAGTGGAGGGATAGGCATGAATCAGGGTCGTTGATTAGGATCTAATTAGGAGCCTTGATTCTATCCCTCTGATCGGGCTTTATTGCTGGTTGAGACCTGCGCCCGATTGAAGCGGATCCGTTTGTGGGTTATTGGGTCTTTAACGGAGAGACCCAGTACCCATCTCAGACCCTATTTGTGGGTGAAATTACCGTTTTACCCCTGGGCTTCAAGATTCGTGCCTGATTTGGAAGGTTCCGATTAACCCCCATTTTTAGCCATATCACGAGCCCCCCACTCCTAAAGGCTGAGTTTGATCGGCCTTTGTGGAGTAGTTTAACTGTTTTAATGGCTAGTGGGGTTGTGTCGGAGCCCAAATGGGAGGTTTTGAGTCTTGAAGGAGGTATTTTGGCGATTTTTCAAGCGAGTTGAGCTCTGAGTCGCCCCTGAGCTTTCTTGGTCATGTGGTGTTCTTGCAGGGATATCCTTTTAGCTTTGCGAAGTGCCAATTCGATGTTTGGGGATCTTAGAATATGGTTTTTGGCACTAATCGCTTGCTTGGGGACGGGAAGGCGCTCCCCATTTTTACAATTGCCTTCCAGGAGTTCTTTCTTGATTTTCCAAATTTTTAATTATTTTTTCGCGATCTCTTGGCGGATGGTTCGACCTTTTTCCTTTGTTGAGGGGCACCTGTGCTCGTATCATGCTTCCGACCCCTTCTAGAGCTCGCTTACTAGGGGGCCGGGGTCTGTATGCGGTTCGGCCCATCTTTCCGAAGAGGGGGGAGAGTTTGGCACGGTTATAAGTGCTGAGAGGGAGTTCGGTACGACTCGAGGTCCAATCTTTCCCCGTAACGAGGTCGGTTCCGAGAACGCTCGGCAGCTGGTGCCGAACTCGATTTTTCCCCCGTAACGAGGTCGGTTCCGAGAACGCTCGGCAGATGGTGCCGAACTCGGATTTTTTCCCCCGTAACAGGTTCGGTTCCGAGAACGCTCGGCAGCTGGTGCCGAACTCGATTTTTCCCCCGTAACGAGGTCGGTTCCGAGAACGCTTGGCAGATGGTGCCGAACTCGAATTTTCCCCCGTAACGGGGTCGGTTCCGAGAACGCTCGGCAACTGGTGCCGAACTCGGAATTTTTCCCCCGTAACAGGGTCGGTTCCGAGAACGCTCGGCAGATGGTGCCGAACTCGGATTTTCCCCCCGTAACGGGGTCGGTTCCGAGAATGCTCGGCAGCTGGTGCCGAACTCGGATTTTTCCCCCGTAACGGGGTCGGTTCCGAGAATGCTCGGCAGCTGGTGCCGAACTCGGATTTTTCCCCCGTAACGGGGTCGGTTCCGAGAACGCTCGGCAGCTGGTGCCGAACTCGGATTTTTCCCCCGTAATGGGGTCGGTTCTGAGAACGCTCGGCAGCTGGTGCCGAACTCGATTTTTCTCCCGTAACGAGGTCGGTTCTGAGAACGCTCGGCAGATGGTGCCGAACTCGGATTTTTTCCCCCGTAACAGGGTCGGTTCCGAGAACGCTCGGCAGATGGTGCCGAACTCGGATCTTCCCCCGTAACGGGGTTGGTTCCGAGAATGCTCGGCAGATGGTGCCGAACTCGGATTTTTTCCCCCGTAACAGGGTCGGTTCCGAGAACGCTCGGCAGATGGTGCCGAACTCGGATTTTTTCCCCGTAACAGGGTCGGTTCCGAGAACGCTCGGCAGCTGGTGCCGAGGTCCTTGACTTGTCGTTTTTCGTCATAGAAGTTTGTAGCTACTTTGCGTCTTCTGAACTTCTGACAACTTCTGACAATTCTGTCAGATGGGACGTCTATTAATTGTGGTGACCTCTGGGCTTCCATCAGATGAGATGCGCATTAAATGCAACGCATGATTAGGTGTGGCAAACAATGCGACGATTGAGGTCGCTTTGTCGTTTTGTGTATATGGGCCGGTCGTACAGGCCCATCATCCTCGTTTGGCGTGCATCTCTCTATAAATCCCCACCCCCCTTCCTCATTTCTCATTTCTTCACCCTTTTGCTCAGGCGGTCTTTTGTGCTTAGGCGATTTCTTCCGGTGATCGACGTTTGCTTCCGACGAAGTTTTCCGGCTGCCATTCTCTTTAAGGTAACTTCTAAATTATGTCTGTAGCTTCTGTGTCCGAAGAGATATCTTGGTCCGAGCCCTCCCTTGAGGTCGAGGAGTCGACTCCGACGAAGGGCAAGAAGGTATTCGGCAAGGATTCGATTGTTGTGGATCCGAAGAGGATGGGGGAGTTCAGACAGCTGCAAGGGCCGCTGACGGGGCTCCATAGAGTTAGGCAGCTTCCGGAGGATCAGGCCGAGCGAATTGTTCATGGGAGGGGGAGGTCCTTCGAGGAGAATGCCGCGAGGGAAACAACGGAGGCGAATGATGCGGCGTCGATCCTGCGCGAGGAGGATTTAGTAGTGATCCGGGACTCTTTCCACATCCCGGAGGAGTTCGAGCTCATGTTGCCGGGTCCCGGGGTTAGGGCCAATTCGCCGCTGCCAGTGACAATGTGTTGCTGGCCGGTCGATGCCTTTATCGCCGGGGCTCGGCTACCTCTCCACGCGTCCGCCGTTACAGTGGTGAGTTGGTTCGGGGTCAGCCCCATCCAACTCATGCCGAACACGTGGTGAGTGATAAATGGCTTTGTTCTCCACTGCCAGGCCGCAGGGATCGAGCCGCAGCTGAACGTGCTTCGAACGTTATACCGGCTCCACCAAGGGAATAAGCCGGAGTACCGGTATTACTTGACTCCGAGGCACGGTGGCAGGCTCGTCATATGCCCTGACTCCATTAAGCACTGGCGAGAGAAGTGGGTCGTTGTGCGGAGTCGAGAGGCATGGCCGATCCCCTCGGACTGGATAGAAGGGGTGCCGAAGAGGGCGAGGGTGCTCCCGAAGCTCTCTGTAGAAGAAGAAGAGGCGGTCCGGATTCTCCTAGATCGGCCGAAGCCCGATTGGAGGGAGCTCACGGAGGACATCCTCTACAAGGGAGGGCTCTGCCGCGTAGATCCCAGTACGCGGCTCTCGTTATGTTTTTGATTTCCGTACTCTCTTCCTTGTTATTTGCAAAGTGTTAATCAATTTTTGCTCTTGATGCAGAAACCATGGACTACGACGCAGTGCTGGCGCTAAGGGCGGGACTCGTGAGCAAGGCGCCTAAGAAGCGCAAGAGGTCGTGACCAAGCTGCCGTCGACCTCGAAGGCTCCGAGGATCACGGCCCCAGTCGAGGAGGTGGAGAACCTCGACAGTCCTGACGCCACCGTGGTGGGGACCTCGGCTCCGGCTGCTACCAGCGAGTTCCCTATCGCCGCAGCCCTGGGAATGGCAATGTCGCCCCTGACGACAGTTGCCGAGGAGCTCCTGACGGAGGAGCACAAAAGAATTCACGTTCCGGACTGGCAAGTCCGGAAGCATGACGAGTTCCTCGGCAACTCGTTGGCCAGCATGCAGGCCGTCAAGCACCTCGCCACTCCGAAGGACCGAGCTGCCATGGAGGCCAGGCGAGAGGGCGATGACGTGATCGAGATCGCTCGTTCGGCAGTGTCGGTAAGCCTTGAACTTCTTTCATTCGTTGTGCTCCTTTAATCCAAAAAAAACTTTTTCTAACTCCTTGTGTTCTTCCTTACTACAGATCATCGTCCACTTTGGTCACCTCACCGAGAGGTTGACGGCTCTGGAGAAGGAGCTAAAGCAAGAATCCGACCAAGCTCGGAATGAAAAAGCTCGGTTGTTGAACGAGCTCGACAAGCTCCGCATCGAGCACGAGGGCAGGTCGGCGAGGATGGTTCACCTCGAGGCCGAGGTGACGAGGTTGGAGGGCGAGCTCCTTCGCCAGAAGGAGGGGTCGGCAAAGCAGCTGGCCGAAGCAGAGGCAGCCAAGGCGGCGGCTGTGAAGGCGGCGAAGGATGCGACCCTGGAGAAGGCGCAGGGGTTCCTCGCCCAGAACATGGCGAAGGCCTTCGCCGCAGCCATCGATCGGGTGTCGAAGGAGTACTCCGAGGTGGACGTCTCGGGGTGGAGGCTCTTCCCCGGCCATGTCGAAGGCTTCGACCCTGAGTCCGAGGGGGAGGAGGAGGAAGGGGATGGCAAAGGTGACGCAGAGCTCGAGGTCACCGAGGAGGTCCCCGGTACCGTGGTCACTCCGCTGGCGGTGGAGACCCCTTCGGAACAGCCGACTCCCACCCGAACTCATCGCCCGGGGAAAGAGGTCGCGCCTTGACTCCGCTCCTTGTTTTCTTGTTTTGTTTGTTTTTTTTTTGTTTTTCTTTTCAATCATTGTAACGCCTAATAGCGGACTGGCCACCGCTGCCTTAGTGAAATGAATGAAAAGAAAATCTTTTGAAGTATTGGTGTTCGGATCTCCGTCTTTTGTCCCTTTTTCGTCAAACATTCTCTTTTTGTCTCGAAGGTTTCTTGTTTTTTGGAAATTTAAGTGTGGTGCTCCGGCAGTGTTCGATCTTTTTGCTGATTACTTTGATTTTTTTTCAACTCGTGGTGGTTGACCAAGATGTCGAGCCCACGCGCTCGGATGAGGAAGTTCGAGCCGAGGCTGGCTTAGGGGCGACGAGATTATGTCTGGCGAGGTGCCGAGAGCGGCTCTACAAAGTCGAGCTTGGATTGCGTCGAGCCGAAAGTGAGCGGAACCATCTCCAGCTCGTCCTCGGCCGGCGAGATATCGAGATTCGTCGATTGGAAAGCAGGATCGCCGAGCTGACCCCCACAGGAGAAGGTGAATGTTCGCCAACTGCTTTCAGTAATGAGATTCGGATTCAGTGCATCCGTCATAACTTGTCCAAAATAACAGCGGAGAGGGACGACTTGCTTTCCGAGATACACCATCTGCAGTCCGTAGAGACGAAGCTTCGGAGCGAGGGCGAGGGGCTAGCGGCCGAAGTGGCCAAGTTGACGACCGAACGGGTCCAGTTGACAGCTGAGGTCAAAGCGCTGAAGAGAGCAACGGTGGATAAAAGCATCGAGGTTACCCATCTTCGGCGCCTCATAGCCAGTCGATCAGGAGTTCCGGACTCCGCGATACCCCCTCGTTTCGAAGTTAACGTCAAAGACGACTCGTTGCGTGATCGGATCTCGGAGTTGGAGGCGGAAGTGGCTCGTCTTAAGCCGCACTCGGGACCTATCAACGTCCGAAGCACGTAGTGCACTCGCACGGAGAGTGATCGGGGCATTACTTTCTACGAGATGGCAACCCGCCAGCGGATCGGCCATCCTAGTCCGGGGGACGCGCAGAGCTCGGTAGCAATTTCGTCGAGCAGAGCATCCGTCGGAGTGGCTACTAGGAGTGGCGCCGAGGATACATCTCAATTCGCTAGCTTGGGGTCACGCTTCGGAGACAAGCGTCGTCACTCTCGAGTGTCTCTGGAGCGGAATGCTCCGGCTCCAAAAAAGCGCTGAAGTCGTCGACTCCGAGAGCTTTTGTATATTTTTTTTTTGCTAAGTGTAATAAGTCGGCATTGTAACTTTTTCTTTGACGACTTGTAATCCTGCTGTGTCCGTCTTTGTACCGCATCTGATTCATCAATAAAAGCATTGTTGCCGGACTTGTGTGTTTTTTACTTTCGCGACTGTTGTCTGCTGCGCCGAGGCTTCTAAGTCGGCTGCATACTTGTTTGTCGATCGGTGAGGGGAATGTTCGGCCAGTGGTGCCGAGCTTTGTCTCTGATGCCTGATCATGCTGTCTTGTGAGGCAAGTTCGGCGGCTGGCTCTCAAACTGCGTCAAAGCGCAAGTGCTGGGCCTCGAATTGTTGCTGGAGTAGTTCGGCAGCTATGATTGCGATCCCAAATGGCAAACTACTCCTAGCCTGTTTGGAAGCGATCGTGCGAAGTATAATCGAGCCAGGTGTCGGGCTCCGAACCGTCATTGAGTTAGCTTACCGGGGGCGAACCACTTTTGGCTTGCTGAATTATGTTGCGATTGTGTTAGCCGGGGTAGGCTTGAAATGAACTGCGAGGCGAGTGTTTGCGTCGGCCGGCATGTTCTAGCCGGGGTCCCGAATCTCGCTCGGCATATTTCGAAGCACTTTCCGATTTGGGGTGTGGGCGCTTGGTTGTTCGAGCGTCGTCCTGAAAAGATGGGAGCGAACTTCCAACAGCATTAAGTGATGCTCCGGGATCTGTGGGGGCGTTTCACCTTCCCAAGGGCGTTGAGAATGGTGCCCCTTAATTAATACGCGGCGCTTCAGCTCCCTAGGCGCGATTGTTGGATTCCCTAGGGGCATAATGATAGCCTCATGGGGGAAGGCTATAAGTACCATACCCCCCTTGTAATCTTTGTCATCCCAGTCTAGAGTTCTAGTGGCATCTACGGTGTCTGCCCTTGGGCGGATGCCAGCTTTGTGAAAAATTTTGGTCTCGAGATGTTCGGAAGAGTGGTCACACTACTGCCTTGTTCTTTTCCCGTTCCTGACGGCCTTGATGTGGGTGTCAGGGCCGGGGTAGGACAAGGCAGAAGTGCTGGCGACCATAGTCCGGACCCGAGGTAAAGATTCTTCAGGAGGATGGGTCGCCGTTCTTCAACCGTGATCTTCTCCCGATTCTGACGACTCCAATGTGGAGGTCAGGATCGGGGGAGATCCCAGTAGAAGAGGTGGTGACCAGAGTCCGGAACCGAGGGGAGGTCGCTTCGGGAGGATAGGTGGTCGCTCTTCCACTATGATCTTCTCCTGACTCTGATGGCTCCGATGCGGGTGTCAGGGTCAGGGGAGATCATGGTGGATGAGGTGATGACCACAGTCCGGAACCGAGGCGTAGGTCCCTTAAAACCTTAATCTAAACATCCTTTTGAGGGTAGGTTCTGGCCGAAGCAATCGTGGCTGGAGGTTGGTTCGAATCACCCGTCGCTCAGTGTTTAGCGTCGAGCGGGTTGGGGGTTGTCAGAGCTGTAACTCCGAACCATCGGCGGGATTCCGAACTATCTGTAAAATAGTTCGACGGCTGTGGGAGCAATTCCGAATGGCGAACTACCTCTAGTTCGCTTAGAAGCGAACTTGTGAAGTAGAATCGAACCAAGTGTTGGACTCCGAACCATCGGTGAAGTTGTTCAACGGCTGCGGGAGCAATTCCGAATGGCGAACTACCTCTAGTTCGCTTAGAAGCGAACTTGCGAAGTAGAATCGAGCCAAGTGTTGGACTCCGAACCATTCAACGGCTGTGGGAGCAATTCCGAATGGCGAACTACCTCTAGTTCGCTTAGAAGCGAACTTGCGGAGTAGAATCGAACCAAGTGTTGGACTCCGAACCATCGTTAGATTAGTTTAAGGGTTGTGGGAGCAATTCCGAATGGCGAGCTACTTCTAGCTCGCTTAGGAGCGAACTTGTGAAGTAGAATCGAGCCAAGTGTTGGACTCCGAACCATTCAACGGCTGTGGGAACAATTCCGAATGGCGAACTACCTCCAGCTCACTTAGAAGCGAACTTGCGGAGTAGAATCGAACCAAGTGTTGGACTCCGAACCATCGTTAGATTAGTTTAAGGGTTGTGGGAGCAATTCCGAATGGCGAGCTACTTCTAGCTCACTTAGGAGCGAACTTGGGAAGTAGAATCGAGCCAAGTGTTGGACTCCGAACCATTCAACGGCTGTGGGAGCAATTCCGAATGGCGAACTACCTCCAGTTCGCTTAGAAGCGAACTTGCGGAGTAGAATCGAGCCAAGTGTTGGACTCCGAACCATCGGTAAAGTGAAGAGTTAAAAGCATAGAGATGTACATAGTAGCAAAAATATAGAGAAAACTTTATTTATTAATATCCAATGATCGGCTGCTTCTAAAGTTGCTAGCCGTTATTACAAGGAAAAATGAAAGCAAATTACTATGAAAGAAAATTACTACAAGTAACAGGAAAAGAATGGTTCGACATCTCGAATTACTTAGAGAGGCGTTGTCGCTTTCTCTTGGTATTTTAAGAGATGGTCAGCATTCCAAGCCCTGGGAATCTCCCTGCCTTCGATCTTCTAGTCGGAATGTGCCGGGGCGGATTACTTTAGCAATTTTGTAAGGTCCTTCCCAATTCGGGGCCAATTTGCTTTTCTAACCTGGAAATGAGATGGCCAACTTTCGGAGGACCAGGTCCCCTTCTTTGAGGTCCGTTGGGCGAACTTTTTTGTTGTATGCTAGCTCAATCCTTCTTCGGTAAGTTTGCTGGCGTATGGCAGCTCTTTCTCGGATTTCATCTATGAGATCTAGCTTGTTCTGAGCACTTTAGCGTTCTGCTCTTCTTCATAAGCCATCAGACGAGGAGAGGGTAACCCGACTTCTAGGGGGATGATGGCCTCGGACCCATAGGTGAGATTGAACGGGCTCTCGCCTGTTGGAGTCCGCTTTGTGGTGCGGTAGTTCCACAGCACGCTGGGCAGCTGATCGACCCATAAGCCCTTGGAACACTTGTCTAACCTTTTCTTAATGCCTGAGAGGATCTGTCGGTTGGCATTTTCGGCCTGGCCATTCGACTGAGGATGAGAGACGGAGGAGAAACGGTGTTGTATGGCGAGGTCCTCACATAAAGCTCGGAAGGCAGTCCCAGTGAACTGCGTTCCGTTATCTGTAACTATGACCCGGGGAACGCCGAATCGGCAGATCACATTTTTCCAGAAGAATTGAATGACCTTATGCTCGGTGATCGTAGCCAGGGGCTCGGCCTCTATCCATTTCGAGAAATAGTCAACTGCCACGACCAGGAACTTAAGCTGTCCTGGGGCTGGTGGAAACGGCCCTAGTAAATCCATCCCCCACATGGCGAAGGGGATCGGACTTGATAGGGAGGTGAGCGGTGCTTGTGGAAGGCGTCGGATGTCTGAATACTTCTGACAGGAGCTGCATTGCCGAACGTGTCGCTCAGCGTCCCGTAGGAGAGTGGGCCAAAAATACCCGTAGTTCAACACTTTGTGCGCTAGAGCCCTGGACCCAGAATGGGCCCCGCTGATGCCCTCGTGGAGTTCTTGCAGGGCGTAGTCGGCTTGCCCGGGGGAAAGGCACCTCAGGTAAGGCCGACCGTCCACCTGGGCGAAGGAGCGTTTATATAGGATGCCTTCGATTAATGTATAACGCTCGGCTCGGGTTCTGATTCTTCTTGCTTCCTTCGGATCCTCGGGGAGGAGTCTGTCCCTTAAGAATTCGACGAGGGGTTTCATCCAATTGTCTTCGAGGAGGACAGGCAATGTTTCAACGGAGTCAGGTGTTTCGTCCTCTATGCTCGGCTTCAAGAGGACTTCTATCAATACGGTCTGCTCAAGACCTTGGAGGGAAGAGGAGGCTAATTTGGATAGGGCGTCGGCCTGAACATTTTCTTCTCGGGGGATCCTTTGGATGAGGGCCTCTTCAAACAGCGCCATGAGCCTCTTGACCTTGGCTAAGTATCTAACCATCCTGTCATCACGTGCTTCATATTCGCCGAGGACCTGATTGACGACTAGCTGGGAGTCGCTAAAGATTCGGAGGCGTTGCGCCCCTACATTCCGGGCCATTCCAAGGCTGGCTATGAGCGCCTCGTATTCGACTTCGTTGTTCGAGGCTTTGAAGTTTATACGGAGGGAGTATTGGAGGATGAAGTCATCTGGGCCTGCCAGGATGACTCCTGCCCCGCTTCACTCATTGCAGGAAGACCCGTCAACATAAACCAACCAGACCAGTGGTCCCTTTACTGTTTGGCTAGGCTTGGGGATGGTACTCTTAACTATGAATTCGGCCAGCACCTGAGCCTTGATCGCGGTCCGAGGCTGATATGATATGTCATGTTGGCTCAGCTCGATCGACCATTTCATAAGGCGACCCGAAGTCTCCGGCCTATGTAGGATCTGCTTCAGCGGCTGGTCGGTAAGAACGACCACCGAATGGGACTGAAAGTACGGGCGAAGCTTTCTCGCGGCCATTACCAGGGCATAAGCCATCTTTTCAATCTTCGGGTATCAGAGCTCAGCGTCCCGAAGCACTTTGCTGACATAGTAGATGGGCTTCTGGGCCCGGTCTTCTTCCCTTACTAGAACCGCACTGAGGATCTGCTCAGAGGCTGCCAGGTAGAGGTAGAGGGGCTCACCAGGGATCGGTTTGTTGAGGAGAGGGGGATTGACGAGGTAAGCCTTGAGTTGGTCGAAGGACTCCTGTTGCTGCTGCCCCCATTCGAATCCTTTAGCCCCCTTGAGGGCCTTGAAGAAGGGGAGGCATTTTCCCCCGGATTTTGAGAGAAAGCGCCCTATGGCGGCGAGGCGGCCTGTAAGCCTCTGAACTTCTTTAACATTTCTAGGAGGGGCCATGTCCAATATGGCCTTGATCTTCTCCGAATTTGCTTCAATTCCTCGCTGGCTAACCATGAAGCCGAGGAACTTCCCTGATGAGACGCCGAACGCACATTTGTTCGGGTTGAGTCTCATATTGTGCTTTCTCAAAACATCAAATGCCTCTTAGAGGTCGGTGACATGATCAATGCCTTGGATGCTTTTCACAAGCATGTCGTTGACGTACACCTCCATGTTTCGGCCGATCTGAGCCTAGAAAACCTTGTTGACGAGGCATTGGTATGTTGCACCTGCATTCTTTAGATTGAACGGCATGACTCTGTAGCAATAGAGGCCTTGGTTGGTCACAAACGAAGTCTTCGGGATATCCGGGGGGAACATCCGGATCTGATTGTAGCCTAAAAAGGCGTCCATGAAGCTGAGGAGCTCATGTCCCGAAGTTGCATCGATCAGGGTGTCAATACTCGGAAGTGGGAATGGATCCTTGGGGCAAGCTTTGTTGAGGTAGGTAAAATCAATGCAAATTCTCCAAGTCCCATTGGACTTCTTCACCATGACTACATTCGACAACCACTCAGGATAGTTCACCTCCTATATGAATCGGGCCTTCAAGAGCTTGTCAACCTCCTCCTTAATAGCGAGTTGACGTTCGGGGGCAAACTTGCGCCTCTTCTGCTGAACCGGTTTGGACCCCGGATCAACGCTCAGGCGGTGGACCAAGAGTTCTTCGGAGATACCGGGCATATCTGCAGGGGTCGGCTCCTGCTCAGAGAAGAGCACTTCCTCCAATTTGTCCACCGGCTCGGAGGTCGGCCGAGCAGTATCTTGAGGGATTTCCAGAGTTTCTAAGGAGAGGACGGGGCCGAGGGTAGAGGTCATATAGCACTTGCGGGCCTGCTCCTTATTGCCCCTTACTTCCCCGACCCCGGACCGGGTGGGAAATTTCATCTTAAGATGGTATGCTGAGGGGACGGCTTCCAGAGCCGCAAGGCCGGGCCGACCTAATATGACGTTGTAGGCGGCAGGAACATCCACCACCATGAAGTCCATTGGCTCCGTTCGGGTGGTAGGAGTTTGGCCGGCGGTTACATCGAGGGTGATCACCCCCTCGATAGTCACTGGCACTCCCGTGAACCCATGGAGAGTGTAGCCGGCGGGCTTGAGTCTATCTCGGGAGAGCTTCAGGCCTCTGAAAGCGGCGAGGAAGAGGATGTTTACGGAGCTGCCATTATCCACTAGGATCCTCTCCACTTTGAAATTCGCCATGTGGAGACTGATGACGAGTGCATCACAATGAGGGGTGCGGACACCTTCAAGATCTTCGTCAGAGAACGTGACGGGCACTCCGAGGCCTTTGGGAGGAGGGGTGGTTCGAACCGAGTTGACTTCTCTTATGAATGCCTTGCGAGAGGAGTTTGAGGAGCCCTCCATTGGGCCACCATGAATGAGGTGGAGGACTCGCTCTTCCTCGAAGTCAGGTGTCTCTTCTCGTTCCGGACGCTTGTTAGCCCCCCGAGGCAGGGGAGGAAGTTCGGCTCGGTCCTTTCTTACAAACCTGGTCAGCTGCCCCCTCTGGATAAGGGCTTCTATCTCGTTCTTTAAGGCGCGACAATCGTTGGTGTCATGCCCATGGTCCCGGTGATAACGGCACCATTTCTCCTTATCTCTTTTCTTGGCGGGGGTGTTCATCCTTGGAGCAGGAGGTATGATCCCTTCCTTTTCGACTTCCATGAGAATGGTTGAGACATTAGTGGTGAGGAGAGTGAACTTCTCGAATCTGGGGGAGGTCGGCGCTAGCCGGCATTATCCTTTTGGAGTTTCTTGGCTCCTTCCTCTTCTGTTCCCTTCCTCTTAAACCCGGAGGAGGACCCCTCCCAGTTGGGTCCCTGCTCGGCCTCTTCGACCTGGATGTACTTTTCACTGCGAAGGAGGAGGTCGAAAAAGTTCTGTGGAGGCTTCTTGGCGAGGGAGGAGTGGAGGTTGGAATTGAGGACGTTAGATTGAAATGCTGCCGCCGCGACCGACTGGTCGAGGGATGCTATGGATCTGGCTTCAGCTGTGAACCTCTTCACATAGTCTCTCAATTTCTCCCCCTTCTTCTGGTGGAGGTGCAATAGGGAGATGCTGGTCTTCTCAGCTCTGCGGCTGCTTACGAAATGGGTGACGAAAAGGGTCTCGAACTGCTCGAAGGAGAATATTGAGGAGGGGGCAAGGCGAGAGTACCATTCTCGAGCTGGGCCCTTGAGAGTTGCGGGGAAGGTTTCGCAGAGGAGGGCATCAGAAGCTTGATGGAGGAGCATCAAGGTTTTAAAGCTTTCGATGTGATCAACGGGATCGGTCTCCCCGGTGTAAGTCTCAAATTGGGGAGGTTTGAAGCCGAATGGCACTGGTGCATCCACTATGGTTCGGGAGAAAGGGGGTCGGCTAGGACGTAGGGTCCTCCCCCTAAGCACTTCTTCTCGGTCTATCTGACCCAGGCACCTCTCTACTTCATGAAGACGGCGGTACATGGTGTCATCCCTCCGACGGTAATCAGCCGAGCCTCTAGACTCGTCTTCGTATGAGGGAGAGCGAGGGCTACGACGATGGTAACTTCGGGAGCGACGAGGACTTGGGGTACGCCGGGAGTTGGTAGGAGCAGGACGAGGAGATGGGGACCGTCGGCGAGGGCTTCGGACTGGAAGAGGAGATGGTGATCGTCGGTGAGGACTTCAGACTGGAGGAGGAGATGGGGCTTTTGGCTCATTAGGGTTCCGACGGAGGTTGAGAGCCTGCAGGACGGTCGCTTGGAACTGCTGGAACTCGGCACGGGTGATGGGTGCCTCATTGTTCCTAGGCTGTTGTCGACCCGCGGGGGAGTATGGTCTTCTTCTGTGATGCTCGGGTGACTCTCTCCGTCCCCTCCTGGTAGGGAACCTCTTGTGTTCTCGGTGGCAAGGAGACCGCTCACCCGGACGGTGTTGGCGGGAGGTTCCCTCTCGGGCTCGCTTTTCATCCAGGTGGCGGCGTAGATCATCATCTTTCTGGCGGATGAGGACGGTGTTGTGCTGTCCGGAGGCTCGGGGATGATGGGAGGCCATGGAGTCCGAGGAGGCGTTATGGATGGAGAAGTGGTCCTGGTGAAGAGGCTGTTTCTGAGGGTTAGGACCCTTTGGAGGTGGCTGATTAGGAGGAGGTAGGTCCTGTTGGAGTGGGTCTTCCGCGGTAGGGGGAAGTTGCCCTTGTTGCTGAGCGGGATTAGGGGGGACTTCTTGTTGCTGATCAGGGTTGGGTCCTCGGTTGGATCCCCTTGATCTGACTTTCCTAGGAGGCATGGCTGGAGAAGATCTGTTCACCAGGAAGAGGAGAGGTCTCTATTCGTTAGTTTCCCACAGACGGCGCCATTCTGTTGCCGCTAAATTTGGTGTGGGGGTAAACAGATAGTATTTGTGGATTCTTAGGGAAACTGAATAGTAAACCTGTCTACCTGTTCCGTCGGGGTTTGATCGTTGCTCCCGCCGTACACCTGCAAAAAGTGCAAAACACCGGGGTTGTTCCCGGCGACGCACCCTCCGACGCTCAAGTCAGTAATCTGGAAGACTATGAGAGAGCGCAAAAACTGGTGAAAGATTGATTACCCCTTAATGGAGATGGATGGGAGGTATTTATAGGCGTCTTAGGGAACAGATTAGGAATGTAATCCCCGTGATCTGATAAGGAATATTCTCCTTGTAAACAGATTAGGAATGTAATCCCTAATCCCCAGTGGAGGGATAGGCATGAATCAGGGCCGTTGATTAGGATCTAATCAGGAGCCTTGATTCTATCCCTCTGATCGGGCTTTATTGCTGGTTGAGACCTGCGCCCGATTGAAGCGGATCCGTTTGTGGGTTATTGGGTCTTTAACGGATAGACCCAGTACCCATCTCAGACCCTATTTGTGGGTGAAATTACCGTTTTACCCCTGGGCTTCAAGATTCGTGCCTGATTTGGAAAGTTCCGATTAACCCCCATTTTTAGCCATATCAGTTGCGTTCTAGAAGATGCACGAGAATGAGAAGGATCGATACTGGTAAGGATCGATACTGGTATAAACACTAGTTTTTGGTACGATACACATGCAAATATATCATTGTATGATACTACGATGTGTATATCTTGCGTACACTCGATAAACTTCTCATCTATCATCTAAGAACCCAATTAAGGACTAAATAGTGCAGCCAATCCATTGTACCCCAAAACCAAGGGCTAAAGACCATGGTTTGTACCAAAACCACCCTAAACCTACACCCTACTACCTTAAAATCCGGCCCCCACCTTCCTCCCTCTTTACTCACTCATTTTCCATTAAAAACCCCTCATTTATTCTCCTATGTTCTAAAATTTCAGAACTCAAACCCAAGAAAAGAAAGAGAAGGAGAGAAAGGAAGAAAGATTGAAGAAGGAGCTCTTGGAGTGAATTCTTGAAGAAGTGAAGCTCAAATCTATCATCTACTCTATAATCAACTCAGGGTGGGGAGTTTCTCTAAACCTTCTTGTTGTTTCTTGTTGATTTTCTTGCTTGCATGTGAAGTAGTAGGAGTTAGAATGATTGTTTAGAAGATTGGGAAGTTGAATCTGAAACTAGAACTGGAATCTTCTTGATCTGCATACCATATTCTAGAATTTTTCGAGAGCAAACCACAAGGAATTTGATCATGAAATTATCGCAGATTGTTCTCCTATATGTCAAGATGATTCATGAATTATTTGGATTTTTCTGAGACTGTTTGGTATTTTAATAAAATCCATTTGTGGAATAGTGCCGTAAGGCAGCAGCAGAAATTGGTTACTGTGATACCTGATATTGTTGGATTTTTCCTAATTCATTGGCACATGATATTAATCTAAATTTTTTACCATGTTTTCTCACATGTATCTAGACTCCATGAAAAAATCAAGAAATTAATTGGATGATTTTACAGACATGTTAAAAATTAATCTATCAACAATATTTAGAATTGTGACTGAAAAACAGGATAACCTTTGTGCTTAATTGAAACATAAAGAACTCAGTGTATACTTAGAATTTGGACATGAAACCTTTTGTATGTTGTTATATATGAAGTCTAGTTTCTTTACTGTAAATTTTGTGACTATTGGATGAGTATAGGATTTATGATGAATTTTATAGCACGTACTGTGCTGGATTCAGTCAGATTAGACACCCTGTAGAGATGACACAATTGAGGATCCTTAGAGCAAATATTGAGGAAGTATTACCTTATAGGATTGTAGTAGACATCAAGACCTTTCTAACAAGACCTATTTGAGGTGATTTCAGTAAGTGGTTGATTTAATATGAATTTTGCACTACTAGACAGAGACCAGGATTTGAGCTGAGCACTCTGGTTGAGGAAGTCTTAGTGTGTGACGTGGTATACTTAAAAGTAATAGGTGTTTTAAGGAGATCTATTGGCATATTTTGGACTTGTGACCAACTAGAGGGTTGTTGAGGACACCCACACCTTTTCATAGAAGCTGGGTTTGCAGCATTCGAATGGGTAGGTAGTAACTTATGCTACCGGTAAGGTGCAACCCGTGTATAGGAAATACACAAGCTGAGGCTTGAGAGCCTATTTTGAGGACTTAGATAATAGAATCTGAGTTTATGATCAACTGGGAAGTTGTAGCCTAGCTTCTTACCTTTCCGGATTGGGCTTGTAGACCCTAATCGGAGTTGTATCGAGGGAGTTATGATCTTTTTAAGTTTCGGGCAGAAACCCCGTAGGTTGCTTAGTCTTGGGTTTTGACTAGGTGTTGTGTGGACCTTTCCCCTGTGTACCATTAGAGTTGATAACTCTTTGTCTGGGGATGTTTGGTTTTGTTGTTGGTTTTGTTGACTTCCATGGTGGACTTGTGACTCGAGTTAGTCACTAGGGTAGGGTGATACCCTACATCTGTCGATCCTAAGTTATGAACTTCCACTGAAGCGTAGGACATCCGAGCCGAGCCATCAAGTTGAGTTCATTGCCCGGGTAGGGGTGAACATACAAATTCTTCGCCCGGTGAGGGCTAAACACATAAGTTCATTGCCCGGGTAGGGGTGAACATGCACATTCATTGCCCGGGTAGGGGTGAATGCAGGCCACGGTACTGGACAAACTCCAAGCTAGGGGAAGTGGCGAACCGAACTGGTATCGCCAGGACCAGAGGTCGATGAACAGAATTTTGGAAGCAATCCCTTTTCACCCAAGTGTTTAGAAGAGGTTAGGATTAGAGCGATGCATTAGGAATTTTGTAATTGCATTAGTACTAGCAGACCATAGTCGGGTGTTGTACTCTCCTATCGTAGGGATACGTTTTCGGTACTCATGATTGAGTCCTCAGTCTCATATCTCGATTTGTTAATTCCCAAAGTTTGCCGGAGTAAGGAACGGGAGGATAGGGGGATTTGACCCTCGAGGCCATCACGTTCCTATGCACGTGGGTTACTTCATACATCAGTTCATACCCTGGTGAGGGGGTGAACGCACATATCATTGACGTCAGGCGTACCGGGTAAGGGTACTGGGTAAGTACATCGGTCTTGCAACCGACTTTAACGCAGCTTTCTGAAGAGGTCCGTATGTGGGTACTGAGTGGCAAACACGACCACCACTTAGGCACTGCAGTGGCGGAACTAGACCGACCAACTGCAACCTCCTTGGGTACGGACAATCTATTGGGAACAGGTTGAGTACAAGAGTAGGATGCATGGCGAGGGTTTGAATTCCCAAACTGTGGAGAAAGATGGCTAGATTTGGGGGCGTATGTAGTATGGGATGTATTCGTTTCCAAAATCTTGCTTGCATTAGAGTCAGGCATGTGATTTGTTGCATCTAGTCGTAGGATCATGACATACCGCTGCACTAGAATCCGAATCCATTAAACCCCTGTTTGGCACATCACTTTTCTCTTTGCATAAAAATTATGGTTGTGATTGTAATTTAGAGGATTGCTGTTATTATCAGCTTTGAATCAGTTGAAGTACTGACGTTCCCCACCTTTTAGGTATCGGTTCTACCTTTCGAGCAGGTGCAGAGATATCAGAGTCGCGCAGTAGAAGACTCAAGCCGAGGAGCAAGCCCCAGGGAAGCAGATTGACCATTCAGCGAAGCTTCGGCAGTGAGCCATCGACTGCCATTCCGGGAGGCAACTGTTAACTTTACAAGTGGAGTTTGTAAATATTTGTAATAGGTTGTAATGAGTTCGTGTAAATTGTACTCCTCGTCCAAGAACAAGAATCGGTTGTAATCAATGATGTAATGACTTTATTGGGCAATACAAAGTTTTTAAATTTCCGTGTTATTACTGTGTTGAGATGCATTTGAAGGCAAAGATTCTGGTGAGTGTCACGGATGTCTGGTAACGGGGTTCCGGGACGCTACAAGAGCAATTGAGATTGTCTCATCAATACATTTCGGTGAAATCACCTTTTCTTTTATGATTCTTTTCAATTAAGAAAAGCCATCTTAGCATTCTTAGTTTTTCTCCAAATTTGTCGTATTGATTGCACACTCGTTGGCCAAAGGAATCACACAGGGAGGTGATATGTTTTTCTGTATAAATCTTTTAAATTGGAAGGATACTGCTACTCAAATAACTTTCCGTGATATGTATGAGTGTCGTGATGAATGATGAATCTGTGCATTTTGATCATTGGGATAGTTCTTAGATAAGAAAGCTATTACTATGGCTAAACAAATGTTGATGCATATAAAAAATGCCTAACTGAGATGGAACAAACTAGCATGGAACTTATTGTTCCTTAATTATATTCTAAAATAAAAACTAAAATTAATTCAAAAACAATAAATTTGAGAAGATCAAGAGTAACTTAAAGAAAAGAGTGACTAAAAGTACCTAAGATGTAACTTCACTCTCTAGAAGCACCAAGCATCCTGGTGGCAGTGGCGTAGCCAGGATTTTTATTCAGGGGGTGCGACGCTTACTTTTAAAAAATAATAAATTATAACAAATACATTTATATTCCTAAAAATATCATATATATTATTACCAAATGTCATAAACTATTACAATCACTAAATAGTCATTTTCTTTGACAATAAAATCCTTGGACACTTCATATTGTGTGCATCAGAGCAATGATTATTCATCAAAACCCTTGGACGCTTCACTAAATGTCAGAATATTAGCCATCAGAGCAGTGATTATTCATCAAATGTAAATGAAATGCAAACTCACACTGTGTGCAGTGGATTAGTGTGTTTAACTTCAATTTTTAGAAGGTCATGGCTTCAACTCCCGTTGTCGTCAAATAGTTTTTTATTTTGGTCATTTAAAAAGAAAGAAATTAAAATTTCAAATAAAAGTAGAAACTAAATCCAATTTTGTTCCCAAAATTGAACAAAACGAAATTAAAACTTCAAAAAAAAGTATTTAAATAAAATTCTGTTCGTGAGACTTGAAGTAACTTCTCTTAGAGTGAGAGCCAATTACCCTAACCAACTAGACTACAACGGATTAGTGAAATTGAAGTGTTAAATTACCCTATTTATATACTGCTCATGTAAATTCAAGGGGCGCAACCGAAAACTGAGGGGGCGCAGCCGCACCCCCTCGGGACCAGGTAGCTACGCCCCTGCCTGGTGGGCCAGTGGCGGGAATGAGGTTGCAGTAGAAAGGATCAAAGGCACCTGAAGATGAACAATAGCCTCACAACCCAAATCTAAAACAAAATGAGCAGATAAAGGCTAAAGAAAGGAGCTTAGAGTGGTTGAAGAAGTCAGGAAGACCCACTGACTTACTGACCTGGAAGAGGAGACTCAGGAGAGAAAGATAGGAAAAAAAAAATTGAAGATGAAGGGGCACAAGAAGTGGAGAGAGAGAGAGAGAGAGAGAGAGAGAGAGAGAGATATGCTGCATGCCATCTACATTGGGCCCCTCCCTTAATATTAATTACAAACTCATTAATTCATTATATTAATTACAAACCCATTAATCCATTATACATTTATACTTTAAAAAAAAATTGGGCCCTTCCCAAAAGTTGGGCCCTGGGCGGTCGCCCAGCCCGCCCTGGGCCAAGGCCGGCCCTGCCGAACTGCGGTCCACAACTGCGGTCACCGTACATACCATATAATGCTAAACTCTTAGAATTGAGGAAAAAATTTCTAAGTATAAAATGTTAAAAATACGAGGCCGCAGTTGGGTATTGCGGCCTATGGCTAATAGACTTCGAAACTTGGGTTTTTTTTTCCTAAGTGTACAATGTGAAAAGTATGAGGCCGCAGTTGGGTACTATGCCTCGATATAATATAGGCCTGAAAACTGGGCCCTATGAAACATAAAAATGAGGAACTGTGGCCTCTATTATATAAAGGCCGCAATACCCAACTCCGGCCTCGTATTTTTCACATTTTATACTTATAATTTTTTTTCCAAGTCTAGAAATTTAGTATTATATGGTACGTAGTGAACTGTGGTCTCATTATCGGAAATGGTGCAATTCAGTATTGCGGCCTATGAGGACTAATCTATTTTCAAAATTAGTTTCAAAAGGGAGCTATTTTGGGAAAAACCTCAAAAGAAGCCCAGGTAGCAGAAGAACCTCTTTCTGAAGCATAGTTTCGGCGATTGAACTTATCGGATAAGGAGCCCAAACCAAAGCGGAAATCATCATCAATGGCGAGCATTGCAACAACCTCATCTACAACACTAGCAGCATCAATCGCAGCATCTCCTCTCAAAAATACCCATTCCTTCTCAAACCCTAAACCCCATTCCCTCCGCCTTCCCCCTTCTCTCCACAACAATAACAAGAAGCAGCATCTGCAGCTCTCCACTACTCCTAGGGCTCTCTCTTCCGACCAGTTCTGGGCCCCGCAGCCCAATTACTGGAATGCGATTTGGTCTATTAGGTCAGTCAGAAATTAACCCCCTTTGAAATTTTGCTTTAAAAAAATTTTAAAATTTGGATCTCTTTGTAATTATGGAATTGTTTTAGGGAGGATTTGCAAGTTCCGCCGTCGGCGTACTTCCCGGTGGAGGCGCAGGGCGGGCAGGGCCCGCCGCCCATGGTTCAGGAACGGTTTCAGAGCGTCATCAGTCAGCTCTTTCAACTTGTAAGGATTTTTTTCTTTTTATTAATATAAAAAAATTATATTTATCTAAGATGTATTGGTTGTTAATTTTTCATTGATTGATAGATTTGATTTGTGTTGAAATTGTAGAGGATAATAAGGTGTGGTGGGGCTGTGGATGATGACATGGCCAATATCATCGTTGGGCAGTTGCTCTATCTTGATGCCGTCGATCCTACCAAGGTATTGCCTTTCTTCTGTTAAGATTTATTGTTGTTGTTATCGGTGTAATTATCTCCAGGATTTTGTATCAAATATGATAATTAAGCTGAAAATGAAGGTGAATGGTTGAGCTGTAGCTTTAGATGGAGATACAAGATGGAAATAATGATGGGAGAATTAAGGGAGGTGAAAGACATGTAAATGTTGTTGTAAAAGGGTTTGTTTCTTTGGGAGCGGAGGCAATAAAAATTGTAGCTTATTAAGGGACGAGAGTAAAATGAATGGTTGAGGGGTTGGGGAATAGAGGTTCTTGTTTTGACATAAGAGAAAGATATTCGGCATGTAAAAGTTGCAAAGCTTGAAAGGAACTCCAGCAATTCCTTTATCGGAGATGATGACACAGTTTGTTTTAAATTGTTCTAACATCCATTAAGTTAAATTTACTAATAGTTCCATACTGCAGGATTAAGGTAGGTCTTGGCTGATATTGAGCATTTGGGATATCAGTTGAAACGTACAGAAGTAACTTGAAATGCTGATGATGCATCATTAGATTTTTCTATGAAACCTAAAGTTTGATCGAGAAGCTAATACTGAGTCATTGAGATTACACCAAGCTTTTCCATTTACTAGAATTTTGTTATGGCATTTATCCACCATTGTTGAGAATGTCGTTTGTTAGTCTCTAAATTTCATTTATGCCTCAGATTTAATTGTGATTTTGTATAGAAAATCTATTACTTTTGGTTCATCTCTTTCCTTTCGCATGTGGTTGAAAATATGCACACGTTTATCCAAATCATTTGGCATTTACTATAGCCAGTGGTCAGTGCATGATAGCTATAATGATCCAGCCAGATGATGACCTAAGTACCTTTGCCACCTTAGAAAAGTGATATTACAGATTATGTTAATAATCATAATATGAGACCGAGTCAGGCTCCTCACATATTTCAACCATCATACTGAATACCTTTTATTTTTCAATTTGTTTGCTCCAGCTGAATTGCCATGCCGGCAAAGATGTCAGTGCATTAAAACTGAAATGTGACAACAGTTGGCTAACACCGTTTATCAACCTTATCTTGAAGGCACATGCATTCATTCTAGTGGCCTACAATCAATAACCATAAATAAGGGTATTGTATGTGACATCATCTACATATGGTTTTTATAGATCTAGAAAAAGCATATGATAAAGTCCCTAGAGACAGTATGGTGGGTGTTAAATAATAAAAGAGTAACAATTCGGTATATTGGGATAATTAAGGATATGTATGAAGGGACAACAACCACAATTAGAACAACCATAGGAGAGACCAGCTATTTTCCTATTACAGTAGGTTTACACCAAGGTTCAGCTTTAAGCTCCTAACTCTTTACTTTGGTTATGGATGAATTGACGCGAAGAATACAAGATAAGGTGCCTTGGTGTATGCTTTTTGCCGATGACATCGTCTTAGTTGACGAGACTAGAGCAATAATCAATGCTAAATTAGAATTGTGGAGAGAAACTTTGGAAGCTAGAGGCTTTAAAATAAGCAGAACTAAAATAGAGTATATGGAGTGTAATTTTAGTGATATTCGGAACACAACTGAGGAAGTAATGAAGCTTGATGGCCAAGAGATAGCTAAGAGAGACCGTTTTCGATATTTAGGCTCGATTATACAAAGAGATGGAGAGATTTGTGAAGATGTTATACATAGGATCTAAGCAGGGTGGCTTAAGTGGAGAAGTGCCAGTGGCATTTTGTGTGACAAACGTATACCTTTGAAGTTAAAGAAATTTTTTTATAGGACAGCTGTTAGACCAGCAATGATGTAGACCAGCAATGATGTATGGAGCAGAGTGTTGGGCAACAAAGAAATAACATGTCCAAAAAATGAGTGTAGCGGAGATGAGGATGCTAAGATGGATCTGTGGTAAAATAAGGAAGGATACAATTAGAAATGAGCATATACGATACATGCTAAAGGTAGCTCCAATCCAAGATAAGTTAAGAGAGAATCGCCTTAGGTGGTTTGGACATGTCACACATAGACCTAGTAGTGCCCCCGTTAGAAAGAGTGATTTGATAAGTATTGATGGTAAAGTTAGGGGTAGAGGAAGAGTTAAACTAACTTGGATGAAAACGGTGAAAAAAGATATGATAGTTTGTGACCTTACAGAAGATATTGCACTAAACCAAGCAGAATGGAAAACCATGATTCATGTAGCCGATCCCAACTAGTTGGGAAAAAGGCTTTGTTGTTGTTGTATGTGACATCATCTGGTGGAATGCTCAAACCGGACATTCTAGTAGACTTTTATGCAACGTTGTCGTCATTTCTGCAGGGTTAAATAAGTAACCAAATTGGTCTTACAGATTGCTACAACTCAAGTCTCTTCACTATTGCTCATTTTCTGAAGCAACTAATTACCCATGGTGGTGTTGCCTATATTGTATAGGCCCTTTATGAGAGAAATATAAGTGATCACATTAAGCATCCAAATCCAATTTAAGCGTCCGTTCAAGACCATGGCTGCTTCCCCAACCCTCTTCTCCCAACAGAAGCCTTTCACAAGAATTTTGAAAGTTGCTGCATTATCACACCGTTCATGTTTAATCATCATTCTGATGGTGGCAACATGATTTGTGTGGGTGAAATAGTCAAAATGATTGTCCCATAGGCGACTACATTGTGTGAAATGCCACTTAGCCAATTCATTTTGTTGAGGATATGCTCATCAGTAAACATGCATCCATCATCATTCATGTTTCTGGCACTAACACATGTTTCAAAGTCATCGTCCCTCTCTATAAATCTTTCGTTCTCTTCTCTAAATTTGTTATTCGAGTCTAGAAGAAGTCCTCAGATATATGGCTATCCTCTCTTCTGTTGACAGTTTCAGTGGCTAGCAAATTAACACTGACAGAGGGTTCTAGTTTCCTAGTAAAGCAGCACTAAGAGAGGGTTATCATAATCATTTGGTTATAAAATTTTGTCGTTGATAGGCCATGTGTTACATAGGCACCGCCATTTTGATGTGAGCAGGCTAAGATGATGATGTTTCTCAACTAATTCCCAAGTGAATGTGTTAATCTTCCCTCACTGTTTCTATGTGGTTTTTCTGTGTGGAGCATTTCTGTCTTTTTAATTGGTTTCTTTGGCACTTTCTTTCTGTCGTTTGTTTGAATCAATCAGCATAGATTGGTCTGGAAGAAGCTTAGATAGATAGATCTTTTACGTCATGGAAGTCTATCCACTTAAAGTTCCTGTAAAGCGTATCACTTTGCATTGTGTTTCTTTGAAGTTTGAACTGGTAGTAGTTTTTTTTCTGGTTATTAAAGTGAAGCTACACAAGTTTAGATTTCATCTGTGAGGACATCTAGAGTATATTCAATATCGTGCATATGTTCATAGGACTGTGAGCAGGAAATCCCCCTTTCTTTCATTTTTCTTTATAGACTTTCTTTCATACTGTTGTAATTATCTTTCTCTTGGTTGCTATGAAAGCCCCTGCCACTAAGCTAAAACTTCGAAGTTGCAGAAGAGTTGAGGAAAAATGTACTTGTATTCTTAATACGCCTCCCCAGGTCGAGAGCCATTTTTTTATGGGACAAAGAAATAAGATAAATGCCCAACGAATTGTAGGCCAAGACTTGGACTATACATAGCTGTATTTTTTTAATTTAAAATCCACATTTAAATTGCGTAGTCAGTGAGATTCGAATCTGAGTTGCTCCGATACCATTGTGAAAGTTCTTGCCACTAAGCTAAAAGTTCGAAGTTGTAGAAGGGTTGAGGAAAATTGCATTGGTATTCTAACAATTGCAATTTTTAACATGTCTTTATTTCTGAATTGTAAGTTAGGAAAATTGATCGGTGGAAGTTAGGGGAGCAAAAAGGGGCAAACAAACTTGGGTTGAAGTTATTAATCAGGATTCAAAAAGTGTTAATTTGATGAAGGAGGTGGCCTTAATAGAGTTGACTGGTGGATAAAGGGATAAAGGCTTGTTGTTGTTGATGTTGTCTTTATTTTTGAATAAGATTGGTCATCTTAGTATTGCAACTGGAAGCTCAAATTTAAACTTTTCCTTTTTTTTGTGCAATTTAATTTTGTTTATTACTGATTACTTGCTTTGTTATGATGGTCATGGGATCATTTCGAAGAAATTCATATTCAATTAGAAACTAGTTTTCCCTTGAAATGTGGTCATTGCATAATTAATAGGATGATACCTTGGCTCTTCTCTATTCTTGCCACTCAGTGTTCAGTTGTAATTGTTCGTCTTAGTTGAAAAAATTATTTCTTTTCTGATTAAAACATGATGAATTAATTAATAAAACAAATAGTTTGGCTGTCAATAAAATCTTTCCTCTTAACTTTGTTAGATTAAAAAATTTAGTTAGTTTGTCTTTTAATATCTAATTTTTATATAATAAATTCTTTATGTTTTCCATAACCGTCTTGATCTTGGAGTATAAAGAAGAAAATCTGTGTTCTTTTTTAGGATATCATCATGTATGTGAATTCACCTGGAGGGTCAGTTACAGCTGGTAAGAACTTTTATAGTCCTATTCTTGGTCATTCTAATTATAGTAAAATGTTTTATCTCTTGCTACTGCAATTTGATTATGCTTTTCATCTCAGGCATGGCAATATTTGATACGATGAGGCACATCAGGCCAGATGTTTCCACTGTTTGTGTCGGATTGGCAGCTAGGTGAGGATAATGTCAAAACTGAAACTTCTTTATATGCAAGTGGCTGGTTAGACCATTTTAGAGTTTTGCCTTTATAGTCGCAGTAAGCCGCACATTGTTGTTACATTGTGATATATTACCCCCATAAAACTTTTCATATTATGCCTTGCATTTTATAAGAAGATGGTCATAATTCACATATCCATTGATGGATTTTGCTTTTAAGTTTTGAGAAAAGAAATAAGACATAAAGGTTTCTTGCTATTCTTAGTTATCTGCTCATGAAAATAATGATAAGGTAAAGACAATGTCTTCAGGATTGAGATTTGCTGCCACTGTCTTGTGTTCACCCATTCCTCTGATATCCAGAACTTATCATATTACCAGCTTCTGGAGTAATGCAATGCATTTGTTTGCAAGTTTCTTCAATAATAGATTGACAGTTAGGGGGCTTTTGATATGCAGTAATCTTCAAGGGAATCCCAGATTCCCAACCAAATTAGCGCGATTGGATGGAATGAGGGATTCCCATTTGGTAGGGGTTATTCTTCCCATGGATAAGAGTGGGAATCGTCGATACTTTATTTGTTTCAAGTACAGTGGTTAGTTTGTTTTACTTGAGTAAATGAGTCACAGTTGTAGGCGCCAAATGTTTCCCAAGTATATGAGTGGAGTTGCAGTAATAGCAGACATGAGATGTAGGAGCTGCAGCATGCTGGTCCTTTTATTCTAGTGGAATTTTTGTTAATTGTGAGGGGTGTGGAGGATGTTACATTTGCAAATATTTAATGATTGCTAAGAACTCGTAGGCTATGTTGCATCAACACTACAAAATGGATCCCATATCTGTACATTCACGTCCTGTACATGCACATTTGATGCGGATACTTACCATCATGTGCGAACATGCCAAATTAGTGTCAGTTTGAATTCCAAATGTTGTGTCTGACTCAGTGTTACGGGTTCTCACCACCCCTTCCGAACTACGATCCGGATCTTGCGATCTAGTTTATGGTGGGTTCTCGATCCGGATCTCTTAAACTAGCGATCCGCATGATCCGCATATGAATGCAGTTTACTCAATATCTTCAAAATGAACACCTTTCTTCATTAAAGCATAAATTTTTCTTTAAATTCTCCTCAATTAGTCATGGAGTTCAATAGGATTATTACTCTTATATTTATCAACACATTAACTAATGCTTTTATATATTAATTTTCTCTCATTCTCTATTTCTACATGCGTGCACACACATATATTTATATATTATTCGATGAGAGCCCCGACTCATCCTACCCTTCCCATACCACATACCGCACAAGGTAACATACTGTGATACCATATCCGTACCATGAACCTAAACGTACTGCGAACCTGCAAACACTAGCCTGCTAACACTAGTCTGACTTGTGTTAGCAATATGGGTATGTTATTTTCATCATACTCATCGTTGGGAGTAGGGGACGTGAGAGAGGCGAGTGAGATAAAGGGGAATGGACAAGAGTGGCAAGAAAGGTTATCAAGATTCAAGGACAACGACTAATTTACAGTTAGAGATTATGCGGGTACTTAAGCTAAGAATGGCCATTGAATATGAATTCCAAAGTCGAATTACATTTACAACGCTATAGTGTCTTAATGAGCAGTAACATACATCATCTAGCAAGCAGTAACTGGATGTAGATTCAAATGCCGAAAATGGAACCACATGTGGACCGAGACTGTGATGGTACTCCCGAGTATTCTTGGTTTTTGGCCTACCAGATCCAATATTTGCCTAATAATTCGATATCGGCAGATCTTGAACTTTTACAAGGAAAGATCCAAGAAAAACTCTGATAGTGAGCAATTAATACGCTAGACCATATAAGTTATTGGTTGTGTTTATCGTCAATGAATAGATACAACATGAAGAGCGAGAGAGCAGGAAAGATGCAACACAATGCCTTTCACAACGACGAGCATGAGAGTAATCTATATAATAAAACACAGAGTAATCTATATAATAAAACACAAAGAAAAGCTATCAAGTGGCTCTCCTTCAATAGTAAGGAAATCAATGGTCCAGATCTAAAGCTCCCAAAAGACATTCCCCCCCCCCCCCCCCCCCCCCCCAAAAAAAAAAACACTCATTTATTTATTTAATTATTTTTCTCTCCCTCTCTCTCATTCTCTCTCTATTTACTAAAAAATTTAGATTTTCAAATTTCAGGTTTGTACATTTTCAGATTTTTTATGTTTTTTTTATTGCTCATGTTACATTGAAAATATCAAATATATCCTCAATAGTTAAATTTCATCATTTTCCACCCTCAAAGTTCTAAGAAGTTGGATTTTATACCCCCATTTATAATTATTTTTCAACATATACTAATGGAAACATGGACTTTTATTTACAACTAATTATTGTCATAACTATTCAAACTTGAGCTACATAATTGTTGTTTTACTGTTTACAAGGCTTTTTGTATGTTGTATCATTCCGAAGACGTGCCGTAGGCACGTGACCACGGGCAAATCTAGTATTTCTATAATATTTATAGTAAATAGTTCTATAGTATATTCATTATAGTTTAAATTGCATTATTTTATAAATAAAAAATTTATTTTGTGTTCTGCTTTTAGTTTAATGATTTTTGCGTGTGTAATGGAAATAAAAACAAACATACTAATGATCTATAAGTTCTAATTTAACAAAACATAGCTTGACTGTCTGCTTTAACTTTTAAGATTTAAAATTTTATCTATTTGATGATTTTTTAATTAACTATTTCAATAGGTTAAGATGCTGATAGCCTGATACTAAAAAATTGATATATTCCGTTATTGCCAAAACTGATACCAAACTTAGAAAGCCAATATCGAACCTGAAACAGAGCTTTTGAACCATGGTGCATACTTTTCATTGAGATATATTATTCCATGGTATTATGGCTAATAGCCTATGCATTCAAAAACCTATATAGCAAATCAATGCACATCATATACATAGCCATGTTTTTGTATTTGTTTCTTTGAGAATTGTCATGTTGCTCTTTACATAGAATGTCTATATTGTTTCTTTAGCTTGTGCATATGTCATGCAACTTGGTGTTAGCTAACCAAGCATTAGCACAAGAGTTTTGGGAACCATATCTGCTGCTAACCTTTTGAGAGCTATGAACCTATGCAACTGTGCCAACCGGGTAGCATAACTGTAGACAGATGAACCCGCTTTAACTTGGAAACACATACTTACCTCTAATTTTCTTAGAATTCTCCAATCCTTACTTATAGCCATCATCCCTCAGTTTGACTGTTTTCATTCCCATATGGTGCATTGGAGTGACACCAAGAAATGCTACTCACAGATCTTTCAAATTCATCTACATGCAACTCTAATTCCATGTCTTCGAAGTTAATTGGAGAACAATACAAGACATCCTCAAATTGGTGGAGATATGAAAAAAATGGTGAAAGAATTAGAATGGCTGCATCAATGAGTAGGGAAATGGCTCCACTTGTACAGTAGAACATAATCACATTTAATGACCATTTATTAACCTTTTATTTTAATTATTGAGACCCTTGTCTAAATTGAACTTAGGATCCATCCCATTAAATGTGTATGGATGTCGTAATTTGTGATGAGCAAGTTTTCTGTATGTAATGTGTTATTCTTGGTTTGCTATCACAAACATTATTCAGCTCTTTAGTATTATGATTCGACTTGACATGTAATGTGTTCCAACTCACTGACTTTCTGCATTGTTGCTTTGTGATTTAACGACAGTATGGGGGCTTTCATTTTAAGTGCTGGCACTAAAGGTACGACTCCTTCATTAAGTTACTTATTAGTATTGTACTTATATTTTCTTCTTAATTCCTTTTAACTTTAATAATTGCATTTTGATAATTATGGTTCTCTACTCGTCGCGAACAAAATCAATGCAGGGAAAAGATATAGCTTACCAAATTCCAGGATAATGATCCATCAACCTCTTGGAGGTGCTCAAGGGGGTCAAACTGATATTGATATACAGGTATTCTCGAGTATCTTACGTGGTACATTATATTATGCTATATTTACTCGTAAGATTTACAAAGTTCCTCTGTCCGTCTAAACGAATTTATAGTTTTTTAGATCTATTTAATTATCACTCTTCTAATAGACTAGGGTTGTGTGAAGCAACCTCATTCTCATCTTTATTATTATAACTGAAGGAAGTTTTTTTGTTAACCCAACCGTCTTTGGTGTGTGAAGCCAACTTGCGAATGCAATCCACAAATTTCTTTTCATCTCATCTATGTTATTGGGTAACTAGGTTTGCCCGTTGACACGTGCCTACGACACGTTTTCGGAACGGTGTACCTGGTTTGATTATATAAAATAATTTTGGAGGTCCAACAAATTAATTGATGTAGCAAACATATCATATGAGGAAGCAGTTTATCTACCTTTAAGCTCAACCATTGCCTTCTTGATCATTAGCTTGAACTTACCTGGAATGCATTAGTTTGTTAGAAACACTGCATAGAGTTTTTTTTAACTTTAGCATCACTTTTAGATGCTTGTAATCGTTATGCAAGGAATTATCATATAGGTTTTATAGAGCTTACTCTAATTCCATAACCACTATGAGCATGTCTAAATACAATGGTAACGCAAGTGCAGGTGTGAAGGTATCTACAATACCAATGATCTAAACATTTGTTTGTTTGAGACTCAGTTTGCAATTAAAATACCTTTTATTATTATTCCAACCAAAATGAAATACATGTTCTCAAAACTCTAATCCAAGCTATTATTTCTTTTATCTCTACTTTGTCTCCCCATTGCACTTTTATTAAAAAAAATCAAAATGGATAAATAACAAATTTACTTTAGCTGTCTTTCTTGAGTGGAGAGTTTGCACCCTTCACTGGTAAACTCCAGTCATCCCAATCCTATATATTCAAACACACACTAAAAGTTCTTATATGTTATATTATCCATGATTTCTAATAACCAGTGAAGGGAACACTTCACGATAGTATTTTCTCTTGTAGTAAAGAAATTAATATTGTATATTTGCCAAGTTATTTTTGGTTGCTGATTAGCTTACCTGTCCTGCTATTGTTTGGAAACCCAAATTGAGGCCACCAAATAATTCCTTTCTCACTTGCGTACACCTTAAATCAAAACCAATAAAAACTCATCAAATAAATCACTAAATCAAAATTTTTTAAACCCAAAAATAAAACAATCATATCTTTCTGAACTTAGATCCCATGCACACAAAAAATTCGAGTCAGCAAAAAACCGAGTAATTCCCTGCACACATAATTAAAAATTAGTATGGGAATTCAGTTAATGAGATGAAATTAGAGTCGTCGCATCACATATAGAGGCTCTCGATTCGGTGGAGGGGAGTCGCCGATACGGAGTCACTTGATATTCGCGCTTGATTTGGTGGAGGGGAGTCACCGATACGAAATCAGCAGCAGATCAGATATCGACGACCTCTTGATTGGGGTTCGACATTGGATTTGGATTTGCTTTGAGATTTTCAAAATTTCAAAATTTCAAAATTTATTTTTTTTAATTTTTTTTAATTTTTTATTTTTTTTTAATTTTTTTAAAAGTTTTAATATTTAATATTTTTATATTTTTTTATTAAGTTTTTGATATTTTTGATTTTTTGAATTATTTTTAAAGTTTTTAAATTTTAATTTTTTTTAGTTTTTTAGTTTTCTAGTTTTTTCATTTTTTATTTAATTTTTTTTAAATTTTTTTTATTTTCTTAATTTTTGAATAAGAGAGATAATTAAATAAATAAAGGAGTTGTTTTGAATTAGAGTTTTGGGAGGGAAAATGTGTTTTGTGAGGTTAGATCTGGGTAGGGATGGCAAACGGGTCGAACGGGCCGGGCCGGGCCAAACCCGTCCGGGTTGGCCCGTGACTTGGGCGGGCTCGGGCCGGTTTGGCCACTTAGCCGGGCCGGGCCGGGCCCAAACTTGATTTAGGCGACCTGCCTAACCCGTGAACCCTTTGCCCAAACTTGATTTAGGCGACCCGCCCAACCCGTGAACCCTTTAGGGTCCAATCCGGGTCGGGTCGGGTCGACCCGCGGGTTGACCCGTTTAGATAGGTAGGTTTTTTTAAATAATATTTTAGCTTATAATAATAATAATACTAAGTTATATAATAATACTAATAAACATTAAAAATCGTAATAATAATAATAAGATTGAAAGAGTGAAATTGCCAAAAAATTTTGAAATATTATTCATATGAATTTAAGTTATACAATTTTCACAATTTCTAATGAAATGAAGAATTCAATTCACAAATAAGTTTTATACAATAACAAATTTCTTATATACAATTTTAATTTACTCCAATTTTTCTAATTTAACATAACAAGTAAAGATATAATACAATTCCTAACGTGTCGGTTGAGTTGGTATTACAAGCAAAGCAGCTATTGTTGTTGTTGTTATTGTTCTTCCGGTGAGTTGCTCCCACTTGTGGACGTTGATAGTGCTTTCTCTTGTATCCTATCTTCAGCCTTCAGCCAGTCTTCAGTGCAAACGACCATTTCTAACGAGTCCGGCTTCAAGTGATTCCTGTAATTTGTTAGAATCCTGCCACTTGAAGAAAATGCACTCTCAGAAGCAACTGTAGAGACGGGAGGAGTTAGTAAATCTTTAGCCATAAATGACAGAATACTAAAAGTGTGTTCATGGTCTTTTCACCATTGTAAAATATCTAGTGGAGAAGTAGAAGCCTCAGAATCTTGTTGGTTATACCAATTTAATTCATTTGGTTGATTAGTCCTAGTTTTTTTTGATTGAATTTGTTCAAGTAAATTAAATGTTCTATCATCAAATTTATTTTTACCCTTACCCTTAGAAGTACCAGAAGAACTAATTACAGAAGTTGTACTACTAGAAGCAAAACGTCTATCATAATAATCATACAAGTTATTTAATGTAGATTCAAACTGAACTAAAAAAGTAGCGCAATCAATTACTAATTCTACATTTTTTCCAAGTGATGCAAAAAATATTTCAATCAAACTCTTCGTACCTTCTAATTTGATACGAGGATCCATAACGGTAGCAACACAAATCAACATAGGAGGAAAATAATACTTTAAAAATTTTTTGTATGCAGGTTTTACAATCTCAGCAACATTGATATCATTTAACATTTCGTTAAATGTTTGCATCATGCTAACTAATGAAATAAAAATGCTACTAGAAGTAGATTCATATGTTTTTGAAAATTTTAAAGTTACGGTTTTAAAAGGTTCTAAAAATTTCAACAAAGATTCGGCAAAAAACCAATCAGTGGGAGTCATTTCAAAATTGGGCATATTTTTTGCGATACAAAAATCATTTACAACTGCTTTATATTCGGTAACAATATTTAGTAAATCAAAAGTAGAATTCCATCGGTGTCTAACATCCTTTGGAAATTTTCTAAAGGTACATTTTTAAGGCTACACCAAGCTTTCCATTCTTGTAATATGCTTGGACTTAATGCAATGAAATGTACACAATTTCTAATTTTAATTATATATGGATCGGCTATTTTTAATGCATCTTGAACACAAATTTATAATATGACATGCACATCTAACATGAAAAATATTGTCAGATGGAGGGTTTAATACGGATTTTAAAGTAGTAATTGCTACATTGTTATTAGATGCATTATCAAAACTAATACACATAATTTTATCGCGAATATGAAAAACATCACAAATTTCTATAATACGATTTGCTATTTCAGTCCACTATGGGGATACGGCAACGCCGCAAGTGATATGATTCTTTTTTGAAGAATCCAATCTTTGTCGATCCAATGACAGGTTATTCCCATCGTTGGAATATTGTTGACACCCGTCCAACAATCCGAAGTTAAACTAACTCTACAAGTTAAAACTCCATAAAATTGTAATCAAAGCGTCCTTCATTTCGATGTACATTTTAAAACAATCCGATTTGCACGTATTTCTCAGAATTCTTCTAAAATGAGGGTTTAAGGCCGTTTGGTTAAAATTTTTCAAGTCCCTACTCTCGGGATAGGAAAATGGTAACTCTTCCTTTATGACTAATCGGGCTATTTCCCGACGAACAAGATCGGGATCATAAGGGTGGCTATCAACTAGATCGGTCCTAGGATTGATTTTTTGTTGGCCTTGTAGGTCAGCAAGAAGGTCTTTATGGTTATGTTGGATGTGTCTACTAATTGTACCGGTGCCGTTACGCTTCTTGAATTTGTATGTTTTACCACATGTTTTACAAACTTTCAAACCTATACCCGGAGTATATTCGTCCTGGATATAATCGTAAAACTTATGCCAATCACTAGTTTCTCCTCTACTTTTCCTACTACTACGGGGTTGTGTGGTTTCGGTTGGTTGTTGTTCTTCTTTTAATTGTATGTCACCTACAATCTCGTCGTGTGTACCCCATTGCTGGGTAGGAGGATCATGGTATTCTTGGGCGGGCTCACTACTTGGGACAATTGGTGGCCTACAGGAAGAGAAGGAATCTTGCTCGCTACGACCGCTACCGCGTGATCTAAACATAATGTAGTAATGTACTAATGTATGTAAAAAAAATACACAATGTAGGAACGGTGAATTATAAAAAAAAATCTAAAAAATAAGAGGGTTGAGATAGAGAAGATCAAAAAACCGACAATAATTTTAACTATAACGCAAAAAAAAATATATAACGAGAGGTATGAAATTTTGATACCGTTCACCGTGGAATACGCATATGTAAAATAAACCCGGAAAATAAGAATAGAAATAGAACTAGAAAAAAGCGCTTCGCCGATTTCGCAATAGAAGAGTTGAGGAGAGCTTGAAGGAGAATTGACGAGAGTTGAAGACGTTGAATTTTGATTTCGATACGATCGAAAATTGATCGTGTATATGCCTTGTTGAAGACTTGCTTGTTGAATACTATAATTGTTGAAAATTTTCTTAGAAATGATGTATAATAGTAGAGAGTAAGAGTAAGGTGTGAATTTTTAATGGGATTTTGAGGGGTATTTATAGGCTAAAAAACCAAAAAAAAACCAAAAAAAATCAAAAAAACCAAAAAAAAGGTCAAGAGAGAGCCGTTGGCTCTCTCTGTTGAACAGTGCGCCCCCCCAACGGGCGACCCACGGTTTCGAACGGTTGACCCTGTAACGGGTCGAACGTTCGACCCGTACGGGTCCAACGGTTCGAAACCCACGGGCTGGCGGCGGGTTGGGCTTTTTACAACGGGTTCGCGGGCCGGGTTTAACCGGTTGAATTTGCATTTTGGATGACCCGGGTCGACCCGTTACTGTTCACCGGGTTCGACCCGAACCCGCCAAACCGTTTCACGGGCCGGGTCCAACGGGCGGGTCGCGGGCGGGCCTGCCGGTTGACCCGGCCCATTTGCCATCCCTAGATCCGGGCCTTTGATTTTGGGGGGGTTGAAGGAGAGCCACTTGATAGTTTTCTTTGTATTTTATTATATAGACTAGATTTGCCCGTGGCCACGTGCCTACGGCACGTCTTCAGAACTATACAGCATATGAAAAGTCTTGTAAACAATAAATCAACAATTATGTAGCTGAAGTTTGAATAGTATGACAATAATTAGTTGTAAATAAAAGCCCATGTTTCTATATATATATATTCTTCCATTGCAAACACAAATGTTGTGCAAACGTGTGCAAACCACTTAACCCGTCATTGGCGATGATGGGCTAAGGCATAAGGCAAAATTTTATGTTTTGCCTTAACTCGTCATTGGCAATGACGGGTTAAGTGGTTTGCAAATTGCAAACACTATATTTGCGTTTGCAATGGAAGAAACCTCATATATATATATATATATAGAGAGAGAGAGAGAGAGAGAGAGAGAGAGAGAGAGAGAGAGAGAAATAATTAAATCAATAAATGAGTTGTTTTGGGGATTTGAATTTGAGTTTTGGAGGGAAATTTTTGAGGGAAAAATGTGTTTTGTGAAGTTAGATTTGGGCCTTTAATTTTGGGGTGATTGAAGGAGAGCCACTTGATAGCTTTCTTTGTCTTTTATTATATAGATAGTGCACATCAATTGATGCCTCTACTTAAATAATGGTGGTGAGTGGTTTCCATATTGCTTGAAAATGATAAAACATACATGTGGAAGTAAATCTAGTTGTATGTGAAGCCAATTTGCACAAACAATATATGCATCTTCTCTTCTTCTCAAAGCTTATATTGGGAATAGAGTTGGTATCGGGTCCTATCGGGTTGGGTCCTCCACTACCCGGACCCGGACCCGGTAGCTCACGGGTCCAAAAATTGGACCCGGACCCGGAATTGCAAGAACCGAGTCTGGGTCCGGGTCCTAGTTAAAAAAATTACCCGTCGGGTCTGATAATAGAAAATAAATATTTGTACTTTCAAGTATTTTTGCACCCGATACCCAACAATTCTTACTTTTTTTGCACTTAAGTACATGAATTAATATTATATTTACATATCTATCTTCAAAAATTACTTTAATACGCATATTCGTATAATCATATTATTCAAATTCTATATGTTTGGGGGTATTTTTTAACAGGTCCTGGTCCGGTCCGGTCCGGGTCGGGTTATTTTGGGCGGACCCGAACCCGGATCCGAAAGTGCATCGGGTCTTATTTTAGGACCCGGACCCAGACCCATATAGATCAGGTCGATTTCGGTCCAATGCCGGGTCCGGGACCGGTCCGGGTCGGATCCGGGTATCAGGTAAATGTGACAGTGCTAATTGGGAATTTTAACTAAGCAGTTCAAATTTTCGATTACGTCCGATTAATTCCTGATTAATCGCTAATCGGAGGCTAAGCGATTATCTTTTTAGCAATTTATAATATTTCAATAGTTAGCGATTTAATTGGGAATAATCGGCCGATTTTAAGTGGCCGATTAACCGATTAAATCTCCTCTAATTTTCATGATCGTTTGCATTATTTGGGCTCAATTCATCCCAAATTCAAAATCCAAATTCAAAATTCAAACTCCTTGTGGTCATCGCACAAACCCAATTCCGACATATCGCTGCTCTCTTTTTTCTCGTTCAAACCCAAACTGATTCTCTTCTTTCTCAAGAAAACCTAAACCCGACCCGCCGTTGCCCCCCCTGTACCATCGCATACTTGACCCGACCCGCATCTGCACCTCTTCTTGTTGCTCGCACTGACTCTTTCTTCCCGATTGTTTTTTTTTTGATGGAACCGACCAGCAAACCCGACCCAACTCACATCCAGAATCCAAACTCAGCTTAAACCAAATACTTTTTTTTTCCTATAACTATATGTTCCTATTTGATAATTTCATAATAGTTTTATGTTAGGATTTAGGGTTTCTACATAATGAGGATATATCTTTTTTTAATATATATATAACAATTTTTCTGACTTAATCCCCGATTATTTTCCGATTAACCGATTAATCACTAATCGCTTGTAGACCGATTAGTTCCAAAAATCGATTTTAACTGCCTGGATTGTTAACTTCACTAAAATCCATATACTTAATAAGCGGTGTACTATTTGCTCTTTTGCTTGATCTATGCACCAAGCAAATTTAAGGACCCTTATGAACTATGTAGCATAGGTACGGGTACGAGTACGGTGATACGACAAACATGTAAAAAATAGGGTAAGGGGTACGGCTATTATTTTTAATATAAGTTAAATTTATAATTTAATGTATTCAAATCAACATATAAGAGAATCCATACACTTGAAAAAAAAGAAGAATCCAAAATGTATTCTACATTAAACTTTTAAACTATTGAAAGTCATCTAATCGTAACAAAAGTTTTAAACTCTTAGTCATGTCTATTTTAGTTACAAAATATGACATACTTCATAATCCAGTACACTAATGAGTTTTTTTTTTTAATAATTGGGTATGGATTTGACCGTTATTTTTCTGACCCGAAAAGGTTATTTTAAAAAAATCCAATACTTGCTTGCCATACCTGGTACAGTATCTTGCTGATGGGTACTTGTACAAGTACCCGGTATGGGTACGGCTTAGTTACATTAGGTACCCCACGTTTTGTAGCTTTTGAATAATTTCTGTTCAGTCTAAAAAAAGTGGATTATATATTACTTTTTTTTATATTGGCAAATATTCTTTTCAGTTATACTTTAAAAGTAAAATATTAAAAGTTCATAACTATTTTCTTTTGAGTTTCACTATTCTAGTGCCTAATAATCTCTTCCACTAATTATGCTATAGTTATGCACACCTCCAGTTTCCTTTCTTTGTAGGCATCTCCGATATTTGGCTCTTCCTCCAAAAAATGCTTTTCAATTTGTTTGCATTTTGCTTACAAACTGAAAATGTTCTTCTAAATCATCAGGCAAATGAGATGCTTCATCACAAGGCTAATTTGAATGGCTATTTATCCTATCATACTGGCCAAAGTCTGGAGAAGATCAACCAGGATACAGATCGCGACTTCTTCATGAGTGCAAAAGAAGCGAAAAAATATGGGCTAATTGATGGGGTGATAACAAATCCCTTCAAAGCACTGCAGCCACTACCAGCTACTGAACAGAAGGTGCAGCTGCATCTGCGTAGTTGTTGCGAAGTTAGAATGGTCTGTAGCACCAGTTCTATTACATTAAGAGTGTCTTTCTTCTTAAATTCTGGCATGCTTCATTACTTAGGTGGAAATGTAGTTTTCAGGAATATAGTTATTTCAATTGTGTAAAAACATCTTTGTACCAGTAATTTACTGAGATTGGATTAGTCTTATGTATCTTTGGATCTAGACATTGATTATCATTGCCCAGTATCTATATTTTTTGGCTACACTTGTACGGGGCAAGTTTCCCAGGTTTGTACTTCACCATAAACACGATATGCTTCTCTTTTAACTCTTTTAACTCTTGACTTGCAAATTACGGTTGTTTAACAATTTCACATTCCTTATTGCTAGTTCCTCTTTAGCACGTCGCTAGCTTGTCACAAGAAATGGTGGTTCTACCTTAACATGAATGTAGACTTAGATGAACTCTTTTGTTTGTTCATTGTTCTTTCTTCAATGAATCTAACAACTTTTGACATCAAATACTTTTAAAAAGAACGTTGAGGAGATGATGTCCTCTATGAGAACCGTATCAGGACATGCCAATTTCTAACCAATTTTCACAAGGCACTGAAATAACCAGTTGTTGAATCAAAATCTTGTTCTTCCAGGCCCGGTATTGCTTCTACCTAATATTACACAATGCTGAGCATGATCACCACCAAACAACTGAATGCTGTCGTGAAATTGTCATTAAACTGACATATGTTCAGGGGGAAATTGCTTCCATGATCCTGCAATTAGAACAACTTTTTTCTAATTTCCAATTAGTTTCAGAAATGTGAATATACTCCTAATTGCAAAGTTTTATATTTACAATCTTATGCTCATTAGTATTCTAATAAGCTGTTGAACTGTGATACATAGCTCATTTATGTGATTGATGTCTCAAAATTTGAACTGACGAAGTTTGTTTTGGTAAATTTGAACTTGCTAGTATACAACTAAATCAATACAGGAAAGAGAGGTATATTGCTGGGTATAAGAGATGATCTTAAAATTGGTTAAGGAAACATTTTTTACCCTTTGCAAACATAAACCTAAGGGATTATGAAAATAAAAACATTAACCTATGGGTACTTGCAATAGGAGTATCTTGGGGTGGGTATCTTCAAGTGCTACATTACTTTCCTCCCCAAAAATTTGAGTCGACCATACCCATCACTTTCACCCACAATAAGTGAGTATCTTCTGACTTTTAATAATAATAAGTTTACTATTAATAAACAAGATTTTGATTAATAAAACAAAAAAGTAATGGTGGGGCCTACAAGGGATGACTGTTTATTTGGGGAGATACAGGGTCTTGATCAAGACCCGGGCCCTGATTAATTTTTTTTTTTTTTTTTTTACTATAGCTACGTAGAACGGGAACGTAGAAATACATAATTTAAATGGATGATACCAAAAAAAATAACGGACGGATGTTATAAAGGTTAAGTTATCAAATTCTTAATATTGTTATGAAGAAAATACAAGTTATCAATTTTAAACCTATCCCTACCGGGTACTCCCTCTTTAAATTATGTATTTCTACGTTCCCGTTCTACTGTTGCTACAGTTTTTTTTTGTTTTTGTTTTGAAACTAAGATATATCAAAGTGAGCTAGGCTATGTTTAACTTCTCAGCCAAACCTAACCAATTTCCCCTTATGGCATACTCACAGCATTTGCTCAATAGTTGGCTTTCTTTGCCTACAGGGTACTCCTGGTTAAGAAGACCTAACTATGCTATTATGATATACTTAGCATAATAGGGATCACAACCAACAATTTATGTGCAAAACGAAGTTACAAACTAGTCATATAATACAAAAGTTTATTTAATTGGGGAACATAGTGGATACATAGTAAAGAGGTTTCTCTTTCTGAAAATCCCCTTAACGACTTAAGAAAAACTTACAATGAGTTTAAGCTTGAGGAGCTTGTTCCTTATAGTTGTCCAATTTATGCAGTAATATTATGAGTGGAGTGTAGGTGTCCAAATTATGTAGGGCCACCGAATTTAAGGACATTGGAGTCATGTGATTGTTGTCGCCACTAATCCCAGTGTCTGACATGTTGTCTATTTGGGATAGATGCGGTTTGTCTTCAAGAATCTTTTTTTCGCATTCTTTCATTGTCTCCTTTTCTTTTGAGACAGCTGTCTGTACTGCTTCTGCCACCTATGTTGCAATCATAGTCCGGATTGATTCTCTTCATTTTCTCTTCTTGTGTTTGGGTTGGATCGGTATCCTTTCTGGTTGTTTCTGAAAATCTTCAATCTGTTGAAGGAGCTACAGAATTTGGTCATACTTGTGTGGTTTCGTAATATCTTGATTGGCCATAGGAGCTTTGCCTTTGTCTTGACTTTGCCATAATATCTTAATATCCGTCCGTTACTGATAAACTAGTCTCACTGATCCTAGTTTATCAGTAATCTTACTAAGGTTATCCTGGAAATTTGATATTTCTAATTTTTGTAGTTTTTGTTCAACTGCTTCAATCCTGTTTACTAGTTTTTGTTCTGCCTCTTCGATTCTTTCGTGGAGTTTAAGGATAAGCCTAATAATAGTATTATTTTGTTTAATAATAGTTCTTTCTGAAATTGATTCTGCGTTATAGTTACTATATCCTTCGAACTAGCTTGAAAAGTCTTTGTATAATCTAAAGCTTCTAAATAGGCCTTTTGCATTAATTAAGAAAAATCCTTTTCATTTCTTTTAATTCTGATTTATTATATATTACGACTTCGTGTACTTGGTTTATTACCTCAATGAATCGAGGATTCTCTTCACTGCGTGTAGAATGTTGTAACCTTGAATTATTTCGGTCTTTTATATAATCTAGCTTACCAGAAATATCTTTTAAAATTTGGTTTTTCTCTTTTAGGGATGAAAGTAAGCTAGCTCTAAATTTTTGTTCTTCGGTCTCTCTTGCTTCTAGACTTCTTTTTAAATTTATGACTAAGTCTATGAGTGTATTCTGAACTGGATATTTGTTATGAAATAAATGCTTGATCTCGTCTGATTTTTCAAAATTACAGCTAAGGATCTGTTTGTCTGAGGTAGTAACTAACCGAGGGTGGAAACAAGAGTCTAATTCACGACGATCTATTGTTAAGGCTCTGATACCAAAAAAAATAACGGACGGATGTTATGCAGGTGAAGTTATCAGATTCTTAAAATTATTATGAAGAAAATACAAGTTATCAATTTTAAACCTATCCCTACCGGGTACTCCCTCTTTAAATTATGTATCCGGTTCTACTGTAGCTACAGTAAATTATTATTATTATTATTATTATTATTAAATTTTTTTTTTGAGGTAGTAACTAACCGAGGGTGGAAACAAGAGTCTAATTCGGGAGGATCTATTGTTAAGGCTCTGATACCAAAAAAAAATAACGGATGGATGTTAAAAAGGTGAAGTTATCAGATTCTTAATATTGCTATGAAGAAAATACAAGTTATCAATTTTAAACCTATCCCTACCGAGGACTCCCTCTTTAAATTATGTATTTCTACATTCCTGTTCTACTGTAGCTACAGTATTTTTTTTGAAACTAAGATATATCAAGGTGAGCTAGGTCCTGTTTAACTGAGAGAACTTATAAAGAACATAGAAGATATCCAAAAGAAAACACAAAGTATAGAAAGGAAAAAATATTCTTTAAGAAAGTAAAATAGACGAAAACCATATCTAGACCCTCAGAAACATGTTAGAAAGTTTAAACCAAATAGACTGTATAAAAATAGAGTCGAATGTTATATATGTGGTAGCTCAAAGCATTTGAGTAGGACTTGTCCTAAAAGGATAAATAGACATGATAAAACTAGCATACTCATAGAATACACAAATGAAGATTTGATTAATATTGACGAAACAGTATCTGATTCTGAATCGATTTACTCGATAGTCACCATAGAAGACTTTGATGAAGAAAATGAGGCGCAAAAGGATAAACAGCCAAATGAGTTAATTGAAGATTTTATACCATTTTCCAATATACCAGAAATAGACTTCTCTGATTTAGACATGATGAATATAGAATCTACTAGTAAAGGGAAAATGGTCCAACATTATTATCTACCTCACGCATATGAGAACCTTGTAAACACGACTGGCAAACCAGAACATGTATGGATAGCATGCCATGTTTATTTTGTAAAGGATACCCTAGTAAGATGAATATAACAAAATGTTCCAAATGTTATCAAGAAGGATGCATGAAATGCATAGAAAAGAACTACAATATAACATTTGGTCATTCAATAACCAAACCAATAGTAAATACTGATGAAGTAAAAATCCTAAGAAAAAGAATAGAAAATTTAGAAGATACACAGAAAATTCTATATGCAAAGGTAGAAATAATAGAAGAAAGGTTAGATAGAGGAAAAATGGTAGTAGACCAAAACGAACCGAGAATATACCCACATCAGATTGATTTAATTCAAGTATGCAATAAAGATAGATTAAGGGCACTAAAAGTTAGATGTGTGGTAAGAATGATGGCTTATGAAGTAAAGTGTCTAGCATTAATAGATACATGATCTACGAACTGTATTATAAATAATGATATAATCCCAAAACAATACATAGTAAAAGCCTCAAAACCTGCAATGGCCCAACAAATGGATGGAAAGGTTTTTACGTACGATGATCTGTTAATCCCAAATAGTAAAATTAGGTTTGAAACCAACTGTGGAGAAAGTATAGAATATACATTACCTAAAGAATCCACATGGGTTAGACAACTTGACCTAAGCAATGATTTGATTCTAGGGTTAAGCTTCTTATTAAAAGATAACGGCAGTATGCTTATAAGTAAAGACTACTTATAGTTGCAGAAACATACAATCTTTACACCGGTATATACACATGATGAATCAACCATGACAAAAGAAATAGAAGATCCCAAACAAGAGAAAGAATGCACTTGTCCTCATGAAAGACAATGTGAGTTACATAACATAATTCCCAATAACGATTATAATGATTATAACATGGATAAAGAATATGAGATAGAAGTCCACACTGATTTTATGAATTTAGAACATCTCTATTATACCCTATTAAGTGAACAAGATATTGAACAATTAATTTCAAAAAATAAAAAAATTAGGGATAATGGGGGAAGAAATACTAAAGTATTGGGATAAAGATAAGGTCGTGTGTAAGCTAGATATTATAAACCCTGAATATAAAGTTAGAACAACAAAGATAAATGCCACAAAACAAGATATAGATGATTTAAAAATGCATATTACAGAACAACTAAAATTAGGAGTTATTAGGAGATCCGAAAGTCCCCATAGATCTGCTGCTTTTATTGTTAGAAAACATAGTGAAATAGCTAGAGGAAAAAGTCGAATGGTAATTAATTATGAAAGACTAAATGACAATATTAGAGATGATGCATATGATATTCCAGACAAAACCAGATTAATAAATCAAATACAAGGATGTAACATTTTTAGTAAATTTGATTTGAAATCCGAATTTTGGCAAATTAAAATGCATCCTGAAAGTATATAATGGACAACATTTACATGTCCCGAAGGACATTTTGAATGGCTTGTTATGCCTTTTGGCCTTAAGAATGCACCATCTGTTTCCAAAGAAAGATGGATGAAATATTCTTAAGACACAAAAAATTTGCTGTTGTTTACATAGATGATATTCTAGTTTTTAGCAAAACAAGGTAAGAACACAGAGGTCATTTACAGATTATTATTTAAGAATTTATTAATCATGGTATTATAATTAGTAAAACAAATATGCAGCTGTATAAACCACAGATCAAATTTTTAGGTGCCATTATTGGGCATGGAAAAATTAGATTACAACCCCATGTTGCCCAAAAAGCTTTAGATTTTCCAGACAAATTAGAAGAATTAAAATAGATCCAACAATTTTTAGGATTAGTCAATTATGCAAGACCATTTATAAAAGATTTAGGCAAAATTGCAGGCCCTTTATTTGCAAAAACTTCTCAGAAGGGACAAAGATATTTTAACCAAGAAGACGTCAAATTAGTCCAACAAATTAAGGGTCTGCTTAAAGAACTCCCAGAATTAGCCTTACCATTAGATTCAGACTATCTAATTATAAAATCAGACGGTTGCAATACAGGTTGGGGGGCAACTTTAATTGCTAAACCAAATAAGTATTCCGATAAAAGTTTAGAAAGAAGTTGTCGCTATGCTAATGGTAAATATAGAGAAAAAGGCAACATTAGCAGTATTGATGCGGAATTATTGGCCATATCTTATGCTTTAGATAGTTTTGAACTATTTATTATTTCAAAGAAAGAAATAACTATTCGAACAGACTGTGAAGCCAACGTTTCCTTCCATTCAAAAATTGCTATAGAACCCAAACGCAACTCTAGATGACGTTGGCTAAATTTTCTAGATAGGTGCCTCCACCTTTGCACCCAGATTACCTTTGAACACATCAAAGGCAGTACTAATATCTTACCTGATACTCATAGTCGCCTGCTCCATCAGCATGCGCTAGTAAACATGGGAGACACCCTCACCAACATAGGCACATCTTTTGACCTACTCAATGTGGATGAGCACCCACAAACGTATAATGTAACTCAAGAAGACCTAGTATTAACAGAAGTCATTACTTTTTTAGAACATTGCATAGGGAATGAATTTATTTCTATAATTAATAAAATAAATAATGTAGCAACTCTTCATGAGCTGTTAGAATATTGGTGGGTTAAAGAACCACATGCCACAATTATAACTAACAGATTAAAAGAAATTCGAGAACAAAGGCATGCTCAAATAATTAAGCAAAAGGCAAAAAACCTTGAACACCTCGAAGTACTATCTACATCAGAAGCGTTTCTCAAAATAAGCAAGAACAAAATGAAGAAGTAGATAAAGATATGGTCCACCCTAATATTAGCAATTTTCCTAATCCATTCCTAGATTATACAGATATAAACCTTACTTTATTCCACTTCTGCAACTATGTTCTATAAAAGCCTTTTATATAAGTATTAAGTGCATCTATGACAAGCATTTTTTACACAATTTAGCTGAACATTTTGATCCTTATGAGGATAGTTATGAAAACCTAGTCAGAAGACAATTAATTAATACACGAATTTCTTATCTCCTGCAAACACCACAAGATTATGTTATAATGAATACTTTTCATGACAATATGCAGATAGCAAGGCCACCACCACAACCAGGTATCCGTCCAGACAACATGTTTCCTTCATAGAACAGTCAGCAGACCGATGAAAGCAAAACCTCCCAAGAACAGATGAGATTTGGAAACCAAGACTTTTTGTTTTTTCAAATGGCAATCCTCCTTTTAGAACATATTCTCATATTTCTACGTCCAAAGAACAACAATGCATCCTGGACAATTTAAGAATTGCATTTAATAGAAAGGACCAAAAGTATTTCTTAGCAGCCATGATTTCTTTATCAGAAGTATTTAGTCAAAACCAAAGAGGATACAAGTTTTATGTAGTTCTACAAGGCAATTTAGTAGGCGTTTTTCATACCTGGATAGAAGTAGCATACAATATTAATAACTTCAAAAATCCAGTCTATAAAGGTTTCTATAATCTGTCAGAAGCATTAGATGTTGCTAGAAGCTACTTAGGACCTAACTACTTTGTTTTTCCCTCCTTAAGAGCTATGCAGGAAACTCCCCTGGAATATTCAATTACAAAGGACATGCATGGAAAAATCCTATTTTGTGATCATTGCGAGGCAATGTCAAGGATGGTAAAAGCACTAAACGAAAATAAAAACTGTTTAATTTTTGGAAAACAAAAATTACAGGAAAAGATCGCATGTTTAGAAAAACAACTGTTCCAGACCAAATTTCCACCTAAAAATCCACCACAGACTGCTCCCCCGGTCTATAATAAGTGGGATGAGAAGGGTTTGCATTTCCCTCCAAATGCAGAAAGAGGTACTATTGAGCCTATAAATTCAATAGCTAGTCTGGCTCAAACGACAGCTAGTAAGGACACATCAAGTCCATTCATGGCTGAGGTTTTGCCAAAAAACCTTCACAGAGATATCATTGGGTCTACAATACCAATGGCTAGTTCGGAGGAAACGACTACCGGTAAAGACATGCCAAATCCGTTGATGGCTGTGACTTTGCCAAAAAGTCAAGACAAAGACAAAGCTCCTATGGCCAATCAAGAAATTACGGAACCACATAAGTATAACCAAATTCTGCAGCTCCTTCAATAGATTGAAGATTTCCAGAAACAACCATAAAGGATACCGATCCAACCGAGACACAAGGAGATCAAAAGAAGAGAAATAATCCGGACTATGATTGCAACACAGGTGGCAGAAGAAGTAAAGACAGCTGTCTCAAAAGAAAAAAAGTCAATTACAGAAAGGGAAAAAGAGATTCTTGAAGACAAACCACATCTATCCCAAATAGACAACATGTCAGACACATGGATTAGTGGTGACAACAATCCCATGACTCCAATATCCTTAGATTCGGTGGCCCTACATAATTTGGATACCTAGACTCCACTCAGAATATTACTGCATAAATTGGACAGCTACCCAGATTCTACATAGCAGAATTATTACCTCCACTCAGAAAATGCATGGCCACCAAAGAGCCATGTATAAAGTTACCTCCACTCAAAAAAGAACCCACTAGAAGAGTGCAGATTCTCCTTCAAGTGTTTGCCACATCAAAAGGTTGCAGATGATCCCAGACTCCCTCTCCACTTCTGAAAAACCTCTATAAATACCATCCATCTCCTCCTCCAAAATCATCATCCAATCCCTTACCCTGCTTAAAAAAAACTCCCCTTGTACTCCAATGTTCTCCCTCACCACCGCCTTATAAAATACTGCATGTACTATAAGGAACAAGCTCCTCAAACTTGAACTCATTGTAAGTTTTTCTTAAGTCGTTAAGGGGATTTCCCTGAAGGGAAACCTCTTTACTATGTATCCACTATGTTCTCCAATTAAATAAACTTTTGTATTATATGACTAGTTTGTAACTTCGTTGCACACATAAATTGTTGGTTGTGCTCCCTATTATGCTAAGTATATCAGGCAAAGAAAGCCGACTATTGAGAAATTGGCTGTGAGTATGCCATAAGGGGAAATTGGTTAGGTTTGGCTGAGAAGTTAAACAGGACCAAGATCACCTTGTATATCTTAGTTTCAATTTTTTTTTTCAAAATTTTTTTACTGTAGCTACAGTAGAACGGGAACGTAGAAATACATAATTTAAAGAGGGAGTACCTGGTAGGGATAGGTTTAAAATTGATAACTTGTATTTTCTTCATAGCAATATTAAGAATCTGATAACTTCACTTTTATAACATCCATCAGTTATTTTTTTTTGTTTAAAATTGATAACTTTTTTTTTTGGGTGGGGGGTTGGGGGGGGGGGGTGTAAATTGGGGGTATCTTTAAAATTGAAGATACCCTTATTGTGGACAACCTAAGAGAGAGTATACGACAACCAAAGACTTTTCATATAAACCAAAGATGCATGCCACTGCCCTAATTGAAAATTTATAAAACATGTACACGACCATTTTAAATTTCCAAAATTTATAAAACATGCACAAGACCATTTTAAATTTCTATCCCTCCCATTTTCAATTTAAACTTCCCCATTCCCTTCTATACTTTTCAAACCAAAGAAACAAAAAATCAGAGGAAATATGGAACTACCAAAACATGGCTTCTCTTCTCTCCCCCCCATTCTCATCTTGAAACACTCCTTCCACACCCTCAGCCTCACCCTCCTTTCTCTCTCTCCTTCTCCCTCGCTCCTTCCTCCTTTCTAAACTCACCTCCTCCTTTCTAAACACATATAAATATAAAACATCTATGCATTGGAGGATTGAAGACAAGGCAAAAGGAATTGAGAGCTTTATACATGACTTAATTTTCATGAGAACGGCCTGTTGGATTTTGTGTGTGAGTCTAGTGTTCATGAATGCACTATGTATTGGAGGAATTATGACAAAGCAAAAGGAAGAGAGAGGAAGAAGAAGAAAACAAAAGTGGAAAGGGGCCAGTAGACTGTTCTGTGTGTGCGCAATCGTGCATGTGTTTTTTTGTGTGTTTTGAGCGAGAAAGTCTTTGTAAAGCTTATATTTTTGGATACTTTTAGTAGACATTAATTATTGATTGTGACTACATTCTCTTGTTTCTCTGTGAGTTCTTAATTTAAATTTTGTTTTCTGTGTGGTTTTGAATATGATCTTGGGGATTACTTTGTTTGCTTGTTTTTTCTTTCTTCTTAACAAATGGTATCATAATTTAACTAGCGATGGCAGATGACAATGTCGGGGTTGAGAAGTTGATGGCAAAGACTTTGGATGGTGGAAGCTTCAAACTGACTTGTACCGTGCTGACAAGTTTGAGGATTATGAAAGTTAGTTTAATCCTAGAAGATGCAGTGAAATGCATTAGGAACTGTTAGAAATTATGAGCCATTGATACCAAATCTGACCTCAATTATATCAGATATTATATTTATGATTTTACGGTTATTTGATGTGAGCTTTGGTTAATTGGGCACTAATCCTAATTCGGTTATGATTATTAATAGGGTAAAACCCATATTAGAGCTAGGGGTTCACAACATCTATCTATGAGCATCTCCTTCTTTCTCTATATACAACCCTATTATTTAATTACTTGTGCAACATGAGAGCTGTTATCCACAACCTCTTCTTTTCAGATTCACAATAGTAGGATACTCGAAAAGGTTTTAGGATCTTCAATGATCTAATAAGTCTGCGCATCCGCAGACTTCTACGACTTGGAATACGCTACTAACTTAAAATGTGTGTGAGAACTTCCTTAAAACCCTACTATTATAATCTCCATCATGTGTTTACCTTATTATTGCTTTAGATGTTTAAAATTTACAGGTTTTTTCTTCCATTGCGGTATTTAGTGCGTGAATAAAAATTATGAAAGATCGATTTTTTATGCAAAAGTACCTTAAATTGGTTTTAGAGCGAACACATTAAAGTTTAATGAGTTGTTGCACATCTTGAGATCAACATCCCAGTTTATGTAGAACATCTTATTGTTGGGTTCATGTCATGCATACTAGGTTCGATGTGAAGAGAAGACGGTGTAGCAAGAACATGATTCAAAGCGAATATGGAATAAAAAAGGAGCAGTAAGAGTAGGAAGAAGCAATTTTAGGTTGCAGTCGACTACATAGGATTGCAGTCAACTGCAATACTTTGGTCTGCTCTTTTACATATAGCAGAAAACTTCTTTTTGGAGCAGTCGACCGACAACGAAAAATTTGGGTCCGGTCTTGGTGATCTGTTTGAAGCCTAGTTTCTTCTCCAAGTTAGATCATATGGTTCCTATCGTGTGACTTTCTCTTTAGGGTATATCGGATGGTTATTGCATC